>CM057815.1:27075382-27692882 GCA_030067965.1 Latrodectus elegans | reverse complement strand
AACCCGTATCAAAAACTTTTTAAGATCAATACTGTGTTTAAATTTAATATAATCCAAAGTTATTTAATTTATTAGAAATGTTTTTTTTTTTCAGGGATGTTCCATTATCTCTATGAATGTACTTAGTTTTTTATCAAATAAAATACATTAATTTTTTTCATTTTGACCACGATATAAAATTTATTTGTCAAGCAAATTTTCCATTTAATCAGGTTCATCAGAAGTCTTATACTAAAATGCAAATGATAATTTCTTTGTATTGATGTTCACTAATAGTATATGTATATGTATATAGTTTTAGTTCATTGTAATAATAGATTTTAGATTTTTAAATTTTTAAATCTGGATTTGAAAATAAGGAATTGTGACAGACTGCTTAATAATAGATTTTTACAATAAAAAAATTTAGAAAGATCGTAGGAACAAATTTTCTTATTCTCTTTCCTGGCAAACTGCCTGTAGATGTATAAGTCTCATAGCCAATCATAATAGAGAATTCGCTTTTCTTTAAAAAATAATCATTGCAGTTCTTAAATCGAGCTGAATGCTTTGAGTACTTTCAACACTCGCTCTTATAACAATTCGCTTTTATTCATAAATTCAATTACGAACTTAATTTTAACGAAATGTAATAAACTTTAATATATGTTTTTTCCTATTTCAGATAATGAGATGATTCTGTTAGACATAAAACACATATGAACTTTCTGAGCTAATTTCTAAAGATAATGAGGTAGAAAATTAATTTACAGAGATCAACTTTTATCAAAGGATTAACTGATTCAGTATAAACGTGACTTTTCATAAAAAAACAGGTATACGAATTTTTAATCATACACCAGAGCTCACACTATTTAGGATATTTCAAGAATTTCGAACAAACAGTCTATTTTTACTAAAACGTGAAACAGTTAATTAGTATTTGTGGTAGAAGATCAGTAGAAACAAATAAACTATAATTAGTTCAGTGTCTACTTGGATTTGCTCCAGAATATTGAAATTCTGCATTGAATGTACACAACGTTTATGATTTAGGAACATACATAACAGCGCAGACAAGGAACAGACTATCTTAAAATTAAATGATTTGTTACGCTCACCTATGTTGTAATTTTGAATCATAGTAAGCCATTTTCATATTCACAGTACACCAATGGAAGTGTAGTAGTACACATAGATACAAAGGGTCATTTAAATATTTTTGAAAGATCATGGGTGCGTGTTCCATCCACCGATTAAGACTTAAACCTAAATTCCTTATACATTCATAATCACAAGGGTTTTATGAAGAATTACAATACAGAAAAAACAAAATAGATCCATGATGTATAGTATACACAATCTTAATATAGGGCTACAACAGGAAATTTGGTTTTATTTATAGACCGTATAACAAATTTAGCATCCTCTATATAGATTTAAAAGTCTGTTCAGTTACCAGGATGTCTCAACTAAATCTTTAAAAAGATATATAATACTAAATGCTCATATGGGCTCTGCAGCAGATATAATATCTTCGGGCTCTCCCTTACAGGCTTTCCATTCAATTGCAGTGAAAATTTCTAATCCTCAGTGAACAATACTATATTATTATCCTTTAAGTTTAATTGACACATAGAAGACATTATCATTTTCTTTATGTTGTATGGATAAATGAACAAAATCACTTGGTACAGTTCATTTTTATGAATCATTAAAGCATAGCATTTTCAAAGATCGTCTATTAATAATCCTTCGAGCGTAAGACATTTGATATACTGAGATAAATATAACTTTCGAAATTCTCTCGGAAATAACAACGATATATCCAACTTATTCTGGGTGCAACATTTAAAGACAAAACTCTGATTATTGGAAAGTTTTTTTTATTATTTTGGAACTTTTGCATGATCATGAAAAGATGAAATGATAAATGCTAGTAATTGTAAAGATCTATAAATAACTTTATGTTTCAGTATATCAAATAAACACCAAGTTTCAGAGTTTTCCATTCTTCTGATGAAATTTATAGAAATAAATAACTAACAACTCCTAACTTTGAAATATATTTTATTTCAGTGTACATGGAATACATGTAAACTTTACAATAATGATTTCATATATAATTACATTTTTTGCACAGTTTCCAGCACGAAATTTTTATTAGCAGTAACCTAAAAGATTAGCATAATTAAATCAACCTTTAAAAAGAAATTGGAATATCAATTATTGAGATTTTTTCCCAACAATATAACTGTTTTTTTTACTTCTGAATTATTTTTAAATTTATACAAGAAATAATGAAATACTTTTAGAGCTAAGCATTTTTATGTCACATATTTTGGAAAATATTTTAATAGAATTTGGATAAGTTTTTTTCAAACATTGAATCAGTTAAAGATTATTAAAGTTTATGACGAAATGAAAGGACAGTGCTTTAACATGAGCATACTCGATTATTTATAAAAATAAAGTAGTAAAATTACCCAATTAAAAAAACGATTTAATTAAGAATCACAAATGTGTAAATTATTTGTTATTAAAAATTTATTAAAATATAGTCATAATCTATGCAAAAAAATGTTATTTTAGGGTTATTAATTTCAGTAAAATAATTTTCGTATTATTTTTCAATGAATTTTAAGATTTTGATTTTGTGATGTTATTTAATTATCGTAGTTAAACTGTTTTCATGCTACAAATATATTTCACATTATTTCCCATTATTTATGGGAGTATATGTAGTATTTAAATTGTTTGGGTGTAAATGCAATTATTACTATTATACTTCAATTTTTTACCTATATTTATATGAATAAATGTGATGTAATCACATAATTTTTGCATACAACTGTTATTTCTTGCTTGCTAATTTTTGTACAGTATATCTTTCCTCACCTAAAAGTGACATGACACCCGGCACTTTCAAAAATATTAATTTTGGTTCGCCTTTTCTCCACTCTTCCTTGCGTTAGTTTGTATTTGAATTTTTTTACTACTTCCGGATGTTTGAAAAATTCCAATTTGACTACCGAAGACGAGATTGTAAGCAGGCGAGACAAGAGCAACGTCCGGCGAATTTTCTCTAAAAAGAAATAATGTAAAAAGTTCGAGATGAAAGAGATCATTAAGATCATTCTGCAAAAATAAGATAGATAAATTCTAAATATTTGAAGTATTATTACTACCGAGGGTGCTACTGAATCCACCAGAATTTGTTCCAGTATATCGCTGTTGAATGTCAATGCTACATCGTGAGGCTCAAAGAGTGGCCATTTTTTGAGAACTATCTAGAAGGATACCAAAATTTCAGATTTAATATTGTTTTTTCTCATGCGACTAGCTATATTCTACCTACAGAGTATGATGGAATGAAGTAAAATTATTTCGTTTTTCTTCAATTTTTCTATTTGATAAGTCCCAAATCACAGATATTATCATTACAACTCCTCCTTCCCAAGAACAGTAAGCTGCGAACCACGAGTGAATTTTTTTCCAGTTTTTTAAAATTTTTTTATATTTACCAATTATTTAATTTCTGTTTACATTTATTTTCATGGGAATTTTCTTAGCTTATATTCATAGTAAATTTTTATTTGATTAAATTGTAGTATATTTATAGTACAAATTTCATTATAAAAATAAAAATTATTAAGTTACATTGTGATTAATTATTATTCAACTGTGCTGATATTTTACTGGTATTTTATTAATGTACCAATCTTGAATCTAATTTTGCGATTAAATTTAAGTTTCGTGTCTATTCTGTGATATTTCTAGTATTCATATATATTATCTAAACAATTTTAATTAAGCTTAAAGATTCCTTTTTTTAATTTTATATCCTACAGAAAACTATTTTCTTTTATTCATCCAAGATATGTAACAAATGTGTCACTTAATTTTTCCAATAGCATCCATAGGTATTGTGAAATTAATATTTGGAAAACGTAGTATGGAAAACTTTCAAAAACGTATGTTTTCTTTAAAGATTCAACAGAGTACGAATTTATTCTAAAACTACAATTTAAAAAAAAGCGATGGAAATTTTTATCAAAGTATTAAATATAATTCCCTAATTTTTAAAAATAAAACTTGCGTAAATAGAATTTCTTTTATAGTCAGAAAACTAAATTCCATAAACTACAAATAAAAAAAATTATTAAAGTGAAAATAAAATTTTTAAATATTGAGAGAACATTTTACAAGAAATTCAATTTACTGTAAACGGATTTTTATATAGAAATAATTTTTTTAAACAAGATATGTTAGAAAAATTATTAAGAGCGTGAATTTGTATATGTGTTTAAAAACATTCTTTTGCCAATCACTTTAAATTTTTTAATGTTTTTTAACTTTTCTTTTTTTAAAAAAATGTGTTCTTTATATGAATCATATAATTTCCGAAAATATTTTTTGATCATATTAAAAATATCCAAATATTGACCGATAAATTATTAATTCTAAAGAAAACTAAAATTTTTAAAATGTACTTTATATAGATACTTTAATGAAAAAATATATAGAGTATATATAAAGGGATACAGAAGGCAAGTATAAATTGATTTTCAAATAATTCCCTTCAGTTTATGCAATTATTAACTAAACAATCTCCCCTAACTACGTTAACTATTTTCGAGTTATAATTTTTTGAAAAATACTCATGTTTATATAAAAATAAATTAATTTGCCTATAATAATAATATCAGGAGCAGTGAGATAGAAGATTGAAACAAGAAGCTAATTAAACAAAAAATAATTAAAAGTTTTAAAATTGTACTGAATCATTATTTAGATTCATTTCTCAATGACACTTCAGCACGATTCTATAAAAACACAAATTATAACTCATACGAGTGTTATTCTGAAATTTTTGAAATACGCGCAGACGAAAATTTATAAAATTAAAATAACGATTTAATTTTAAAATACAAAGTATTTTAACACAGAAGACGATTTTTTACTGATTTACTTCAACTTATTTACCGTAGAATAAATTTTAAACAGAAGAGAAAATGGAGTTGACGCGAGAACATTTTCGCGCTATGATTTTCTACGATTTTAAAGCAGGATTAAATCAAGAAGAATGCGAACAAGATGATTAAATCAAGAAGTTCAACGGTTGCAATTAGCATTTGTGATGAATCTCCAGCTCGTGCTACTGTAGTTAGATGGTTTGGAGAATTTAGAAGACGTCGCAATTTTCTTCAGGATGAAGAACACACAGGAAGGCCACCGTCAGCAGTAATCCAAGATAATGTGTCTGCCATACGAAAAATGTTAATGAATGACAATCGCTGTACCTATCAAATGAAACAGAAGGAACTTAAGATTGGATCTGCAGCCATACACAAAATCATTCATGAAGAATTACATATGAAAAAAGTAATTTGCCGTTGGGTTCCCCATAGTCTAACTGAGCACCAAAAAGAGGAGCGTGTTAGAATCAGTAAAGAAACTCTTAAATTGCTAAATGATGGTGGCCGCCGCATCATTTCTAAAATTATAACAGGTTATGAAACGTACATACCATTTTTTGACGTTCCAACACGTCAAGAAAGCAAAGTATGGGTCTTTGAAGATGATTCCACGCCGACAATAATGAAAAAACAATGCGCACTGAAAAAAGTTATGTATGCCGCTTTCTTCAGAAGTACGGGGTTGGTCAAACCCATCAAGTTGGAAGGACAGAAGACAGTAACGGCAAACTGGTATACCACTAAATGTCTTCCAGAAATTCTACAAGAACTGAATGTTAGGGGACTAAAGCTTCACAATGACAATACATCTTCACATACAGCTGGATTAACAGTTGAGTTTCTTAAACAAAAACAAATTAAAGTGAACGCCGTGTTCACCTGATCTAGCTATGTGCGACTTTTAGTTACTCTTTAATCTAAAGAAGAACTTATGTGGACGTCGTTTTCAGTCAGAAGAAGAGATTGATGTGGCTATAAATGCATTTTTTCATCTATTCCAAGAAATGAATGGCTTGAGACATTTAATATGTGGAAAATTCCTCTACAAAAGTGCATTGATGCTGGAGGAGACTACTTTGAACACACCTAAAATTTTGTAAGTATAACTTTAAAAACCTAATTGTATCTCAAAAATTTCAGAGTGACCCTTGTATAAAATAAAATTTATAGCAATAGCTTTTAAACTTTGAAATGTCAATGTTTTGTTTGACAATTATACCTTTGAGAAATCCATTAAACGTGTGCTTATTTACAAAAATGAAACAATTTTTTAGTTATATTACATGCAAATTCATTTCATTTCATGTATAAAGAAAGAATTCAAGTTATATATAATAATTATTTCATATAAAGGGATATTGAGTATGATACTTAGCTTCAAGAAAACATAAATGTAAAAGATCATTAACGAACTATCATTCTGTCTGCCAGCAAGAACAAAGGTATGGTTCTACAAGGTGTCATGAAAGTTGTGTCACAGAATATTAAATGTGTCCACGTAAGGGCATAGTCAGTTAACCAAAGAAATAACAGATCCAACAGTGGACTATTTTCACAAATTGACTCGTAACAGGTGCGAAATCATGCGTATAAGTAAAACTTACTTTTTATTTCATGGTAACATCAGTACGAAAAACAGTGGTATGTGGGAGACATCAAATCCGATGAATCGCAACAAAACCACTATATAATTTTTATTTAGTTATTTGGTGTGATTTACCCACGTCTTTCATTTTGGATCTTCTTATTTTGCAGAGCATTGTTTCATATATTTTTGGGATTGGGAAATCTGCATAGTCAAAACAGAATGATATTTTATGCTTTTATGATAACATATTTTCTATGCATTAAGTTATCTAGCGTTACTTTCATGAAGGTTATTGATACATCATACACTAATTGATTATAAATGCTCGTTTCTTGAAAAACACATGGAAAACCGAATGATAGGTTGAGGATGATAGTCTACATTACTTTCACTCTTACCAAACATGATACAAAAGACTGGTCCTGAGAATACCTAAAGTATCGTGCATGCCAAAGCTTCGTAACTTCTCAAGTGAAACTAAGAGGTGCCATTAGAAGGGATCGTTTAAGGTATCGTTGCTAATATGCTACACACATCTGCAATAAACATATTTAAACGCACTTCCCTTATTTAATAATTTTATGGTGTGGTCAATATAAACAGAAAAACAAAATGTTTGTTATGGGAACTTAAAAAACATTAAATTCAACATCATGATTCATCAAATATAAAACATACATATATTCAATATAAAACCTTATAGACGACCAGATAATAGAACTTATGTTAACAAATTTCTCAAAACTCCTCAGAGGGAATTTTTTGGTAAGGGGTATAGTTTTATTCATTTTACATTTGATCATTTTTCCAAATCACTACACGTTCTTCGTGAGTAAATTATTTTGTCATAGAATGCATTTATATTAATGTTGATTAATGTATTATATATTTATCAAATATATTTTTAGTAAATGATAATTATTATCAAAGTAATAAGTTTAAAATTAATATAAAGTAATATTTATTTATGATACACTTAAAAAAATTTTGAAATACTATTATATAGTATTACAAGTACATAAAATAATAAAACATATATTATTATGAAAGTAAATTAGTACTAATGACTTACAATGTATGAAAATTTAAAAGTAAAGTGCAACTAATGAATGCAGAACGATGTTATTTCTTTTACTTAAAAAATTCATTTCAAAGGACCCAACTACCGTTTCCAAATTTATTTAATTGTTTTCAGACCCATGATGTTTTCTATATTTTGAGTTTTTTCTGTATATTAAGTGTGTTATAATTTGTAATTTTTTTAAAATTAATTATTGGATAATAACTAAAGAAGTGTTTCTCTCTCTCAAGATTCACACACAAAGAAAATTCATATATAGAATATTATAAATCCCAAAACAGATCCACCTATTTTGTATTTTTTAAGTGATTTCTTAATTTGTTAGAATCGATATTTACACTCATGACTTCCATCAATATCGCATTTATAAGCAGAAAAAATATAATGTTTAAAAAATGGAATTGTAGAAATAAAAATTTAATTTTTAATTATGGCATATTAGCAAACAAGTAAAATAAAATTTTTAACCTTTCAGTAGTACTTAATAATTAAATAAAAAGTTTAAAGACTTATAAAAATAATAGAGATAAAAATAATCTACATTTCACTGAAAAGAAAACTTATAAATATAGAAAAAAATATTTAAATTTTTATGCAATTTTACGGACATAATTATTTTATAAATAAATGTAATAAATACTTTCCGAAAAGTTCAGCTCTACCTATTTATTAGCAATTATGCAGCTATTATGAATTATAGATATCTTTTGAAACTTAATGTGTAAAGATTCTTAAATATGACTATAAATATTGAAAATTAATAATAAAACATAATAGTGTAATTATAAGATGATTTTAAATAAATGTCATGTTCTTGAATTTTTTCCAACATAAAAATAGAATTACGTTTTTAATTACAGGATATTTACTTGAGTTTTTGTTTTTATCTTGATTTAAAATATGAATATTTTTAAAAATGCAAAAAGATTAGAACATTTTTCTGAAAAATATCTTTTTGCAATAATAAATTGTCAAATTAATTTTTATTGTTTTTTCAATAAGTAGACCTAATAACTTGACAAAAATACTATATATTTCAGTAATTTTAACTTATAACTATTGAACAAGATTAATATTTAATTTTATTGTTCATCTATACATGAATTAAAATTTATGAAATTATAAATATTTTACTTATTTTTTTTAACTTACACAGTTATTGTTCACTGTTACCTACTTCTACTTTTAAAACTTATTTTTAGACTTATATAACATTTGGCATCATTTAATGCAAGTTAATAATTGATTATTTTACACAGTTTAAAATTGAATTTTTAATTCAGTACATTTACTGTAAGAATAGAAAAACAAAGCTCGATATTTGTTTCAGAAGATTAAAAATATATCATATTTTTTTTTTACTAGCGCTAACATTTTTTGTGAGTTCTGCCAAAAAAAAAATGAATTCAATTTCTTACAGCTTTTAAACCACTTTTGTGCTTATTTCATCTATTGATGAAAAATAAATTGCATGGTATGACAAAACTTAATTGGATGGACGTTTTACTGAAATAAGCAATCAGTGTCGAAGATTTTTCTACTTAAATGTTTACTTCAAATTTAAGACTCCCATGTTTATCTTTATTTTATATACCAAAATTCCCCAAAGGACAGTAATTTTTAAATATTTATGTTTTTCGTTCAGAAAGTCTCCAGTATTGTTTAATGAACGTCTGAGGCTTTTTTATTTCTAAATAAAAAATTTTACAATTTTCTAGTAATTTGATAGTTTAAATTTAGCAAGTGGTTAAGAACATATCAAAGCAATATGTTTAAAAAACTAAAAACTATTATAAGATCCCAAGAGGGACATTCATGCTATTTTTATATTAAATATAAAGTTAATTTCAGTTCCAAATAAGATCTGCATTTCATTTGTTAATACACTGAAGATTAAATTTAATTTTTTAGAAGAAAACTTAAAATAGTAACTTCTTATAATAACAGTTTTAAAGTTTTAAAAAAATCAACTTTTGTGAGAAATTTAATGTGTTTCAACAATTAAAGTAAAAATAAATAATTGCAATTTAATAAAAAATGTGTTGAAGGTAACAAATGCTTTGTTTAAACTTTGGCATCAAAAATTATTTTTCATATGATAAATCTTACACAAATGTTCGCAAATTTAGTTTGTCATCCTTAGTTGATACGTTGGTAATTAACAGTTTTAGGAATTTTTATCCAAAATTTCTTTTAAAATCAATTAGATATTTCTGAAGGAAGGAATTATAATTCCTTCCACTATTCATTGAGATGAAGAAAATAATAAAAATATGCTTTCGGGGGAACCTGTAACCTCTAGAGAGCGCGTCCCCAAGGTGGTGGGTAAGGGAACGACTCCACTGGTTTTCCAGTGGGTGGTAGAAAGGAAATAAAATATCTTCCGAAGGCCAAAAGGTAGAAGTCCAACCTCCCGAGGCAATGGTAAACCCCTTTATGACTAGTGCAAACTGCATCTCTGTTGCCTCGACCCACTTCAACTTCGACCCCAACTGCTGTCATCCCTTTATACCGAAAAAGCTGAATATATGGCCAGGGCAGTGCTCTATACCTTTGGTCCCATATGACTTATCTTTTTTTGCTATTTTGCACTTATCACACAACAACAATAAAAATATGCTTTAAATGATGTCTTAGTAAGTACTTATTTTACTGACTTCATAAAAAATTCAATTTATGAAGTTTTACTGATCAGGTTTATAAGAAAAATCATTCATGTACTTTACACTTAAAAAACCGAATGTGACCATGATAATATTTAAAAAATTGAGTTCGGTGTAGAATCGGGTACCACTAAGATGGTGATAAATTTTGGTGATATACTTTAATTTCTGCTAATCCTGTTAACCCTACCTTTGTATAGATTTTGTGTAGTGGCCATATTGGCACTTATTTTGGCTTCAAAAAATGCAAGGAATCAAGAGGTATCCTATTGTAGACTTTACTCAAAAATTATATTCAAAATCCTTTCAAATTCATGTATCAGTACAAAATATCGCAAAGTATCATATAGCATCGAGAGCCTGGCTAAGAACGGGGCATACGGGCAGTTGACCCAGGCATCATTTGGGCCCTTAAATCGAATATAAATTATATTTTTTAAGTAATTTATCGAATAGAATTGAATAGAAAGTTTGTTATTATGATGCAGAGAGCACCACAAAGAAATTTTGCTCCGCACGTCTTTTCAGCTAAATAGGGCATCTGTCTAACGCCAAAAATTATGATTACATTTGTAATTCAAAATTATGTGTCTAGATTAAAGACTCGTAACGTTAAATCAGATGTTAATAACAGGAATTTATTAAAACTGCTTTAATAGTGCAGCAGTTTTATATAGCACATTAGAAAACATAAAATCATTACTTTTATTTGAATATATTAGGATTAATGTCATTTTTTTTATATTAACACATAACGCACCAAAAACTTACAGATAGATATAAAGAGAAATATATTTAATTATGCTAATTCACTCAATAAATAATACTTAAATCAATTCATTTGTTTGAATAAATCTATATTTTAGTAATGTGTAAAAATTAAAATATAATATTGATTAATATTATTTATATACAACTTATTAAAAAGTAATGGATTGTAAATATTATCAAAATAATTTAATTCAGATACTGAAAAAGTATTTTAAATAAGGGAAAATTTGTAATAATTGTATAACAACGAAAATGTGAAACCTATAATGTGAGACATATGAAGCCCAAAGAAGTCTAATGTAAATTTACGTAATGCATTACGTTCTGATAAGTATGTATAATTAATATAACATACATACTTATCAGAGCGTAAATGTATACATTTTACATTAAATATTTATACTTTTTGTTAAATGACATAAAAAAGAGCTCTTGAAAATTTGAGTTTCTAAGCAAATTTGCTAAAATAAGACCAGATATTTTACGTAAAAGATAATAGAATATACGTAGAAAATTATTGTATTGGAATGAATGAAACATTTTTGTTTTATAATGAATCGATGAATAACTGATGTTTTATACAATAATCAAAATTTTAATCTTATGAATATGTTATTTTTAAATTTTTTTTAAGAAATTATCCTTGAAACACTAACACAATTTGCATTACAAACGAGATTATTTTGTCATAAATTTCTATTGTAAACCATTTTAAATGAAAAGAAAGATTTCAGGTTTATTCAACGAAATGCTTTTGCATTACTTATGATGTCATTAGCTTAAAGTTTTTAAGAGAAAATTCAATAATTAGGTAAAAGAAAATTAAATAAATAAGTTAATTGATATCAAATTTAATTAAAAAGTTTATAAATAAGAAATATTACAGAAATTTTAAAGTAAATTACTTTAAAAATATTTGCTATATTGCATTTTGCATTGTAATACAATAAACATAACTAAATAAATAACCTAATATAGAATTCAGAAATGTGTGTCTGTGATTTGGATAATATAGAAAAAAATTTATCAGAAATAAAATATTTTCCATAAAAAAATCCTAGGACCTTGATAAGTTATGTTATCTACATACAAAATCAGGTTACTCTAATTTTTCAATGCGAGTCTATTATTTGTTGAATTATGACTATTTTAAAATAATCATGCAAGAAATACCATAACAAGTTATTCCAAAACTGAAAAAAAAGCAGAAACAGAAAATATTATTTAAATATATTCCTATGAACTTATAAATACTATGAATACCTCCACAGTTTGACAATCAAATCTCCTAGTTGCCATTAGAAACACGTGATCCAGTGACAGCGACGTGTAATTTATTCCGAAGAAAGTGAAATCTCATTCTTATGATTACGTATGTTTCATGAAAAAGTATGATGATCAAAGCAATTTCTCTGACTGTTAATTGCAATGGCTCAAATACTTGAAATTAGTAACTCTGAAGTAACGTATTTCGTCAGCTGTTCGCTTGTTATGTATGTGAATACCAATGAAAAATGGATAAAATAGATAAATGACAGAGAGACGAGTAATACAGCCCAATGTTGGATGTCTACATATTATTATAGAAACAGGATGTCGAAAGCTGTGCTTTTTTTACAAAAAAATATAGGTAGAAAATAGTAGTTCTATCAAATATTGAATTGAAGTAGGAGTGTTCATGTCTCAGTGGTGTGTGTTACAGTCACCAAATGTATTTTGTAAACAAAGCCAATTTCCATCAACACTTTAATTAATCGTCCAAAAATTTCTCTCAAAAGAATTATAGGATGTTATGAATCCCTATAAATTAACAATACAAGTAAAATTTTCGTAGAAAAACAAAAAATGGCTAATGCAATTTGTTATCTCCCTTCAAAATTTTAGAAAGCACAGATTTTTAACGTTAAAAAGGACACATTGAGGGCAACAAGGGAGATTTTCCATTGCATTTATTGAAACCAAAAGTGAAAAACAATGATAAACAATCAATAAATGTTTTTTTATCAGTCAAATATTTTAAGGACCTCATTTAACTTAATCGAAATCTGATATGTAGTTAATTGGTTTAATTAGAAAATAACGTAACACTAGCAAAAGCCATTGCAATATTCAAAAGTGAAATTTCTTAATTTACTCTGTTTTTTAAATGTATACGAAAAATCCAGGTAAGTGAATCGACATGAAATGACAGTAAATGAAGATCAATATGCAATGCAGAGACCCTAGGATATGCTGATTGTGAATGTTTATATTCTAAATCTTAACCTTTGCTTTGCTACTTTCACGAAAGCTTCGAGTCGAACTGTATATCTTAATTCTCAAATGTCAATGGTGAGTATTGTGCCAACACAAGGAATATGGGGCTGACAAGGAGGGGAGAAAGAGAAAGGGGAATTGAAGGAATACTGAATGAATTTTGTGACGTAGGAATGGATTAGATGTGGATGAATATATGCATGATATAATGATGGATTTGAAAAGAATGAATAAAAGACAAGGAATAATCTTTGTCTGATGAGCTCCATTTTTCTATACATTCTGATAATATGTTTATTTTCATCAATAGCAAACGTGAACTAAAATTTTTAAGTATTTGTTCTAAAATTGCCATGCTTGTCAATGGAGGAATGGTAAATTATTCTAGGTGATCTGCAGTGATAAGCGGAAAAGGATTTTCATTTCTAAAACATTCATCATTCAGTTCTTAACAGCTGTCGTAGTAATTGGTGATAATTTTGTATGAATCGATAACGATTATAGACTACATCGTAATTGTAGTCTGTAATCGTTATCCATTAACTTCAAGAAGCAAACTACATCGCAATTTGCTCCTCGAATATGAAATCATACTGAAGGATCTCATATTTTAAAAGAAAATTACACCAATAAAGGCAGAATGTTTTCCGAACTTGAAATTAATAAATCATGTACAGGCCATGCTATAGTTAGACGAGTTATTCATGTCTTATCATCCCCAGCAATCACTCTATGGAATTGCAAGTATTTTCTAGAAGAATGAAACAGAAAACATTTTATGATCATTAAAACTATAATGATTATCATGGCTAAAAACTGTCCAAGGTTGCTTATCATTCAGGGAAATCATGCTCCTTGTCAAAACTGCTTTCTTTCAAAGAAGTGTCTTATTTTGTACTTTTTTCTCATGTGAAAACGTTTGTTCTTTTATTTGTGTACCTAATTGGGTACAGTATAATTAATCTAAATTTTACCTAGTTTTGCATTATTAAATGTAATTAATTTAAATCTTCAAAATATTTAAACTCCAAAATATCTTCTTTAAATATTAAATAGTAATATATTAGCAATTAGAGTTTTAAAAGCTATGAATTTTTATTTCAAACGACAATATGGTACATAAAAATATCATACCTATATTACCTTCCTAAAAGTACATTTTAGTTCCTTTAAATATTTCAGTGTTAAAATTTGAAGCAAATCAAATTTTTAAGGCAAATTTAATGTAAATTTCTATTTAAAATTTACATAAAATGCCGAAAAATTTCCAATGTGAATGAAACAATAAAAAATATTTGTTTCACATGAATATAAATACATTAATGACTTTCTCCAAAGTAGGCACTGCTTTAAATTATAAGATGGAAATAAAGGTTATTTTTCGTAAATTTAAAACTGATTTAAATATTAAATAAATTAGTTTTTATTTATATAGCTTAATACGAATGAGTATGGTAATCAAATATAAATTTATTTGTTTACATTAATTACAGTACTATTACCATCATTATTTACAAGTAAAAAATCCCAATTACTCACCTTTTTTAAGCGTCACGCGTGTAATACCGTTAACAATAACACATAAATGTTATAATTAGATAAGCCACACTTTTAGTTGTAAATCCCTCTAACACATATGTAATAATATCTTCATCAATACCATGAAAATTTTATTTATTTGCAATTGCCAAAAATGTTACTCAAATATTTGTTTGTATATTTCAATGTGTTCTCTATAACTGTTGACAAAAGATAAGTAGTTGCAGAAACAGATATAAAAGCATTGCATAAATCTAGATTGTACTACATTTTGTAGCACACATCATTTATAAAGGTTTCATGAAAGACGGTTTCATAAAATTTTTAACTAATAAACTATTCTGATAGAAATATTGAGAAGTTTTTAATTTTACAAATTTTTTCTTGATTTCATAAAGCATTTTATTAGTTTTCTCATGTTAAACTTAAAATCATAATGTCTGAAAACTGTTTTCTCAGTTTTGTATCTTAGTACAATATACCTGTGAATATTTTAGTTTTCCTATTTTCTCAATGTTTTAAAGGAATTTTTTTCAGTTAAAGTAAATGATTTTTTTTGATCTTATGTTTTCAATTAGGCATCCGTAAAAATTTAAAATCATATTTTGAACTACTATGATTTTTGAAATCCAATTTCCTCATTTAATTTATTAAACTTACAATCAAAATGGTAAGAAGAAATTTATTTTTAAATTTAACTAATTGTAATCCGAACAATAAAATGTTTTTTCAGTATTTCACATATAAGAGTATTTTTCTGCATTAAATGTATTTATATTATATAATAAATAATGTACAATGGTGAAGGAAATACATTCATATCATACATAAACACCAGCTAGACATAGACAGAGATACAAATAAATATATTCTTGTCTATATTTCATCGAAAAAGTTTGTATTTATTTAACTTAAAAAAGTTTCAAATTTCCATCAATACGCAATATGAGAGAAACTTATTTTTTCAATCTCTTACGCAATTTTGTAATCTCACATTTGTATTACTTTCAAAATAATACCAAAAAGAGCAAACAAGTTTTGAAAAAAATCATTTTGCCTGAGGTTCTTTTATTTGGTATTTTATTTAAAAAAATAATAAAACTTTGAGATAAATAAATAAAACTTTGAGTAAAAAAGTGAGAAAAATACTTACATAAAGTTTTGCGTTAATCTATATTATAGGAAACATAATTTTTAAAGGAAGCTTTCTCCAGGAGAAATAAATCCTCAACATATGATTCATATTTGACCTAAGCATTTTTCTTAAAATAGTTTATATTCGCTTAACTGACTTTAAATTGTAGTCATGATATCTTAAAATGAGATTTGTAACAATACAACTGATAAGTAAAAATTTACTTAGTTTTCAGAGAATTTTTTAAACTCTTAATTTTTTTTACTTATTAAGATTCTCACGAAATTTATTATTTAAAAATTAACAAATAAATTTTATTTGCTGTTTATTATTACAAAAATGCTTCTCTTAAGTGCTTAGATTTATAAAGTTTAAAAATTATAGTTTTTTTATACTTCTTGTTAAATAATTTCAAGTGAACAAATTTTATATAAAATCAAATCTGCAATAACCATTTGAGTTCTGCTTCTGGTAATAAAATAAATGGAATGTAAAATCAACAATTAATGCAAATTAAAACATATCATGTCTTCCAGAATATGATTCTGATTTTTCTTCAAGTAATATATGACTAAAAATTAAATACTTGTAAACATACAAGCTTCTCAGAATTTATTTTAAAGGCTTTATTGAAATGCCTTCTGAAAACAAAGAAAGATTGAAGTTCTAAAAGTAAAGTTCAAGATAAATATGAATATTTAAAACTTTTTTCAGAAAAATAATTAAAAAAGTAAATATACAAGTGCATACTAAAGCAAATAAATAAAGTAAATATACAAATGCACGCAAAAGCAAATAAATAAACTAAATATACAAATACATACAAAAGCAAATAAATAAACTAAATATACAAATGCATAAAAAAGTTAATAAATAACGCAAATATAGAGTACGTAAGGGAAATATACAACATACAAATTCTTTTTATTGTAACATTTTTAACAATGCAATATTAACTATTAAATAATTAGTTTTTTTATTTAAAATAATGTTATGGATTAAATAATAATTATTATTTGTTTTAGAAAATAATTTTGAATTAAAAATATAACCTGGTATGTTACATCCATTTCACACCACATTTGCTTTAGATTCTGAATAATAGGATTGAAAAATAATGTGTATTTTATATGCAACTTCCAAATTTTAATACCATTGTTAAACATATACGTCCACAGATAAAAATAATAGTAGGTATACAAATTATGACCCATTTTTAAATATAATTTTGCAATGAAATGTAATTTGAAATAGTTAAATTTCATCTTAAAATTAGCATTTTACTTATTTAATTAGTTGTGAATAAAAAGCATACCAAAGTATAAAAACATAATATGAAATAATGCAATAACTTCGTCTGGTATTCCTAAGAATGACATGAGGGGTAGATTTTAATTAAATTTAAAATCCTAAATTTAAAAAGAAATTAGAATTTTGAGAAATTGTTAAGACATCACGGATATTTTTTATTCTATCTTAGATATCTAAATTTATATTTTCAAAATGTATCATAAAATATGAACAATATTTAAGAATATGGAATGCTTACTTCACGTTTAATTACTCATAAAATTCAACAATACGAAATTTCCTTTTTTATTGCCAATGAAATTTACCACAAAAACTTTAATTTTAATGAAATGCAAGAAACAATTAATCCCTATGATATTAAAAAGAACAATATTTAAAAATAATGAAAACAATTAAAAAAGTTATCTTTTCTTAAGATATATTTATAGAAGCAATAATCCATAAAATCAATAGTTAAAAAACTCGAAATTGAAATAGAAATGTTTTTATAAAATGTAGTTTTATTCAATATCTACATCTTATCATTTAAAAAAAGTGTGGAATGTAATAGTGCATTTTAATCAACTGTCAAATTATTAATTATTGCGTCAAAGTTTATTACAGAGTATTTTTTTACTATAATTGATGTAAATGAATTTAGATTCATTCATAAGAAAAAACAGGTATTAAAATTTTTTATACAAATTGCAACTCTTTTTGTTATTTTTTATAGATTCATTCAGGAAAAGTACTTTTACTAGGACGTTTCATGCAAGAATTTATAAAAACAATTCTTAGGATATTAGGACGTTTCATGCAAGAATTTATAAAAACAATTCTTAGGATATTAGGACTTTTCATGCAAGAATAAAATTAAGATGCTTAAAAGAAAAAATGTAGTACCAATTCCTATGAAATAAAAACGTAAAAATATAATCCTGCGCAGCTAAAGACACCTATTAATGAATAATGTGTCAAGAAGACAAGCATAAGAATATCACAAATTATATTTGTCTAATGTCAGTTAAAATTTATTGATACATATATTTCGGTGTTACAGAGAACAAGGACTTTTAGAATTATTCCCTAATTATTATTCTAAAAAATTATTTTATTTAATTTCAAATATTTGTTCCTCGGTTCTCTATACAATTCCAATAAACATATTGAATATTATAGATGAAAAATGTTGGAAAAGGTTGAAAAATTGATTATTTATGATAAAGATCTGAGGGATTTTATAAGAAAACGGTTAATAAATTCGTAATCGGATGTTAAATAATCGGATGTCGGTTAATAATTTCATAACGAGAGAAAATACCACAGTTTAAACAATGGTATTTTCGAATATTTTTAAAGTTCTAATTGATTGTATTTTTCATTAAGTTTTTTTGTGTTTTCAGTAATTAATTTAAAAGACAACTTATAGTAATAGAGCTTTTTTTGTAAATTGTGTATATCACCATTGTAATAATACGAATTTAACATAGTATTGCTGCACAAAACAATAAGGGTATAAAATGCATGGATTATGTGAGCTTGTGGCAAACTTTTGTAATTTTTGCATGTGAAATGATGAGGAAGTACAAACAATTTCACACAGTCACACTTGTTAAATGACTATAGATTACTTCATATCTGAATATATGATAAATAAAAGAGACCATCTTGAATAAGTTAACGAGATTCTTTAGGCATTTTATTCAGTAAAACAAAACAAGAATCCTTTTTTTAACTTTTTGAATTAAAAATAATTATTTTTACAAATACAGCTGCTTATTTTTTTCCAAGAAAGCAATTATCTCTTATATATTTGCAAAATGTAGAATGCAAAGATGTATACAAACAAAAGTTTTAAAGTATATCATCGCTAAATGGAGGAAGAAATATCTTACTGGTAAGAGCTACTTTAGATTTACTGCCACATTAATACAAGTAGAAAGAAATAATTTGTATATAAACAAATGGTGATTTTTTCTCATCCTCTATTGTAACACTATTTATACAATTTGGAGCACAATAACTATTATTTTGACAAATATTTTAACAAGGATAATAACGCTATATAAATTCTGCTGACTGACTGAATTATTTTCAGCAGAAAATTATAATTTCCCTGTTGCAATGTATAAAGATTTTGTCATATTTAATTCATCTTTTGTAAAAAATTCTTCATTTACTTCACTGGATTAATTAAACGATTGTTCTACTTAATTGCATTTTTAATTTTTTCAGAGTAAGAAGTGTATTTCTTCATCTACAGATTATAACTTCAAAGTCTGGATTAGAAGAATAGATAGTTAAAAAACTGTAAAAGTAATATTTGAGCATTTGAAAGAAATGCATTTAATTTAAAAATTGAAGTTCTTTGATTACATAATCTAAACATCTGACTTCATCGCACAAAACAGCATTTTTTGTAACATGTGAGATAGCTCAATATTGCATTATATGAAATTTTTCAACAAACTGTAAAAAAAATAATGTTTGTAGAAACATATGTCAAATCCATGTTTATAGAATCAACAAAATCAAAATTTCTTCTAGTGTTTATAAAAGAGCACAAAAATTTTATATTTACAATTAATTGCAAAATCATTAAAATTATGACAAATATTGAAATTGTAACAAAATTTGAAAAACTATAATTTCTTTTTTTTATTTACATTTTAAAACATGATTATGAATTTCTAATCAGCACTTCTCAATGAAATTTTTCAACTTAATATTACATCCTCTATGTTTCATATAAATTTTTTTCTATAAAACCCTATTGCATATTATATTATGACTATAGAAATTATAATTATCATTAATATTTGACGATAATTTTTTTTCCACCAAAGAATAAGATTATTTCAATAGGATAATTGTTTACATAACTATTTTTCTCAGCATAGTGAATTGTATAATAAATATTACTTTAGAATTTGTAAATTTATGCTGACATCGTATTTGCTTAACAAGTTTTCATTTATTATTAATTATTGCTACAAATATGGAAAAATGTATCCAATAAATTTGTATATATATATATATATATATATATATATATATATATATATATATATATATATATATATTTCATTAAATATTGTATAAAAGAAAATATTATTTCTGGGTTCACTTCTGAAATGTAGCAAATAACAATAAACAATCAATTAAACATGTTTAACTAATTTAAAGTATGTATCATAAATGAAGATTATAATCAGTTAAAAATGCTTACAACGCTATCAAAAGAATTAATCAACTATTAAAATTTCTTCTAATGATAATTATTCTTTATTCAGAAGTATATAGTTGTCATTGAATATAGAATGTGTATAGTTGTCATTTTAAATGGAGTGAACCACAAAATATTTTCAAATTTAAAGTATAATATTAAACTGAATCTGAAAGCTTTGAAGTTTATTTTTAAAATAATTCTGCTTAATTTATTTAATTTTACTTCATAGAAAAGTAATTCGAGATGTCTGATAACATTTATTTACCACTCTTTTTCACTACTTCATTAAAATACAAACATCTGAAGGAAATTAAAAGAGCACTTCTTGAAGTCTATGTAAACTACTAAGAGTTTGTTGATTCAATAAAACGTCTTAATAATTAACTTAGGAGTCTTAAGCGACGGCTAAATTTAAGTGATATTTAATATCTTTCATTGGAAACGGAGGTATTTTTAGCTCTTAAATAATGTCCTTTATTCCGGTTATGTATATATGCGAGATGTTGAGTTATTCATCTTTTATTAATATTTTTTTACTTTTATACATTTATTTGAATCGGAAGAATGAGTTATTCATCTTTTATTAATATTCTTTTTTACTTTTATACATTTATTTGAATCGGAAGAATGCCAATGAAGTATTATGATAAATTCAGATAAATCATATAGCTAAAATTTGGTTTGATGATTAAAATCTGTTTTATCTGCTTTGACAAAAAATTTACCACAAATTTAGTCTGAAAGATTATTAAAGAGAGAGTTAATATAAAATTATCATTTATACAGTCCATTGGTACTCAATGTAAATGTGATAAAATTTTTCTTTGGAACACCTTAAATAGATTGTTGCTCCTAATGTTTTTTCACAAGAATGTAAAAATACTCTATGTTTAGTTTAACATGAATTAAGCTGTTGATCAGAAGATGATTTGGTGTATTGCAATTGAATAATGAATTTAGGTTCTTGAATTGATTGTTTTTAAATCCTTATTTTGGAAATTAATGAGTGAAATATGCATAATCATTGTTCACAAAAATTTGGATGAGTTTTGTTAAAATTATCACAATATAAAATAGGAAATGAATTCTTGAAAAGCTCAGAAAATACATATTATTTGTTGTTGGTAATATTGTTTAAAATATTTCACTAAAAATTAAAAAATGTCAAATCAATTGTTTTTTTAATGAAATGATTTATTGCTTTGCTTTCAATGAAAAGTGCCAAAAAATAGCATTTATTTTTGTTTCAATCTATATTGAATTGCAAACCTCTTTAATAATAACAATTTACAAAATTGAAACTTTTCAATAAGTTGATGCTTTGTTCAAGGACATAAATTCTTATGGGAAAATTCAATTCTTCATTATTTGAGGAACAAAGACTTTGTCTCTCTGTCTTTCATTTCCTAGTTCCTGAGTAAAAATTTGTTGAGATTCAGATTCAACTTTACATCTAGTTCGCAATCAAATTATCGCGAGCAAAAGGCGAATGCAGAACTACAAGTAATTCAATCTATCTATACAAATTTTATATTCTGTTGCTTAAAATGTGATAATTGAATGCGAAACTTAAAATGCGGGAAGAATAAAAAAAACAAAATTTTGATGAAAATATTTATTTATAACTGAAGCTTTTGCAGTTTCGATTTCACAAAGAATAAAGTACCATTTATTTCATAAATTTTTTCATACATTTTTAACAGGTTCAAAAAAAATCATAAACTTATAATTCACTTTCAAATCGTTGTCTAAAATTGCTCAAAAAGACAAATACATCGTTTATGCTGACACTAAGGAGTGTACGTGACTTACCCAAAGGCAAAAATGTGTTTGTTGACCCTTGAGTTCCGTTCCAAGGAACTATAAATTAAAATTTACTCTTTCGATTTCTGTTGCCACTTTTCAAGAATATTTATGGATTTTCAGAGAAGACTATTTTTCCATGTCACTGTGATTGATGTCCTTTAGAGCAACTAGAACAGTAAAGTTTGATAAAAACTACTGAATAAGATTTTCAACTCAAGAAAATAAAATAACTTCCATATCACTACACAAAATTACATTTTTATTATATTAAGTTTTTTCCAAATCTTCATTTTTTAACGATGCAAGATTAACATTACCAACAAATAATTAAAATTTATTCAGTATTAGTAACGAGTGTTTCTTTTAAGAATGAAGATTTAATTTCTAAATTTATTTCCTTACAAGAATATTGGTTTTACCTTTTCTAAAGATTTGAAGAACATCCTGAAATTTGAAATGCATTTCATATAAGTTAGAGTAAGCCATTCTGATATGCAAGTTTTATTTTGATTAATTTTAGTTTTGCTTTTATTAGATTCTTTGTCCAAAGTACTCATATTTTATGAACATCTGACTTTTCTAAAGGTTCCAGATTAAGGTCTTTCAAAGTATTTTAGTTTAGAATTATAAATAGAAGAAGTTATATTATTATATTATATATATTTGCAATAGTTATAGTCATTTTCATTTTATCAGCAATTTTTCCAGAATTCAATAAAGCTGTGTTTTAATATTTTAAAGTTCCCTTTAATTTCCTGAAATATGCCCTTGTTCATATCAAATTTTTTCATCGTATAAATTCATGGATTATTTACTACAGTATTTCTTAGAATTTATTTTTAAAATTTTAATAATTTACATCTTTATACGAGATTGTTTTAATAAACGTTTTGCGAATTTGCTTTCAAAAACTTTTTAAACTTCTTAACCTGTGCTCTTATACTTGAATTCTTTCAATTCAATATTTTCCTATTTTGAGTAATACCTTATTAAATAATGCCATTTAACAATAAGAATTCATAAAAAAAATTAAGCTAGTTATAGTAAATTATATGCACTATTCCCCTTGAATGCATTTCAAATCCTTAATTCAATAGAGATTCATACACATCAAGATTATGAACAATTCAATAATTAGTAACCATGTTTTACTAAGTTCTAAATAAATCTCTTATATCCTTATGTGACAGAACAGGCTGTATATACAAATGGACTTTAATTTATAAAATAGCAGACTTAAAACAGAAAATACAAAGTGCATTGAAATCGAAGGTCACTACGCAGGATAACAGTATATATTCAAAATATAAAATATTTATTTATAACAACTCTTAACTATAATATAGTGTAATTTTCAAATTTTTTCCCTCAATAAGTTATAGTTGAAAACTGTTTTTCTGTCTGCTCATTATGTTAAAAAATGAGAAATACAGAAGAGAAAATGCAATTTACTATTAATCTCACTAACAAAATCAATATTTTTACTACTAATTTTGAAATGACATCAATAGCTTTGAAAAAATGGAAATGTCATTCCTAAACTTCCACTTTGATTTAAATATCAAACCTCTTTTAAAACTTATGTTATCTTACACACGACGTAAGTTTTTAAATCATTAGTCTCTGAACGGAAGCGCAATGCAATCTTGAAGCAATTCAAAAGTCATCGTCCACAGAATCTCTTGTTATGATATTAAAAATTCCAAAGGAAATGAAGAGGTGGTCACCAGTCATATCGTCAAGTCCACATAATGGGCAAATTGAAGAGTGTCAAACCTAAAAATTGCAGGTGTTTTTGCAGATAATCATGTCCAGTTCCAAAGCGGAAATTTGTCACAATAATAGCACTGTAGAGGTTGCTCAGAATAGATTTTGTTAGCAAAGAGACCCAAACTTTGTTTCTCGTGAACACTTTGTAAGCATTTTTTCAACAGGAAACAAATTTTTTCTTAGCATGATTTTTAACTGTATGGAACTCTAAAGGTGAACAAGATTGTTTTACATTTAAGCCAACCTTTGCCGAATCATCAGCTGAGTAATTACCAGTGATGTCGCAGTGGTTGCGCATCCATTGCAGAACAATATGTCGTCCATTTTCTAGTAGAGAACAAATATCCATCTGACAGTGATAAACAGACCCAATATTAGCAAGTGTGATTGATGAGAGTGAGTTAATGGTAATATCTAGGAGTCAACAAAAAATATGTCACTCTCACTTTCTTTTCTGATTTCTTCAAGAGCTAACAGCACAGCAGACACTTCTGCATTATAAATGTTTTAGTATTCTTCACATATTGATTTGCGCAGCCTACAACATTCTTTTGGCAAAAGTTCATATTGGCGCTCTCCTTTTTTATCTTCTAAATATAAAACATACATTTTAAAATAAATTTCTTTTTATTTCAAGCATATTATTATTTTATATTTCATAAATTATAAGTCAACATTCTCAATTGAAATATAGTAAATATTATTATAATTATATTATCAACATTTCATTTATATTTAAACTTTTAAATTATAATCCAGATTCTTAATTAAGAAATCATAACTTAAATTTAACGAAAAATATTAAAATTTAAATTTTTCAAAATATTTATTAATTAATGTGATAGTAAAAATCATGTAATTAAATGCATTTATTTTAGATTTTCACACATCACTCATGTACCATTTAATTCTATGTGTGTTTTTAATGATATATTAATATATTTCTTCTAAAGTCATTAAACTTAATAATAATACGATAGAAAATCTGGATGTTTTAAAGCATCCAGATTTTATCTTATATAGAACTGAGAAAAGTGTTCTGTATATGTACAAATACTTTTAATTCTTTGATAAGTTTTCTAAAAGAATGTGTTATTAGCTCTTAGTAATAGGCTCTTAGTAATATAGTAATATACAGAGGGTATTAACACATTTTTACAACGAATTCGCGTCCGTTTAATTAATGTTTAATATGTAAAGATTATTTTTTAAATGTTCGATCTGATAGCCTTTTTTCTGTACTATAAGTCTGCATCGTGATTTTCATGATGGAAGCAATATTTCTAGGGGTATTGCTTTCCATTCCTCTTCCACTACTTTCCAGAAGCCATCTATCGTTGTGGGTTTGCGTTTGGAAAGATCATTTTTTAATAGACCAAAGGCACAATAGTCCATAGGTGAAACGTCCAGAGACTTCGCAGGGATATGTTGAAAATGTATACATGCAATACCTGTATTAGTCAACTTTGTTTCAAGGAATGCAGTGGTAGTTTTCGAAGTATGACTTATAGCTTTGTCTTGATAAAGTTTCTCTCTTTGAAAGTCATTGGGATAAAGAAGTGGAATTTCTTTTGCAAATATTGGGCGTAAAACCTTCTTCTGATAGTACGATGAGTTGATTTTAACATTTTTCTCCACTATTCTTATTTTTAATTTCTCATCGTAGGAGAAACCTGCGACAATCATAAATCCCTTATTGAAATTTTCTTTACATTGACGGAAACGGGTTCGTACATTTTTTCTCCTCATTTTCTGTACTAAAAAGAACTTTTTTTGTTACAGTCATTTTGGTAAACCCCATGCTTCATCAAGGCTTACAATGTTTTCCCATTTATCTCCTGCTAAGTGGTTTTTCATACAGGATTCTACAAAATGTTTTGCGTTGAGCCACATGTCTCTGCAAAAACTCGTGAATATTAAGTTTTTAGAATATTTAAGTTGTAAACACTGGTTTATTATTTTATTTATTGTTGCTACAAATGTATTTAAAGACTTTGCAATTGATTTCTGTGTTGATGGATTTTCTCTTGTTACCAACGATTTCACTTTAGAAACATTTGAAACAGTACGTACCTTTTAAGGATATTCACTTAGATTCCGCTTTCTATATAGAAATAATGATTGACAGTTTTTACCTGTCCGATTAATGATATTGCTTATTTTGCACTTAGACATTTTAATACCATGCATTTCACAACGTTTTTGAATTCTGGAATAAGAACGTTTTTCTTCGGAAAGCGCAAAAACATATCCTTCAGTTCACAGCATGTTTATATGTGACATTTTGAAAGAAGAATAAATTTAAAAGTAACAGACGATATTTCTCATTTAAAATAATTAGCTGTTGCCACAAATTTTTATTCTAAAACATTAACTTTTTTTTTAAGTCGTAATCAAAATCGTTCTAAAAAAGTGTTAACACCCTCAGTATAATTTAATATGTACTAAAATGTCTTTTTTTATTAAGTATTTGTTTTGTGATAAATTCAAATTTGTTTTTTACTAAAATGCAAGATATCACAATGGAATATCATAATATAATATCAAAATTTTTTCCCATAATAACCATATATACAAGATTTTTTTTTTTCCTACATGGTGTCATAATAATTTTCTAAACAGAGAATTTTACGCATAACCTGTAAAACTTGTCTAAATAATTAGTAATACATTCAGTGTAGAAGTTGAAAACCTATTTTTGGCATTTTTATATATTATTATTTTTTAGGTAGTTTTGAAGTATACAACATTAACTACCCGTCCAATTTTTTTGTTTCAGATTTTTAAAATTACGATTTAAATTCAAAAAATCAATAAATTAAAAATGCTAATAATATTCTCAAATTTTAGTTGTTGATAATTTATGGAACTTAAGATTATAAAGTGATTAAACATTTTTATTTTGAAGTGTAAAAATATTTGATTAAACTACTAAAGTATAAATTGACAGTGAACTCTCGTCATTGTTATAAAATTAAAATATGTCGCATTAATTAAATTTAATTTTAAACAGTTTTTCATGTATTCTCAATAAGAATTTGTTAAAAGAAAAGGAAATTTATTCTGTAGCATGTTTTTTTAATTTATATTCTATACATTATGTTCATTTATAAATTGAAAATAATTTTATATTAAAATTGAAATGCTTTTATAAAATAAGCACATAAAATTATGCAAGAATATTGCTCAGATTTCTTGCTTTTCCTCTACTCAAAATTTAGGTATCAACAAGAAATTTAAATTTCCTGTTGATATCTAAATTTTGAAATAGATATAAAAATTTAAATTTATGTATCTATAATTAGCATATTTATCCAACTTATAAAAATTTGTAAAATTGTTGTATTTAAATAATAAATGTTAGTCAAATTGTTTCATTAAATGAATACAAATTCAAAAGCTGAATGATTAAATATGCATGTTAATATTAGTAATGTATTTGAATTAAGATACTCTTTGATAATTTTAACACAGTTTAGTTTAATGCAATTTAATAATGATATCATCATCGTTAAACTGATTATTACGTTCAAATGTAAGTTTGAATTCTTAATTGGATTAGTTACAAGCTTACAAAATTTCTCCAGAATTTATCCGGAATAATAGAAAACTGGAGAATTAAAGATTAAGAATAATCTGAAGAGATTAAAAATGCAAAACTTTAAGTTGAATAGTAAAAATATATAACTTTTGAAGCATATATTTAATCCATGACTTATTTCAAAAATATAGTAGTAATCATTTAAATAATATCTAAGGCTTTCAAAGAAGCATAAGATAATTTGAAGGATGTTTAACCCCTAAAATATAACTGATGAAGTATTTAGAGAATTTTAATAACATGTATATTTACTTAAATTCAAATTTATTATCAGATAATTAATGAAACTTGCAGACATTTTTATTTAATGCTAAAAACAATTGATAGGAATTTTAAATGCATAAATTATTAATATCATACGGAAATTAAAGGCAATAAATGTAACATTTATTGAAACAATAGTAAATGATATGTAATATTTTAATAAATGGCAATAAAATGGAGTATGTATTTGTGAGTAAGTTAAGATTACTATGATTTGTTATGTTTACATTTAATAGAAAATTTATAAATATGAACAATAATTTATTTTGCATTTATCTTTTATTTAACAAATTCTCAATATATCACAATTGATTCACATTCCTCAATACTTGACATTATTATAAATACAAAAAAGCTAAAGAAAAATTTAATAATTTTAAAATTTGAATAGATTGTTTAAAAGATTTCAAATAACAATTTTTCAAAATTTAATTAATTCTAATTGAATTTAAATCACTTTAATATGCATTATCTATGTAATTTCTCAAAAAATTTTAAGTTTGACACATTTTATCTTAATTTTATCAATAAATTCACTATTCCGCTTAAATATTGTTTCCACAAAATTTAATAGTTCACTTGGTAAGCTCTTAACATAATCTTAAATAGTGAGTAACGGTAAATATTTAATTTATATTCATTATGGGTGTACTGGAAATAGTTTTATTTTAAACTGCTTTGAAGATGTGTTTCTAATTCAAATAAAACTTCATAGCAGTGAAGTTTGTTTTATAGTTACAATGATAGAGTAATCTTAAGCAAGTATTAAATCTAGAAACATACAGCTTAGTCATAGTTCAATTTAATACTATAACAAATATCTAAATTTCGTAATAATGCATTGAATGGGTTATAATACAAAGTCCAAATAGGATAAGACACTACAAATTTAAATTACATTTCTAGTGAAATGTTTTCCTCTATTAAAACAATATTTAAAATTTTCTTAAAAATATAACTAATAAGTTAAAATTTATGTACGATAAAATGTATGACAAACAAAAGAAATTAAAAAATTTTGATACAAAAAAAAAAACCTGCTTAATATTAACAGAAATTTAGTTACTAAATTTCATTAAACTATTCCTAAAGGTTATATTACTTGATTCATTATAATTCTTCTTATGACTCCTAATAAATAATAAACTTCTTTTTCCTTAAAAAAGATATCGATATTTCAACATACTTTCTATTTTAAACTACATGCTTTCAAAAATTGAAGCTCAATAGAAAAAATCAGAGAATGTTGCAAATTATATTCATGTTGCAAATTATATTCAAGTTGCATTGCAAGTTCAGCACTTTAATCGTTTGTTGAAATATTAAATATTATTTTCAATATAAGCTCGTATTTTCTAAAATCTACCCACTAACGTGTTCTTTTATAAGCCATTTATACTAATTATATTTTCCACTGCAATACGCTTGTTAAGAAAGCGAATAAAAAGCAATTTTTTAAGAAATTCATCTGAATCATATACTATGATGAGTTTTTCACACAAACTGCAATAATTAAAAAGCTTAAAAATTTGCATATGGATTGTGTCTCTGCTTTCAAAAGGAAAATATACAGATATATAAATATGATATGATGATTTCTTGCAATAAACAAGATATTGTTACTGCAGTAATACATCACCATTTAAAAAATTTACTAAAATAAAACCATCTAGCATGCTGCTAATATCAATATAAGTTGCAACTTTTATCATAAAAGAATTTAAAATCCTAAACATATGGACAAAAATATAGCCATTTCATGTTAATTAATTCAAGGCAATTAATTCAATCTAAATTAATACAAGATCAAACTCCTTTCTACTTATCTTCTTGCTAAGAACAGCTGAAGCCAGAATATTAGACTCCAAGTTTGTATCCGAACCAGCGTCCAATTTGAATATTTCAATTTTAGGTAATTCATTGTCCTTCTTAGAAGTAGGAGAGGATCCTTACAAAAATTAGAAAAAAAGTAGTAAATGACCTTCAAAGAAATTGTCTGGTCGGCTGGCATCAATAGTATCTTTAGAAATAATACATTTAAGGTTTGGGCCCAACAGCATTTTAAAAATCTTCCAGTCCAAAAAGGTATATGCTTCATAATTTTTCTTATTGATGGCTATTGAATCGTCTATATTAAACTAGAAGATCCATCTAATTTCTAAATAAATTTAAAAATTTCCACAAGATGTTGAGTCAATTAAGTTGTTTTAGACGAGTGTTAAGTGCTGTAGTGAAACTTGGTAACTTCAGGAAAATTCAGAGTAAAACCCAGATTTGTTTTTAATAATTGAATGGCAGACACAAAGATTCAAAACACAAATATAATATAACTTAACAATTTATTTCATTAACTTAATAACAAGAGAATATTACATTTACAGATTAAATCATTCTAGATTAAATAATTGATGAAATTCTGATTATTAAGTTCTTTTGTAATATTTACACAATAATATATCATAACTAAGTTTGACCAGACAGAATAAGAACGAAAGATCAGACTTACCCTTTTAGAAGTATTATTGTGGTAGTGTTGCACCTATCGCCAATGTCTTCTCCGCTCTCCGGTGTCGATAATTCTCTTCTTTCATCCATTTCTCGTCTTATACTCGTCATCTTCGCTTTCCATTTCCATCCTCCAATATTTCAACATCTTGCTTGGCTTACTGCTCTGTTGCTGAATTGCCTGGCTTTCTGCTCTGTTGCTGAATTGCCTGGCTTACTGCTCTGTTGCTCAATTGCCTGGCTTACAGCTCTGTTGCTCAATTGCCTGGCTTACTGTTCTGTTGCTCAATTGCATGGCTTACTGCTCAACATATCGTTTGTTCATCATGTGCTTTCTTTTTTTTTCCTTTGCTATCTCTAATCAGAATTTGTTTTTTCTTCATCACAATTTTTTCCCTTTTATCCTCATCTATTTGTCGGATGTCTTATGATTACATTCAGGAAAGTCTAGACAGGGCCTACACTGGACAGTGCATTTGTACTCCGTTTACAACTTAGATCTTTCCGCTTCTCTCATTCAGCTCAGTAAGAATCCAATCTGCAATCGTAAACTCTTTTTTTTCTGTGTATTCTTCTATTTTAGATGCAGTTTTCAATTCTTCATAATTCTCATCTTGGCTATTCCTCTTTACACCATTGGTTTTTTAAAGTTCTGTAATACCTCCTGTACTTCTATGGATTAGGTCAGAAATCAGTCCTCTCCAATCCCAACTTGTCAGATTTACATATAATAGGTATTATGAAACACAAAATTTCTTGAAATTTCTCAAAGCCACCCATCCATTCCAAAAGGAAAAATTTATTCTTTTATTACACTTGTCTCATTGTGAGAACTTTTATTACATCCTTTCCTTTATTTTCCAACAGCATGGCTTGAAAGGAAAAGTTCTTAAATTTATGGTGGCAATAACAATACAAACATCTGTTTTCTCAGAGTTTGGTTATGTAGCTTTAAACTACGACAATAAGAACACAGGAATAATTATTCTTCCCATTAAATTCTACATTTTCTCGTTTGAAGTGTTAACTGGGAATCACAGTTTAAATCTCAATCAAATATACACTTGTAATTATACGATACCTGAAAGATTTAATGAGTATACACTTGTAAGATTTTTTTTGTAATCCATATTATGTGTTGTAGTGAACTCGGTAATTTTAGAAAACTCCGAGGAAAACCTAGATTCGTTATTTAAATAATTGAATGACAGAGATCAATTCAAAACAAAATACAATAAAACTTAATAATTTATTTTAGCAAATTCATTACAAAGGTATTTACATTTAAAATTAAAACATTCTTGATTAAATAATTGAGAAGATTCTAACTTTATTATTATTTTTATGATATTTACACAATAATCGTAATGACCAGAGGTAAATGGAACGAGAGATCAGACTCACCCCCTTTTAGAAGTAGTATTGTTATGTCTGAGACTTCACCGCTCTCCGGTGTCGATGATTCACCTTTTCCATCCACTTCCCGGCCTCTACTCAGCATCTCCGCTTTGAATTTCCATTCGCTGATATCTCCGCATCTTACTTGACTTGATGCTCAGTATACCTCTTTTCAGACTTTGTCACCTCTTCTTCATCTAATAGTCGGACATCTGCATTCCCATTCAGGACAGTTGAGGCAGGACTTCTGCAGGCCAGTGCAATGATACTCCGTTTACTCCTTTTCTTTGTCGGGCATCTCTGGAGCTTCTCTGCCTTGTGTGTCAGAGGGACTTCTGTGTGTGAGGACGTTTTCTGTCTCTGTATCTGCCTTTGCCTTGCTTAGATACAGTTTTTAAATTCTCATCTTAGCTCCTCCTCTTTACACCATTGGTTTTCCAAAGTTCCATATAACGTCCTACACTCCAATGGGATACGTCAGAAATCTCTCCCCCTTAATCCTGACTGGTCAGATTTACAAACAAAACATATCATAAAACATAAACTTCCCTTGCAATTTTCTCTCACGATCATCCATCCCTTCCGAAAGGGAGAATTTATTCCTTTATTGCACTTGGCTCCTTCTGCCAATTTTTATTGCATCCTTTCCTTTATACTATTACAGCTTAGTTTGAAAGGAAAAGAAGAAACTCTTAAATTTAAACAAATTTTATTGCTTCCTCAAATGATTGGGGATATTTCAAAACAACTGCCTTTTGCAATTCTGGGAGAAGACCCTCAATAAATCTTGAGAGTAGCAATTTATCAATTAAAGCCTTACTCTCACTTGTTTTTATTTCAGAAGCTCCTAAATACCGACTACCCGCTCGTCTGAGTCGTTCAGCATACGCCTTCACCGATTCTAATTCGTACATTTGAATATTTGAAAATTGTAAATACGATTCTGTTAAAAACTGTTTTTCACTGAAATGTTTTAAAAATATTCGTTTGATGTTCTCAAAAGAGCTTGAATTTTGAAGATCAATATCTTCTATTAAAAATTGTTTAGCGGCTCCTGTTAACTTCGATTTTAAAATTATAATTTTTTCGTTATCACCCCAGTTGGCTAACAAAGCAACATTTTCAAATTGGGTAAACCAAAATTCACAACATTCTTTATCTCCATCAACATTTGAAATTAACTGAATCATTTCCATATTTGGTTGAGAAAGTGAAGTAATATTCACGCGACTATGACCAGAGTCTATATCTTCCGGTGAAATTTCCCTGTTTCTCCTATTATATCTAGGCATTATGTAATTTCAAATTATTCTAAAAAAATTTTTAATATCTCAACTGTTGTCCACCCTTGTTTTTTTTTAACAAAATCAACTGTATTATACATATGCATATACTCATTACATAAACAACTATCTTTAACATATTATCTATCTACCAAATACTTTTCCAAATAATAAAAAAATAAACAAATTTACAGTCTAATTGTTTCTAATTATACTATGTTTATCATGTTACCAATTACACAATGTTAATCAAATGTACTTATTCTTTATGTATACATTTGTGACAATATTATCATTTTATTATTTCTGAAATGCTTGTATTAACATTAACATTATTATAATAAATATAAACAAACAATCAATTTTTCATATTCCAAAGTAATCTAGACACTTTTATTCATGCATTTATTTATGCCATACTTTACTAAAAATGTTTCAATACTTTGTTATATCTCTTTCTTAAAATTTATATTCAAATATCATAACTTAGAACTTCAAAAGAATATCAAGTTTTTTAAACACAATTTATTTCAATAAATTTGATTCAATACTGCTTTTGTTCATTCAACATTAATGTTTTATTACCCTAAATTGGATTCATTAACTAAAAAATATTATAATTACCTTGAACTCTCTCTGTCTTCAATAATTGCTTCATTTAATTTTTAATTCTCAGACAAAATTATTTCAAAAAGACCAAAATATTTATGCATTCATGATCAAAATAACTCACGGCACTAAAATATGTGCTCTTTGACTGCAAAAATAGTAACGGTACCAAATTATACGCCAAAACTCAAAGTAAATATAATTTTTGCCTTAGAAAAATGGACACATCACGAAATTAAGTGCTTTTTGTCTGAGAAAAATAGTCACGGCACCAAAATATTTGCTAAAATTCAAAGTAAATATAATTTTTTCCTGAGAAAAATGGACACGGCACCAATTATGTGTCAAAGTCCAAACAAAAATAATATTTGCCTGAGAAAAATGGTCAAGGCATCAAAATATGTTGTGGTAAACTCGGTAATTTTAGAAAACTCCGAGGAAAACCCAGATTCATTATTTAAATAATTGAATAACAGAGATCAATTAAATAAAAATACAATAAAACGTAATAATTTATTTTAGCAAATTGATTACAAAAGTATTTACATTTATAATTAAAACATTCTTGATTAAATAATTGAGAAGATTCTAACTTTATTATTATTTTTATGATATTTACACAATAACCGTAATGACCAAACGGAAATGCAACGAGAGATCAGACTCACCCCCTTTTAGAAGTAGTATTGTGGTGTCTGAGACTTCGCCGCTCTCCGGTGTCGATGATTCTCCTTTTTCATCCACTTCCCTTCCTCTACTCAGCATCTCCGCTTTAAATTTCCATTCGCTGATATCTCCGCATTTTACTTGACTTGATGCTCAGTATACCTCTTTTCAGACTTTGTCACCTCTTCTTCATCTAATAGTAGGACATCTGCATTCCCATTCAGGACAGTTGAGGCAGGACTTCTGCAGGCCAATGCAATCATACTCCGTTTACTCCTTTTCTTTGCCGGGCATCTCTGGAGCTTCTCTGCCTTGTGTGTCAGAGGGACTTCTGTGTGTGAGGACTTTTTCTGTCTCTGTATCTGCCTTTGCCTTGCTTAGATGCAGTTTTTAAATTCTCATCTTAGCTCCTCCTCTTTACACCATTGGTTTTCCAAAGTTCCATATAACATCCTACACTCCAATGGGATAGGTCAGAAATCTCTCCCCCTTAATCCCGACTGATCAGATTTACCAACAAAACATATCATAAAACATAAACTTCCCTTGCAATTTTCCCACGATCATCCATCCCTTCCGAAAGGAAGAATTCATTCCTTTATTGCACTTGGCTCCTTGTGCCAATTTTTATTGCATCCTTTCCTTTATACTCCTACAGCTTAGTTTGAAAGGAAAGGAAGAAACTCTTAAATTTAAAGTGCAATAAAAATATACGCATCCATTTTCTCAGGGTTTGGCTATGTCGTGTTACACTACGACATCATGTATCAAATTTGACACGAAAGAGGATCAGTGTTTTTAATGTTAAACTTAGCCGCAAACTTTCATCAGATGATTCCCGTGTGGATCTTAGCTGTATGGAAATTACATCTTTCTTAAGCGAGTTTAATAAAAGGGAATAACAATGACTATTTTATTGGTTTTATTCACGTGGTCAAATTTCAAGATAGTTTTTCAGTATGGCTGTGTAACGGATAGAAAAGGTTAAGATTTCAGACATAAATCTTTTGTTTTCTGTCACATTTTGCTCGGTCTCAATAATTCTTTTTTGCTTTGTTCGGCAGTTCAGATTGCTTTTTTGAATTTTGTGAAAACTCTGTGTTTTCTAACTTAAGTCTCTGTGCGCTATTTAGGTTAAACCCCATTTTCCTTAGAATCAATGTTGTTAATGGTTTGTTTGTGCAACCCATTTCTTTGAAACTATCTCTCTAAGTGATTAGTTTTTTACGAGAAGGTACAAAAGAATTTTTTTAATATTTTTTTTATCACCTTTAGATTTATGAGAAGTTTAACGATTATCCCCTGCACGGCCTCTCTGCACACGTGGAAAGCGAGCATACACTGATGTTTTGCTTGTTTCGTGTGAAGGTCATTTCATGATACCATAACCCTGGTATCATTTTTCAATGTCACATTGCTAACACTTTTTATTGTGTTACATTTTTGTATTAGTCAGGTATTTTAACACAGACATTATACCATGAATAACCCTACTTGGACCCCTATGACACCAAGATCCTAAAGTAAGATTTAGATTCAAAATGTACATAACTTGAACTACCTGTTGACACCCTCATACTATTTTTTGTCATTGGAACAGGATTTTATAGAAATTTCTCTGTTGTCTTCTTTATGTACATAATTGATACTTTGTTGTTGAATGCAAATACATAATAAATGATAAGTAAAATATAGTTTTTATTTAGCATTAAAATGTATAGTAGCATTGAATAACAATTTAATTTAATTGTATTATTTCATAAAATTTTTTTAATCATTAAAATTTGTTCTTTTACGCTTGAATTGAAATTGCAGTCAAAATAAAAACAAAGAATACATGTATCAAATTAATAAACTCATAAGTGACAAATAAATAAATTCAAAACGTTTTCAAATTTTAATTAATTTGATTGAAACAAATAATTTAAAATGTTTGATAATTTAAACAGAAAACATGAAATTCACAAAGAAGATTCTATTATAGCGTAAGCACAGTAAAAATCTAAGCAATTTCGTATATATTTTGAAAACAATCTAAAAATTCTGTTTAATGGAGTTTTTCCTATATAAAAAACACTCAGAGATAAATAGACACATGTATTTTCAATTAAGCTGAGTCAAATTTGAAGAATTAAATTATTTAATAACCATAAAGAATGCTAAAATTAAAATAAAATCCAAAACTAAAAGATAAAATTATATAATTTATTTGAAATTTAATAGCAGTATAAGATTAATGTTTGAAAACATGTTCTAAAAATACGATTTTTTTAGTATTGTTTTTGTTACTAATTTCCATGGCTAGGAGTATACTGAATGAAGTCGAGGAGTCTATTCACTTTTATAAAATCGAAAACAAGCGTAGGAGTCTTATTCCTCAATAGACAACCCCAGGCTATCAAGAATATGTGCCGGTGATGCCGATTACTTTTGTCATTTGGGACAGTATCGATATATTTTGAGATCACTCTCGAAAGTAATATCCCTTCAGGTGGCCATTGGAGAAACGGTAAAGTGTAATCTGAACATATCTATCTCAACGAATAGTAAGAGATCTTTCAGGACAATCAGTTGATACCAGGGATTACTCGAGTGAATGAGTCAAGTTTGCCTGTCATTATGTCTCCTAATGAAATACAATTCAAGATATGTTAGTAAATTAGTAATTGGCAAAGTTTTTAGTTTATAATTAGATTAATGGCTTTGTCTAGATTTCTGTTATTTAATAAAAATATCTTTTTGTTTCTTGATATTGTGAAAAAGTTGTTTTTAAATTTTCAGTAAAATATTTAATTTAAGTTTGCCTTAAATAGAAGAATGTTTAAATTTTAATGCAAAACTCTCATAATTTTCCATTTCCATTAATAAATTATTTAAAAACTATTTATGAAATCAACTATATCAAAACAATAAATATAGATTTAAAAAAATGTACTTACATAATTTTAATATAGTAATATTACAGATATATATATAAATATCTCATTTAAATAATAATATTGTATGTAGTTCATCCTTACAAGAAGTCGTCAATATATTAAATTCTACTTCTAAAATATAAACGCGTAGAAATGAAGTAATTTATCAAATAATACTTACATTATTTAAATTTTCTAAATACTGAATTTTGCCATCTTAAGAATTTTAAGGTTTTAGTTTTATAAGCATGTGTTTATGTATTTTAGTTTTTATTTTATTTTTTATTTTTTATTTTATTTATAGGGGTTGTTATTAAATAATCAAATATTGAATTATAGTTACCACTTGAATGCACAATTTATGTAATTTTTCCTAATAATATTCAGTATGCTTAAAATAGCCTGCGACTGCATAATTTCTTGTTTACTTGAATATTTCGTAAAACTCAACATTTTCATGTTGTCTATATTATCTAGATTTTTAGGAATGCACATACTATATAGCAAAAAATTATTTAAAAATTAAATTGATGTATCTAGCATTTCAATTTTAAAATCAGGTAGAAAAATATGCCGTTTTGGAAACATGATAAAAAAATAATCACTCTAAATTTAAATTATGCATAGTAAATATTTTTCAGTATGTTTAAGTCCGTCTATTTAAACTACTTTAAATATATCTTTTGAATACTCCCTTCATAAATACCTACACAAACAGAGAAGGGAAAAATGCGCTCATTGATCTAAATATTCAGATCTCTTTTATTTTAAAATGACGCGCCTTGATTATCAGGTGAATTCTGACGCAATTAAATTTAAAACTATTACGTTTCATTTGTTACTATCATTCACAGAATAGTTCTTTTTCTTGTAAACAGTTCATCAGTCTTAATTAAATCAATCAAAATTTAAATAAGTTAAATATTCCAATTACACCATAAAATAATTTAAAATAGTCAAAAGTAATTTAAGAAATCAGTTATATTTAGAATATTTTTATAAAAAAATCATATATAAGAAGATAATTTTTAAATATTAAATACCTTAGTTAAATAAATATTATAAATTAAGTATCTAATTCAAAAAAGCATTTTTTTTTATTTAATACATGGACAATTATCTAAAATTTACATTTTTAATTTCAAACACGTTTATTTCTGAAATGCTTTTAATGAGCCAATTTAAATTCTTATTCTTTATTTATATATAGTTAGAGAGTATATAAAGCAATATCTTCTGATATATTAAGATTTTTGAAAAATATTTTCCTATAATTTTTTTAGCTTTTTCAGATAAGAATACTTTATAATTCGGTAAAAAAATATTATGATTCACTTTTCTTGTAGTCACATAAGTATAACTATCAACAACATATTGTTTTATTATACTGTTTTTTGCATTACTTCTAGTCTCAAAATAGAAATGTGTTATTAACTTCGATCGTAAATTCTTATGGCACATCGCTTATCATTATAGCCTATTCTTAGGCGAATGCTTTAATCTTATTTATAAAGGAGCTTATTATGCATTAAAGACGTTTTATGTTAGAAAACATTAATAAAACATATTCTAAAACTGATCATAAATATTTTCATTTAGTACAGTATATGTGTTACAATATGTTGAAAGTATTGTTATCGACAATTACTTTGAATATCTTACCAGCAATATAGACTCATTGTGGTCAGAAATCTAATGTTTTACATTATTCTCTATTATGAAATATCCTGATGACCGAATATCATAAATATTTGAATAAATTTTTTAGGGAATAATTTTCACCTTTAAAATTTTTAATTTAGCTTATTAATTAATTGTATTATTGTGAAATTATTTTATAGTTCCATATTATTTTTTGGTTTATTTTAAGAACATATGATTAAGAATCCTTCAGTTACTTCACAGTGTATTAAATGTCTCTTTTAACATTTAAAATTATAATAATTCAAAATATTTATTTCTTTCTGTATGGTAGCTTTATAATTTCATTTTGTCATTCATTACTTCTATTTGATAAAATTTATTCAAATCAGTCCACCAAAACTAACATACTATTATTTAAATATGTTTAGTAACTATTTCGCAGCAAATGTAATAAATGCAAGAATATATCTATATCTATATATATCTATCTATCTATATATCTATATATCTATATATATATATATATATCTATATATATATATATATATATATATATATATATATATATATATATATATATATATATATATATATATATATATATATATATATATATATATATATATATATATACATATATTATATATATATATATATATATATATATATTATATATATATATATATATATATATATATACACAGAAATTTTAAGTTTAACTTTGTGGAAAAATAATATGTATCAATCTAGAGTTTTTCAATTGGTTGTATTTGAACTCAAGAGGGCGTTGATCCTCATTACAATTTTTATTTATATAATTTTAGTCTTTCTTTTTTCGTTTTCTCATAGTTGTAACCGAGCAATGTTTCTCAGATTCAGTCCATTTAAACGAATGCAAAGTTTTGTTATTACAGGAGAATGCCAGTTATATGAACTATTTGAAACCAGACCACATTTGCACCACCAAAAACTCGAATTAATTGGGTTTTTTTTTAAAGTGTCTATTTTAATTGATTATTGTATGTTAAAAATGGGAGAAGAAAACTGCATAATTTAAAAAAAAGAACGATTAATTCTTTTATTTAAAAGCAACACTTTTATATTTAAGTATTTACAAATGATGTACATTAGTACAGTATGTACGTAAACAAAAGTAAATGAAAATTATTGCTTGCTTAACAGCTCGCTCTGTTTTACTAACTTCATCTGCTTCACTAGCTGGTGTTTCCTTGTCTGCAATCAGCTTTGACATAACAGACAAAGTCATCTTCCTTGGACACTTTCAGTAAGTTTATGATCATTTGCAATTTCAAATCCTGAGTCTGCAAAACCACACATCATCCACTTTCTTTCTCTTTTGGGAATATATAACCTCTATCACAGAAGACCACTGATTCAAGACAATTAAAATCGATTCAGGAGATATAACAATCGATAGAGGATTTGTCTTCACTGGATCAAGGTTCCTGCCGTATATACTCTGAATGAAAGAGCTGACACACTGACAAAGGAAACTGCCAATGCATGCTCAAACAAACAAACAATTGAATCAAAATGGCCCAAATCATACTTGATCTCTAAATTTCGGAATCATTTACTAATGGCGTGGCACCACGAATGGACTGAAGTAGAACAAAGTAGATGGACATTAATCTTATGCCTTCTGTCTCTCTCGATTTCCTAGTCAAGGAACACAAAAAACCACAGTTTCTTTCTGGATATACTCCAACATCGGAGTATTTCAACAAAAGGGTAATAGCTCCAAGTAGTGCTTATTCTTGCGGTCAGGTTGGGGTCATTGTACATTATGTGTTCCAATGGGTTTTCACAAAACAATGGCAACTAAAAGTGCCTAAAAACTAGGAGGAACTTAATCCATTTCTCAGCTATGCTACCAAAACTCCTTCTCTTCTTCGTAAGATAAAAAGAATTATCTCCTTTATCTGTGAAAATGAATCCAAACTCTGTAAGGATAATACTATAATTGAAAAGTAAATACCATCATAAGAATAATTTGGTAAAGGATGTATTGCGTGGTGGAGCTATACCCGATAACCTAAAGTACAGACCAGGTGTTCCGTCGCGTATGTCTGTATCGTTGTCTATATTTTCAGTATTAACATTTTAATAACCAGGAATTCTCAAAAAAATGTTTCTGAATCTGTCAAGTGACACATTACTCTAATCTTTCTCTTCCTTTTTCCAATCCCTTTTTTTTACTTTTTCCTCTCTTTTTTAGTTCATATGCCTTTCAACTACTTGCACGCATGTCTTAACGTAACCGCCTCAACCAAGCTCCAAGCTTCCAGTACCTGGAAAGCGTAATCTTTCAAATTATTATTTTTTTTTGTGTTTACCGAACATACTTTTTACGTCTTAGCCCTCTACCAAAAGCTTTCTTATAATTTGCTTTCTGTAATAGCGTTCTATAGTTGTGGTGATTCATTTATATTTACTCGCCTATTATAGGAATTTTGCTACTTCTTTCATCAATTGCTTTTATGACTTTAGAATTATTTGGGTGTATTGTCTATTTTTGATTTGCATGTTAATAAATACATATTCTGAAAATATTAAGAATAAATGTAAAACCTTAAGAAGCGTTTTATAAGATTTATTAAGAATTTCGATTAATTTGCAAATGGAAACTAATGTTAATATTTTAAAAGTATTATATAATAAGTTAAGCAAGAAAATTAATTGCATGAAAACTACTGATAGTGAACTTTTTAATGCCATCGATTCTGCAGATAGTGAGAAAGAAGTTAAGCATTTTGAGACTTTAATGGAAAATTTAATTTCTTATAAATGTAAAATTACTCCAAAAATAACTACTCTTACCCTTTCCAGTTGTGTCATGTATTAACCTTGCTATTGTATTTAGCTGAACGGTATAAAACCCTACACGACCAGTTAAATTGGCAAAAATAACATTTTATTAAAAATTTACGTGGACCAGATCTTAGTTCAAATTTATCACTCAATTTGAAAACATAGTCAAAAACAATAGTGAGTTGTCTAAAATTAAGATGAAATTGTATCTTAAAAGTTTAGTAAGAGGTACAGCAGTGGACGCTATTTCAGGTTCCGCATTAATGGAAAGTAACTATGATGCTTAATTTATTACTATTATATTCTCTCTCTTTGGACAAAATAATTTTATCATTGATGTGCACTTTCAGGATCATAACTACCATAAAACATTGGAATTAAAAGGAAAATTTAACAAAATTATACCATCAAGATGAAACTGAAATTATGAATTTAGAAATATTTTAGGTATAAATTCAGAATCATAAGATAATCTTTAAACCCTGATTATTTTAAAAGTATTAAATGCTGATTTAATCTTAGAATTTAGTAGAAAATCAATATAATGGAATTTAAAAGCTTTTATTCAAGCTTTGGATGAAGAAAAATAAAAAAAGTCGTGAAAGAGCTCTCTATTTCCATTATCCCGTTGAAGAAAGACAAAATTAGACTCCCTCCTTTCAAGAAGACAACAGTGGGACCTACAGTAAATGTACTTTCATTGAGGTGCTTTTCGAAAACAGAAAAACAATAATTCTTCGTCGGTTAAGCTCTTAGTCTATCACATAGCGCCTAATAAATGTATATTTTGAAAGAAATCAAATGTTTGTTTTTCTTATGATCCAGTAAGTATAGGAATGAAACGAGATTATTTAAAAAGAAACAAGCTTTGTTTTTATTGTTTTTCAAATAGACACCCAATTTCATCTTGTCAAAAACTTAAAAGGAAAAATAATATTCGTTTTACGGTTTAAAATTGACCCCAAAACCCTTTTCTATATATTTTATCAAAATAATCCTAATAAAACCACTGCAAACAAGATTAAAGAAAAAACTATATTATAACTTGTCTTCTTGAAAAACTGAAACTAAATTACATTTATTTTATTGCAAACTGTGTCTGTTATTGGTCGTTATATTAACCAATAGAGAAATTGTTATTTATTCCCCAACACAGCAAAGTTTTATTGAAAAAAGTTTTGAAAATTGCTGATACTTCCTGTGATTTGGAAAGAAAACTTTTCTTTTTTATAATTTGAGGATAGGTTTCATTTGAAAAAACATTTAATATAGTCAGAATAAGATAGGAAAATAAAAAGAGATCCAAAATCACATTTAAAAGCTGAGGATTTAGAAACAGAAAATTATCTTCTGCACATATTTCTTCACCTGATATAGATATTTCAATTTTTATCATGCATTTGAAAAATTTCAAATTAGCTAATACAACAAATAAAAATAATGAGATTCCAGTTTTAATTGGTGTAGAAAATTATTATGATAACATGCCGGGGAGAATAAAAATATTAATCGATTATTAATTGATAAATTATGGTTGCTGAATGTCTCCATGGATGGTGTTTAACTGTAGTGTCAGCGGCTGCCTAATAAATATTTAGAGATACTTTCAACATGAAAGTAATTATTGAGGAAGATATTTCAAAACAGCAAGAGACATTTAGGCAATTAGAAAGTCTTTAAATCTATCAAGGTATTGATTATTTAAGTTGTAATATTAAAAAATCTTGCAAGAATTTTAAGAGAATATTCAGAGTCTAGATGGTACATATCTAGCTAAATTTCCTTGAAAGGAAAATTTGAAAGAGTCTCTTGACAATAATTAGGAAATGACTTATTGAAATTTTTTTAAACTTTGATATAAATTTGAAAACAATCCCTTGTTATACATATACAAAAATATGGTAGATAGTTACATATGTAATGTTGTATATATAATATGTAAAAATTTGTAGATAATTATATAAAATTGTAGAACATGTCTCTTGTAGAACATCGTAGAACATGTCTCTGAATTTTATTTACCACATAGAGCAGTAATTCATCATAATAAGGTATCTAGAAAACTCAGAATTGTTTTCGATGAATCCTCATATAAAAAAACAAACTTTCATTAAAAGATAGTTTGGATATAGATCCTAATTTGTATCCCGATTTATTTGAACTTTTATTATTATTTCAAAAACATCTAATCGTAGTAAAATTCTTTTTGACTAATAATCGTTTTTCCTTTTCAGAGTTTTTAGAATTTTATTGATTTAGAGTTTTATTTAGAATAAATAGTTCAATCTTTCCCTTATGTGAAACAATCAAGCAATATTTTAACAAGTATTCTTCTTTCCTCGCAAACTCTTGACTTTTCAACAACATTTACCACATTGATCATGTCATAGAATTACATAATGCCGCTTCATTTGCTTATGCAACTAGTGTGAAATATGTCCAGATTTTTATGGAAGCAAGTATGACTTTACAAAAATGGGTGATTCATTCTACAGTGTTAAGTAGACTTTAGAATGGTTTATCTACATAAAACATCATCAAAATCGTATAAATTAAAAAGTGCTTGGTCTTTCTTGTGATACTGACTGATATTTGTTCTACTTCGATACAGAAAATCTATTATCATTTATTTGGGAAAGTATTGACACAAAAAGACTTTTATTGGATGACACTTGTCGAAAGTTTGATCCTCTAGGATTTATAAATCCCAATGTGATTCATTTGAAAACTTTTAATCAGAATGTCTGGGAATTAGATATTTTTTGATAACAATATAATTACCAAAACAAATCAAGTGGTAAGCGAAAATTTACTCTTAACTTAAATATAAACGGGATTTTTTCAGGAGACATTCTATCTAAACACATGATCAATAGAAATTCTCTAATATCTATTATCTATTTATTATTAAAAATCACTATATGAAGACGTGTGTGTGTATATATATATATATATAAATATATACAAGAAATTATTTCGCTGCGCACGCATCTACATTCCCTACTGCTCAAAGCAGAAAAGATTTATTATGTTAGATTATTTTTTCTATTAACATTTTTCTCGTGGGAGTATGGGATCATAACATGACGTCCTCAATGCTCAGTTGGCAAATAGGGGGTTACATTATTTTCTTGATGATCGCCAATATTTCCAATATACTCCCACCTTTGAGTTTACATCTCAGAAAACTCAAACACAATATTCAAATTAAAATGTAAGAAAATTCTCATCATCGCAATACAAATTAATAAGTTTCAAAAATAAATCTATACACACTTCAAATTTTAAAAAAAAAATCAAAATAACAAATTTCAATTATCAATAAAATTAATTAAAATACCAAAATTTTTCTGAACATTAAATCTTAGAGTTCTGAAAAAGTTCTTAAGGTATTACATAATGTCCAAAGATGAAAAGTTCTTACTCTAAAGAAAAGTTCAATTCTACAACGCAAGTCTTTTTACCTGCTTTAATCTCCATATTGAAAAGTTCGTTCATCAGCCTTGTCGGGAGGATCCTTTTTACTTTCACTATTATCAGAGCAGGTAATCTTTTCTGCATATGTTTCATTTTCTTGCAACACTTCTTTTTCATTCTCACCAACTTCGAGAGGATATAGTCTCAGCACTCAACGTAGAACTACTCCATTTTTAGTCTTCAATTTAACAAGTCTAATATTCCCATCTAGTGATGGAAAGACTTCGATCACTTTTCTAAAAGGCCAGTCTAACCTTTTAAAGTTGTCACTGGATAACAAAACAACATCTCCTATCTTAATGGGTGGTGAGCTTTGTACTTTTCTTTCAAACGGCCTTAGTTGTCTCAAGTATTCAAAGCAAAATCGCTTTCAAAGATCCTGCCGTAGTGTCTGGCGATAGACATACCTTTTATTTAAAGATTTACTATTTAAGAGGTCTAGGTCAGGTGTACCAGTTTCTTTGACCTCTTGCAAAAACATATTGGGAGAATTAGAGATTCTAGGTCATTTGGATCCTCACTCACATATGTGAAAGCTTGTCCATTAACGAGAGAGATCTTCACAATCCCATAAAACAGTGTTTATTTCTTCAAAATTGAGAGACGCTTGTCCCAAAACTTTCCGAAGTATTCTTTTGAATACTCCAATCAAACATTCCCAGAAGCCACCCAACCATGGTGCAGATGATGGGATAAACTTCCAATTAATTCTGTTAACAGTGCTGTATTTCTCTACTGCATACCAGTTAATTCTTTTGAGAAGGTTGTTCGCTCCAACAAAGTTTATTCCATTATCTGAGCAGACAATAGCTGGTCGTCCTCGTCATGCTATAAATCTCCGGAATGACTGCAAAAATTGTTTTGTTTATACAGAAGTAGTAAATTCGAAATGAATTGTTCTAAATAAGCACAAGTATAAATTACAAACCAAGATTTCTGGTTTCCTTTGAGGAAGAGTGGTCCAGCAAATTCAATTTCAATTATTTCAAACACCGAAACCACTCAGAGACGATCTATTGATAATAGTGCTGTTGGAGTTTCTACTGGATGTGAATCAAATTTTCTGCAAGTAAAGAAATTTCTGATAACCTTGCGTACAGTTTTCCTATATTTCAATATTCAGAATTCTTCTCTCAGATATGTCATTACTATCTGAATACCTGCATGACTAAGAGAATAGTGTTTCCATCGTATTAGTTTCCCAACAATTGGATGTTCACTAGGTACAACAGGAAATTTAAAATTATCTAAATCTTTTTTCAATGAGAGTCTTGTCTTAGTTCGGAAAAGATTATTTTCATCTATAAAAATTTGAAACTTCTGAAGTCTTTTATCTTGTGATCCTGTGAAAGACTCTCGCTTTGCAGACTCGTATGAGTTTTACTACAAAACGCACACACACTGACCTCCGAGTCAACCCCACACGTGTTTTATTTTGCGCTATTCGATAAATCTGCGGAGGAAGTTTTTCTCCTTGCGGAAGGGTGCAACGATATTTTGTTTATATTTTCGAAATAAAATGGGGAGCTCGCAATTCTCCATTTCTGTTCCGACTCAATTTCTCTTTTAAGGAAACGTAAGAGTTGGGTTAATCTATCGTTACCAGTAATCTCGGTGTAAACCAGTAATCACTAAGAGTTCATATATTTTTAATAAATCGCTAGGACATCAAGACTCAATAAGAGGATATAACAAAATAGCTGAAGAATTATCGTGAGCAAAAAAAATACCTAAGGATCTAAGTGATATCAATTGCCCTTCTAGAGTATCATATAGTCTAACAAGTGGATATATTTGACCCTGAGGATTTGAATTATTTATTACTAGAGCAAGTAGCTCTCTTATGCAGTCTTCAATCAACAAATCTTCTTTTCCAAACCACTGCTTCAAACACTTTACGACTTCTTCATAATTCTATCCCGAAGGGAGAAAGGATTCTACTAATTGTCTGGCATGGTATTTTTTCACTGTAGATTGAATTAAATATTGTAATTTATCATTATCCTCAATATCTAAATCTTTGTGTATCTTTTCGAACTAACCTCACCAATGGAGCCAATCATCAATATCACCATTAAATTGTTTTAATTCTAATTCTGGCAATTCTAATTTCCGGGAAGAATTAACATTTTCGAAAGAATTCTTTAATGCCAGATTTTCTGCTTGCGGTTTATTCAAAATATTCAATCGTCTCTTTAGTTTCGTAGTGGTTTCTAAGAACCTATCTTCGTAAGCAGTTATTGCTTCATATTCAGTATCGAAACTATCTTGCGTCCAGCTTTTATCATGTTGTAAAATCATTAAAATCCTTTTATCTAATTCTTTTAAATTTTTATACTTCTGTCCTAAAAGAACTATTTGTGTTTCTATTATATCTATGTCCTCCTCCTTATTTTCTAATATTTTCAAAGGTTTATTTAATGCTTTAGAGAAATTGGTTCTCATCGATGTTCTTAATTTACGAATGCTATCAACATCCATATCTTATTCTAAATTCTTACCTAATTCTCAAATAATAATAATTGAATCTCGGCAGGGATGCCAAATTTCGGTAACAATAAAATTACCAAAAGAAATAAAGTGTTAAGCGAAAATTTACTCTTACCTTAATTCGTCCCGGGATTATTTCAGGAGACATTCTATTTAAACACATGATCAATAAAAATTCTCTCATATCTATTATCTATTTATTATTAAAAATCCTTATAGGAGGACATCTATGTGTACATTTACAAAAAATTATTTCGCTGCGCACTCATCTGCATTCCCTACGGCTCAAAGCAGAAAAGTATTCTATTTATATTTTTTCGCGTGGGAGTATGGGATCGTAACATGATGTCATCAATGCTCAGTTGGCAAAGAGGGTTACATTATTTTTTTGATGATCACAAAGATTTCCAACAATATTATCTGATATCAAAAATTCTTTCAGATTACAAAAAGGCATTTAAAATGGTTTTTTGAACTGAAGAAACAAATAAGTGACAATTCCTCGTTTTTATCATTTCACACACTTGTATGTAATTAAAGTGCTACTTCATTCCTTTTTGAGAGCTTCTAAAAAGTCTTATATTAAAGTGAGGAGACTGTTATATCTAGTTTTCCCTCTTCAAAAGTAGCCGAATGGTTAGCGCTCTTGCCTTCGATCGTACAGTTCGTGGGTTCGAATCCCACCTAGGGCATGGATGTTTGTAGTGGTTCGGAATCCACTTTAAACTGTAGGTCCCGGTCTAATTAACCCTCGTGTGCAAAAAATGACCGTTGAGTGACAAACAAATCAAACCCTCTTAAAAAGTTTGGGTTGCTCCATTAAATACTTTCTTTACTGAAATTGGAATTGATGGGATCACTGCTAGGTTGTGTGATAAAGTGTCTAAAGCATTAAAATTTTATAAAGTTTCAGAAGTTCAGTTATTTTTATGCATATTATTTTATCATTTACCTCTGGATCAAAGATGACCCATCCTCTTTCAAGTCATTCGTTAAAAATAGTTTTGGAGAAATTAGAAAAGGAATTGGATCATTCAAATGGAATCATTGCCCTCGAAAAGAAATTCCACTTATATTTTGATTATAGTAATATCCGCAAAGGAATTAAAGAATAACGAAATTTGGTGGCATAGGTCATTTTGACTTAGACGAGAAGAGCAGTTTTATCCCAAAATCAAACTACAAAATGTAAAGAATTAAGATTTCGAATTCAAAAGTAAATACAGAGACATTTCACAAAATGAGGTTGTCCTCGAAAATCTTTAATAACTCTTAAACATTAATAAATGTATCAGTCATCTCAAATAATTTTGAGTAACTGCCTCTGTATTTGAATTCATAAACAATGTTAAAAAAAATTTAAAGGTAAAAGGTTTCCTCTAAAAGGATGCATATTCGATGAAAAGGTCAGAGATAATATATTTGGACCTTAGATAATAGATAGATTCATTCTAACTTGCTCTTTTCAGACAATAGGAATTTTTTTGAGAATAAAATATAGGTTAGAAGAATTGGAACTTTTTTCTGGAAGAAAAATAACTCATTTTTTCGCTAAAACACAAAGTTCTCAGGATTATCAGCTGTGCATGAGCAAGCATACAAGTAATTTTCAAATTAGAGAGTAATAGCTACTTTAGCAATGATCAGAAGGAAGTTTTGGACTGTGAAATGGAAATAACTTCTCAAAAATATAATCAATAAATTTTTGATTTATATGAAATATATTGTAAAATCAACTAAACAAATAACAGCGTAACTTCTAAAAGACAGACTTTTAAAAATTCCTTCTTTTGAAATTTGTAACACGTCTTGACTTCCTGAAGTGTGAAAAAACACATTATCAATATCTTCTTCACTTTGCTGAATTAGAAAATAGAATGTCAAGTAGAGAATTCTTAATCTAAAGAAAGTATTATTAAACTGTTTGTGTGTTCGAAACATTTTTGGACCAAACGAAAAGAACTTTCTTAATTACTAGGATAATTAATAATAAAAGAATAATTGAACAAATACTTTCTTAATTTGAAAACTGTATACATCATTTTAAATCACTAAATGTTCACCAAGAGGTGAAGGTTATAGAAATCCAATATTTCGAAATCGAAATTTCTGTGTGACTTAGGAGTAGTACAAGAAACAATTCAAAGGGGGGGGATCTACATGTAAAAGCTTATATTGCTAAAACCGAAAAAAAGACATTTTAGAAAACAAATACAACTGATATTACCTTTAATGATAAATAGTTATTGAAAATAACTTGTTGTTTAGCTTTGATTTGAAGTTCAATTAGTTACTAAATTTTAGTAATTTGGGAAGTGTGAAATTGCCCTTTTAGTAATTTTTTGATGTCAAATAATATTAACATTTAATAATTTTAATAATTATTTAAGTAACTTTTTTATATTAATAGTTGCTTAAATGTAGTTAAATACAAGAAATTCTATGTGTAAGTCTGTAACTTTTAAATATTAATCATTTACTATTCATTTACAGCTGTCAATTTAAAATTAGAACATGTTTTACTGTAACGATGTTCTCTTATGTTTATTTTTACTGTAACGATGTTCTCTTATGTTTATTTTTACTGTAACGATGTTCTCTTATGTTTATTTTTACTGTAACGATGTTCTCTTATGTTTATTTTTACTGTAACGATGTTCTCTTATGTTTATTTTTACTGTAACGATGTTCTCTTATGTTTATTTTTAATGTAACGATGCTCTATTATGTTTATTTTTACTGTAATGATGTTCTCTTATGTTTATTTTTACTGTAACGATGTTCTCTTTTGTTTATTTTTACTGTAACGATGTTCTCTTATGTTTATTTTTACTGTAACGATTCCATACATGCTATTGATGAATTCTTTGGTGAGTTCAATGTATTGAGCTGTGAAAAATGGAATATGTTGATCCGTGATATTCCACTTGGTTCTGCTTTAACGTGAAAAGATAATCTTCGTTACAATTAGTATTTTATATTTTTTCATTTTTTTTTCTTAATCTCGTAGTTGTAAGAGAACCATGCTTATCATATTGGGTCAATTTAATCGGCTTCGAGAATTTGTTATTGTTTATTTTGCATCATTAAATATTTTTTTAACTTTTCAACTATTTATTCATTTAAAGAATGTCAACGTCTTTGCTTAAACTGATTTAGTTTTAGTTTTTCGTTGTTCGGATTTTCTTCAGATGTTGAAGAAAAAAGCTTTAGCTGCAGGGATATAATTTGGCTTTCAACTTAATGTAATTCAAATTGGAAAAGACAGATCGACCTCCAATAAAAGCGTTGTTTTGCTGAGTACGTTGTCTCAAAGTAGTCATTAAACTTAATCAGAAACATGGAGTGTTCTTAACTGGTTTGAGCAGAGCAAACGCTTTCCGAATATGCAAAAGCTATCAGAGTTTCACAAAGTGTGATTTACAAGATTCAGACCTTCACAAAATGTGACTTCCATAGTTAGGACACAAAGTGTGATTCCAGGATATGTGTGTGAACTGTTTTTTGGAGACTGGAAGTGCAGACCGAAGATCAGGGCAAGATTGAAACAATGCCTGATTAAAATAACGTTATTTAATGCTTACAAGAGGTACCAAAATAAGAATGTCACTCTTCTGAAGCTGGTTTTTCTGTGCTAGACTATTGATACAACAATGTTGTAAAAAAATATCTGAAGCTGCCTTCATATTGATAGTTATATGCTCGCCAACCAATGGGGTGTGTTACATTAACAGCAAGATACAGTCGCTCTAGCAGTGAGTGGGCAACAGAATATGTAAATTGGAGAAGAAATGAATCGTGCAACAATCTTTTCTATGAAAAATCCTGTTTTCCTCTTCACATGATAAAAGACTTATTTCATCTGGAGGGAGCATTACTTTGTTCAGTACGGAAGTGTCAGATTGAGCACTGGAGGAAACCCGTCTATTTAGACATATCCATTGATGGACGCATTATCTCCATATCATTCAAAATGAAGTACTGACTGATCACCAACATGAAAATGAATCCTACAGACTTATAATAGTTCCTTATGCTTCAGCAATTGTATATCACTTCATGTAAGTTGAAGTCCACATCGTGCTTTGTGTGATAAAAAAAAATTTCTTTTTGGAGTAAGGAATCAATACGAGTGGAACAGCCAGCGCGTTCTCCAGACATAAACCTAGTTTTTGGGATATTGTAGGCAGACGAGTTGCTGGATGTTTACCATTACCATATTTTTCCAAGAAGTAGAAAGGTTTTTTAAAGAGATGGATTGGGGCAAAATACCTCATAGCCTCATTAATAGCCTTGTTGACTTGATACCTTTATGTTGTTCAACGTTACTAGCTGTGTGGGAGAATCATACCCTCAACTAAAAACAATTTTTAACTCTTATTTTTTTCTTCATAAATTGCGTTTTGCGTTTATTTATTTATTTATTTTGTACTTAGATGCTCAATAAAACAGATTTTTTCTGAAACAAACAAATGTCATTTTTATCTCATATATCCCATTAAGTCTGTCAATAATGTCTCAATAAAAGCAAACAATTCTCAAAGTGAAAGATCAATTGTATCAACCTCAATATCCTTTAATTGTTTTAATCAATCCATTTTAAAATACATTGAAGATGCAGGAAATTTAAAAAATATTTTTTATATAATAATGCATGTATCTGCTTGTATTATTATATAAAAAAATATTTTTTATAAATATATACTATTAAATGTAATTCACAAAATATTCTGTTCTCTTAAACACAATTAAAATTATTTACTTACCATGAATTTAGTTTGTTTTAAAGTACTTCTCTGAACATAAAAAAACTCTTACATTTATATGATGTTCATTACTTTCACTTACATATATATTAACCAGGAATATAATTTTTATAAAGTAAATATTTTACAGAATGTATTTATTTCATTTAATAATTTTAATTTTATTTAGTAGAAAGTTATGTGTAAAGTAATTTATAATAGCTTTCCTTTTCCTTGTACAAGTGCTATGAAACTTTATATACAACTGATAAAACCAGCTGTCTCAAAAGTTGTTGATATTGACTCTTTCGTGTGCGTCTTTAAAGTAGAGTTAGAAGTTGATCAAGATGGTTGATTAGGGAACAATTAACGAATAAAAAAATTATTTAATCTCAAACTTATTGATAAGAATGTAGTAAAGACAATTTTTGGTTAAAATATCTATTGTAATGACAATATAATTCGCAGAATTCTTAGTTGATTATAAATTATTTAATTTATTATTTTTGAAAATTATTCAGAATAAGAAATTAAATTTAAAATAATTTAAACAATTATTTAAAATATAAAATTTTAAATAATTAATATATTGTTATTCCTTCAATACATATTTATCTTTTTTACTATTTAAAGTTTGAGTGTTTCGCAATATTCTCATATATTAGTTTACATTTTCGTCCAGAAATATTCATGATCAGTTTATCTGTAAGACATTCCAAGCTTACAGATAAATTGATCATAAATCATTTTATCATTTTATTCGTTTTTCACAATGGTTTTGACTGTAGGGAGTAATTGGTGACAACTATTCATGCGTTGATTTTTTTTTTTTTTTTTTTATCAGCAACACTTTTAATTCTGAGTTACTTTCTTTTAGGATTCTTTTTAGAAATATATACTTTTAAACGCACCGTTAATATTTTGAAGTTCGTACCGTTGCAATGACCTAGTAGACTTCTGAAAAAAGGCCCCAGTATTTCAAGGAACGTTTAAAATTTATTCTCATACCTTCACCACTGTGAAACATATACCTTCTTTGGGAGAAAACTTTTATGAATGTGATGCCCATGAAACCATCCAGATTAAAAAATCACCTCAAAAGACACTTGGATTTAAAAAAATGAGAAATTAGATTATTGTATGGGGATATTTTTAAACAACTAAATGAACCATTAATTGAAATTGATCTTGATGGCGTGTTGTGATAAGTTTGTTCCATATTTTTATCAAATATTGAAGACATTTTCCAGTATTTCAACGAACGTTTAAAATTTAGTCTCATACCTTCACCATTGTGAAACATATACTTTCTTTGGGAGAAAACTTTTATGAATGATGCCCATGAAACCATGCAGATTAAAAGATCACCTCAAAAGACACTTTTGGATTTTAAAAAAATGAAAAATTAGATTATTGTATGGGGATATTTTTTTAAACAACTAAATGAACCATTAATTGAAATTGATCTTGATGGCGTGTTGTGATAAGTTTGTTCTATATTTTTATCAAATATTGAAGAAAAATTAAAAATCTTATTAAACAGGAGAATATATTACTATACTTACTCTTAAATTTATAATCAAAAATATTCTTCCACTTTTTCAGAAAATATAACAGTAATTTCAAATTTAGTAAATACATATATAAAAGAATTCAGTGAAGACGTAGAAAATATCGCATTTTTTTAACTTATAGAAATCGTAAGATTCCTATTTAACTTGATGAAACCATTTTGGAACTTTTCCCCATAGTTTGTAATAAAGTATTTTAAAGCAAAAAGATTTTAGATTATTGATGAATTTTTTATAAGGGAAATATCTTGAAAATAACTGGAAAGGAACTCTTGTTCCTTTCCAGTTATTTTCAAGATATGTATCAGGGATGAATATAATCTTTGAATAAGCATTGCATTTCAATAACTAAAATGAATGCAGCAGTTACAGACTTGGAGCTGCTGTGGTAAGCCGCAGTGGAAAGTTTTCAATTTTATTTAAAATAAAGTACCAGGTATACCTACCATTCATTGTATCTTACCTAGAACTCATTTAATTGTAAAATATCTCAGTAACGATCTTCATAATGTATTGAACAATGATGATTCTGTGTCGCAGAAGCTTTATACAGCCTCTTAGTACGATTAGCAAATTGAAGCATTATTTGCCGTGGACAGTGATTGAGGGGTTAACTAAATTCTCCCCTACTATAGTTTCGAGATTCGTAGGTTGAAGATATGCCCAAATTTATCTAAGACGTACGAGGTCCTACACCTGGTGTGCCGTGGATGTAAGAAGGAGAATGGCAGCACAGATGTGATCTCGTTAATTCACCTAATTCAAAATTACGAAGTGCCTATTGATGGAAGACTGTTTTAGACTCATTACAGGACAGCCTGGGGTTCATCTCCGCAACTATGAGTGTATGTATTAAATTTGCCAACCAAATCAAAGTGCAAACTTTTAAATCATGATAGTTTGCTAAAATGCATACAAAGAAAATGACACCAGTATTTATTAAACACCGTAGTTCGGTGGTTTTGCACAGGTACATGCTTACAAAAACATATTAAATTGCTCAAAACAATTATAAAGTTTATAAATTGATACAGGTTTAAATGACGAATTGTAAAAAAGTTTTAAAAATATTATTATTTAAGATGTATTTATGATGTTTAAAAGCATTAAAAAATGTCACCCAACATATTGAAAACAATTAAAACTACAACAATTTTAAAATTTTAAGTTAAATTAAATTTATTTAAATCTTAATTGCTGCGTAAAAGATATCAATGTTTTTTTAAAATTTAAACAGTTATACATACTCGACGAATAATTAGAAATATACGCAAATCGTTTTCAAATATTAAGCGATAATTTTAAAATGTGCTTTGGACACATTGAAATATTTGTCATTCCAGAACGCGTTATTGGGCCACGTTCTGCCCTAGTTGAAAAATTTATCTGTCATTTGCAAGATGAAATTATTGAAACACTAGTTTAAGGCTCTTTTTCACTAATTTAACTATATGAATTTTAGAATACTACCCAAAATGATCCAAAACATTATCTTGAGAAAATCTCCCTTTTTTTAAATACATTCCAATGACTCATTCCTTCACTCATCCAAACTCTTTTTTAACAAAGGGTAAAAATGATTTCACTGTTGAATTTGGAGGCGAGATTTTTGACTAAATCTAATGAATTTCGAACCAAATATTGCTAATTTAACAGAGCACCATCAAGCACAGCCTTTTCATTGATTTACGTAACAACTTAATATTGTCAAAATAAATATTTAAATTTGTTATGTTGTCAAAATAAAAGTTTTTCTTTTTTTACAATTTCATTGTGATACTTGACTAAAGAGTTATAAGCATTTTGGGGACTGATGACTAAAAAATGTTTGATGTTGTCTCTAGATTCATGTAAATATTTAATATTAGTGAGGTTTTATATGGAATGATACTGTATCATTTACAGTCTCATATTCTACTACGATAAAAAGATATTGTTCTGAAATTTTTACCAAATAATTATAAACACTTCGCAAATAGTTTTCCCTACTTAGAGAAGTAGTTGAGAACTTAAACAAAAAATTTATGCAACGTCTTTTTTAAAGTCATATTAATATGAAACCATTTAAAAACTATTTTAGATACACAGTTCTTTTAACTTTTATTGACAAAACTTTAAACTGAGTAAAGAATATATCATTGATGATAGAATATTTTTATTGCTTAATGTTTCTAAAATATAAAACAAATTAAATATGATTTTTTTTTAAATTTTACAGTGATTATTTATGCTTATAATATTTTTTCCTAAAGAAATAATAATGCAAAAAATATATACTGTATTCTAAGTGGCAATGATCTTTTATGTCAAAATATTAATTATGATACAAAGTTGACTAATAATACTAATTTTTATAAAAATAAACTCTATCCTTGTGTGAGTTTGACAGTTTTAATTCATTAAGTACTTAAACTTTTTCTTTAACAATAAACGCGATTGCCTTTGTTACTTTAATTTTTATAAGCATTTTTCCTCCAAACTTGAAAATTAATTTTCCTTTCATTTATCATTCAGAAACAGAGAACTATTTATCATACAAAATTATGCAATGATTTTTGTATTTAATAACAAGAAATAATTCAGTGTGGATATTTACAGAAAATTTCATAGCAAAGGAAAAACTAAATCAACTTTTATCTAAATTTTTTCACTGATTTTATTTTTATGCAAAAGAAACTTTGCAATTAATGAAATAGTTTATATAATTTAGTTTAACTTCAAGTTCATTAAATTCTTAGCAACACTATAATTAAAAATTGCATTCGTTTTTAATATCAATTTGATCTATAATTCAGAAAAAAATATGGTTAGTCTATAAAAAATAAAAATTTATATTCGCTAAATTTTTCACCTTCAAAAATTTTATTTATGCTGTGATTTGCTTGATTTTATTTAATACATTAATTTTGTACCTACACAATTTTAAAAAATGTTTATGACAGATTGACATTTGAATATATTTTACTCTTTATAATTTGGTTCTTGTTTCATTATTGTTTCCTATTTGATAGTATAAATTTAATTTTGTTATTAACATGACTATATAATTTTTAGTTTTTAAATGCTTCCTTGAAAGTTTTCTTTTATATCGTAATTTCTTTATTCCATATTCAGTTCTTTAAAAATACTTTAAACAATATGGGAAAATATAAAACAATTAAAATTTATTGAATACCTAGATTTAAATATCATATATATTTTGCAGGTTTAGTGTATTTTGGCATGGATTTTTTTTCTTTCTTCGAGGGACATTTTTCAAAAATTTTTTTCATTACAAAAAAATGATCGATTGCTTTTACTAAGGAAAACAAGATATAAGATTCTTAAAAAAAAGTTCCTTTAAAAATTGATACATTAGTTAAGATAAATACTCTCTTAATTATGGAAATTAGTCTTTTTATTTCTGTTTAATAACAAGCAAACAAACTTTAACGGACAAAAACTACGAATTTTATTCATATACCTGGAATGCTGACATGTAGGAGGAAATTAGAATGATGCTTCTCGAAAATTATCTGCTTTTGGTAAACTAAATTTACTTCAAAATTGGAAATGAATTTAAATTAAATCTAAGTGATGTTCTTGGAATGAAGATGTAATTAATTATTCTATTTTTTAAAGAGTTAAAATTACATTCTTGTTTCCATGAATAAAGGAAATTAACTTTTTCCTTATGGTTCTCATTTTAAGATTATTCCATTATTTTTCATCTTAACATGGCATCATTCATCTTAAATATGTTTCTTAATTTCAAATTAGCTAAATAATGTTAGTCAGTCCTTTCACATTTTCTATAATAGTTTAAATAGTTCGAAATTGCTATAACAATTTTGAAACTATTACTAAAAGTAATAAATTATATATATATATATATATATATATATATATATATATATATATATATATATATATATATATATATATATATATATATATATATATATATATATATATATATATATATATATATATATATATATATATATATATATATATATATATATATATATATATATATATATATATATATATATATATATATATATATATATATATATATATGAAAATTACAGTTTAATTTTAAAATATAAAGTATTTTATATAGAAGACGATTTTTTACTGACTTACTTCAACTTTCTTAGCGTAGAATGTGGCGAAAAAGCTTTTTTGTGTATAATTCCTATATCAATAATTATTATATTTATCAAATAATCGTAGGTGGAAACTGAATACTTTAAACTTATGAAAAACACAAAAGTTCATGTAGGTACTGAAATATATATATATATATATATATATATATATATATATATATATATATATATATATATATATATATATATATATATATATATATATATATATTTCAGATAAAGCAAAACTGTGTGTAGAGTTATTTGTCATTTTTTTTGCATTTAGTAATTTTGCTTTTAGGTGTAAAATATTGCATTAAAATATGTGTTTAAAACACTTTTTTATAAGATGCAACTTAAAATACTTAAAATAGAAAACCTATTAAACTTTACAGCCATTTTTCTTTTAAAGTATTTTAATAAATCCATTAAATAGATAGAGGCAAAATTTGTTTTCTTAAACGCAACAAGCAATTAGTGCGAGACAAACATGATGATGCTCGCATATTTACTTTTCTCGAAAGTTACAATTAAATTATCTTAAAGTCATGTGGAAAGTGTGTTTAGAAGCTAAAACACCAAAATGGGTTTGTCTTTGAGTGCCCTGGAATAAATTGCTTAGATTCCGCAATTGTCGAGTTCCTTGGGGAAACTCGTTTTATATTAGTCTGAAATATTTGAGGGCTCGTTGTTGACTTCAGTTCTTATTAATCTCTTATATAGTGCATATATGTAATTTTAGGGAAAAATAGGTGTAGTAAAATTCCAGCCTTATAAATAAAAATAATGGTGTTCATTCTAAATTTTATTTTTTTTAATTTTAATAATATTTAAGAACATTTAATATTGAGTAGTTATTTCCAGTCTTGTATTTTTAAAATTTATTTCGTGTTTTTGAAATAGTTAATTTACAGTGGTTATTCTTACAAATGGTTAATTTATAAAAACTGTATATTAAGCAAATCATATGTATTATAAAGTATAACTACTTACTTATATCCTAAAACATGAAAATGGCTAATATTTATGAAATGTTATTTTAATTTAATGTAACATTATGCAATAAGAAGTTCATTATGACACGTAAATTGTGTGTGTGTGTGTGTTAAGAGCTAATATAAAATCTTTTTAAACCATTTTTTCTAAGTAGATAAGATCTCGTTTATTATGTATAACTTAATTTTTTTTTTTGCACAAAAGATAATAATTTGTACTGTGTTATTTTTAACTAATTTATCTATAATTTTTTAGAATTTAAATTTTTATCTTGAAATTTGATACAACTTGTATATTGCTACCATAATTATATTTGTGCTGTTCAAAGAAAAACTTTAATCAATGTTAAAATATACTTGTGTTAATGAATAAAAATGCTTAAATACATTTTATAGATTTCCTTACTTTTTTTTCCATTAATAGTGTATGGTGTAAGTAAGTTGATGTATAACTTTTTTTCAGAATGCACTTTTTAAAATAAATAACATTTATTGCAGACAACAGAAGTTACATAGAAACTAAAAAATTTAGGACTGATTCAGCAATTCCTCATAGCATGAAATTTAGATAGCAATTGTTCTGTGTTCGGCTCAGATCTCAAAGAGAGAATGCAAAAACCAAGCCTACAAAGTATGCTGATATTTCATAACCAATCAGCATTACATGAATACATTTCATGAAATTAATACCATTGATATAGAAATTTTATAAACATGTTTTTAGTTTCTCTTTGCATTTTTCAGTTTTACTTCGCGAATTCAAGTGTCTTGTAAAAGGTTAAGAGTTTTTCAGAAACGTCGTGATGAGTTACCCCAGGGTAGTATTAACATAAAATTGTCCATCAGTCAGATGAAACTAATAATGATAATGCGAACCGTGAATAATTTACAGTAATAAGTTCAATATATTTTACATAATATAGTTAGTACTTAAATAGAATTTTTTTAATTTAAAAGAAGAAGTTTTAAATGTACTGTAGAACATGTTGTAATTGTAATTTACCTGTAGTAATTATTATTGGATTAGAGCCTGTGTAGTTATTGTGTATTCTTTGTAGTTTATCACATCAGCCATATATATAAATATTTCTCAAACAAATAAGCATAATCAAATGTATGGGAGTACATTAAATGTTTCTACTTTCAGCTTTTAGATAAATATTCTCTGCATATTAAAAGTGTCTTCTAAGAATACTGCCCTAGTATTTGAAATTATCTAGATATGAAAATTATTTTCTAAATTCGATCTTTAAGTTTGTCTTATGAGAATATTTTAATGAACACTCAAGCATAATATTTTAAATTTATGTATATTAAATTTATTTTAAGATTTCACAAATTTATTTATGTATTTATAACTATTTTAACAGTCATAAATATATTCAATTTATTACATTTAACGTGAAAAAAATATTTCATTGTTGGACCTTCAGCAGTGAAATAAAATTTAATAAAATGAGTGGAAATTTTAAAAATATCTTAAAGGGATACTTACACATAATGAATATAGTTTTTAAATATTTTAAAATATTATGTAAACTGTTAACATCTATATGTAACGGTTTTTCCTATTTTTATAATTTTTGTACTTAAATATTTTTTTTTATATTTCATACTAAAAATTATGAAAGTTATTAATGTTGCGAAGAATATGAAATTTTATAATTTGATTATGTCCTAGAATTTTGCTTCTTAAATAAATTTTACTTATATTTTTCAGCATTAAGCAGTTTTATTTTTTCATTGATAAAATGTATCTCATATTTCTTAAGAAATAAATGTGTATAAAAGTGTGCAATAAATGTTATTTATTTTAAAATTAATATCAGAGACATTTATTATATGATATTTATTTGTAAATTGTTGTTGCTGTTGTCGTGTGCCAGTCAAGCCGGCATCATGGGGTGCGCTGCTCCACTTTTTCAACAGAACCATATTTTGTTGTGGAGTCCAACTTCCTTAGTAAACAAATGCATAGGGATCCGTTCATAGGGTAGGAAACCATTCACAACCCATTCATACAAGGAAAGGACAAAGACAGGAAAGATAAACAGAAAAAGAACATTCATGTCCGTGCCGGGATGCAAACCCATAACCTCCTGATCCGCAGTTAGGCAAGTTGACCACTAGACAAGTTAGGCGGCCTCTTTGTAAATTAACCATTTGTATTTAAAATATCAAAATGAAAAATTTTAAGAGATAAGCAAAATTTACTTATAAACGGGGACATAATACTCTTCGACAAAAATGACATTAAATAACATTACATTTTATGAAATTCTCTCCCCCATGAATGAAAAATATCCATGCAATATTAAGCGTCTGAGTTTTAAGAAACTGTTATTTGTTTTTCGAATCGCAAACTCATTTACGCATTAAAAACAGCTGGATATTTATTTAAGTTATATATTCAATAAATATTTCGCAATAATTGAATGATATATTAACAAAATAGAAAAATTAATTATCTTTTGAAAAAAATACACTTAAAAAAAGTTGCAAAAAATTAATTTATTCCTATAAGCAATTTTCATAATTTTCAAAAACAAATATTTCATAGTTAAAAACTAAAGAATTAAGGGTAAAATAAGAGAGGAAAATAAATCTAAAAAATATTAAATTATTGGAAAAAAAAATGATGTTTTCTTGAGAACTGGAAACAAACAGGGATTTCTTATTTATTGCAAATTGAAAAAACGTAACTATGAAAGTACAAAAATGTAAAAAAAATCAATCCAAATAATAAAAGTCAGTCTATTTTTTAAAGTCATATATAAATAATCCTTATTGCTTTTTAAATTACCTCGTCTAAAAGTATGTGTTCTTAGTAAATATTTGCAAAGAAAGATATCACTAAGGATGTTACTAGTATGTCGCCAATTTTGGTTTAAATTCTCATTTTAGAAATTTACTAAGAATGAGATATTGATAATCAAATATTTAAACTACGTATATAACAAAGTATACTAAATGTTATTAAAATGCTACAATAAGAAGAAAACAAATATTAAGTTCTTAAAAGTTTTAGAACATGCAGGAAAAGTTTTTATCCCTAACAACAATAACATTCAAAATGCATTTCTTCATTAATTGGAATTGCATAATGTAAGGAATGTATTTATTAAATTACAGGAAATTTTAATTTGGTGCTAGGGTTTGCTTCTTATAGTATGAACTAATATTTCAAAAATTTCCATAACTAAGTTCTCAGGACTTATGACATATCTGGATTAATTACCGACAAAGATATTATATAAGATCTATTGATTTATGTTTTGAAAACAATTGATGATAAAAAATAGGAAAGCTAACATTATTTTGGTAAATTTAAAATTATGTAATTTTTCTTAGGCATATTAATGGTAATAAAGGCATTCGAAACCCCTTATATAATTACAGTTCAAATTATTAGATGCCCAAAAAAAAGGTGACCAGAATCAGTATTACTATATTTTGTCCCACCGAATGTTTAAAGGGCATCAACATGACAAATTACATAGAATATTTATCTTTCTCTGCGTTATGAAACGCAAATATTTGATGAGGTCTTTAAAACTAGGGTGTATTTCAATATACAATATAATGACATTACTGTGTGTGTGTTATCACTTATTGAATATTTTTCTGAATGTTTTTACTGTCAAGAAGTGAAGCCACGATGATTGATTTTTAAACAGTGTTCTGATGTCAGTGACATCATTGTTCTGATGTCATCATTTTACTATTTTTCATATAGTCATGATGTATTTTAAGTCGTGTTTACAGTACAATAGTACTTTTGGAAGCAATGATTTCATAATAGCCTAATAGATATATCATCCTAAAGAACCAAAATAACAATACATTTAAGAATAAACAGAGTTTTACAGTAACTAATAAGAAGAAGAAATACACTTTTGAAAATTACAAAAACAACTGATGCTTTCTATATACTAGAATTTTTCCATAAATAAATATTTTTCTTACCTTATTTTGTACATATATCTCGAAAGTTGAAAAATAGTGCCATACTTAAGTATTCTGCTAAGGTTACAAGAAGAAATCCATAATGTTATCAAATTCTATTTAATAAATATGAAAAAAGTAATGAAATGAGTTAAGTATACAATTACGGAAAATAAAACCAAGCGTTTAAAGATATACACAATTTAGCCTAGGATTTAGAAACACTTGAGGTTTTTATCTAATCTATGCTTGTAAACAAGTTTGCAAATTTTCTAACTACGAGTGTTATTTGCCTCGAAAACACTAGCATAATTAAGGTACACGTGTGTCTTTCATAATTAATGCCATAAAATGACGAAAAACAATAGAGATTTTTCACCATTTCAATAAAATGGCTTATTTCTAATTTCCATATAGCAAAGGTATTGATTCTGAAGGTAACAAATCTCCCTAGTGCAAAATCAGTTATATAATAAGTTTCCAAAAATTAGAATCAGAACAGTCTTGTCAAAAATACGCTATTGAGAGTCAATCACAGTTTTTCAGGAGTGTGACTGGCATCGTCTCCGAATAATTGTAAGGCAGAAAAGAGACACAGAACTCACAGTCCTGTCAATAATACGCTACTGATATTCAAGCACAGTTTTTCAGGAGCATGATTGGCATCGTCTCCGACCAATTGTAAGGCAGAAAAGATACACTTCTTTTCTTCAAATAACAAAATTCGTCAACCAAGACACTTTCAAACAAATTCCAACTTGAAATATATGTACAGAGAATTACAGATAATAATGATGCATACGAGTATTCATAAAAATTGCACTCATTTCTGCTGGAAATGCATAACATCTTTTGCAGTGATGTCGATAAAGAAGATTCTGGACTTCTAAGAGTTGAAAACGGGAAATATGGTCTTATGAAGTTTTCTCATCACTTATTTTGCACTGATGGATGACGTCAAGTTTGGCAAATATCCCAAGAAAACATTCCATCTCCATATTCTTTACTTGAATCCTCATTATCTTATTCGCTATTTTCATGACTAGAATATCATGATATAGTGCATGTATTGCTGGCATGGAAGTGTTACCTCCAAACTTAAGCCAACAAACATGAGACACTTAGATAAACTTGCAGATGAAGTGGATTTTGCAATACAGCATTTTTACTCTAATAGTGGTGGATACTTCGTTGACAATAATGTGGTTGCACTTCGAGCGAGAAGAGGGCAAATATCCCAAGAAAACATTCCATCTCCATATTCTTTGCTTGAATCCTCATTATCTTTTTCGCTATTTTCATGACTAGAATATCATGACATGGTGCCTGTATTGCTGGCATGGAAGTGATACCTTCAAACTTAAGCCAACAAACATGAGACACTTAGATAAACTTGCAGATGAAGTGCATTCTGCAATACAGCATTTTTACTCTAATAGTGGTGGATACTTCGTTGACAATAATGTGGTTGTACTTCGAGCAAGATGAGGGCAAATATCCAAGAAAACATTCCATCTCCATATTCCTTACTTGAATCCTCATTATCTTATTCGCAATTTTCATGACTAGAATATCATGACATGGTGCATGTATTGCTGGCATGGAAGTGATACCTTCAAACTTAAGCCAACAAACATGAGACACTTAGATAAACTTGCAGATGAAAAGCATTCTGCAATACAGCATTTTTACTCTAATAGTGGTGGATACTTCGTTGACAATAATGTGGTTGTACTTCGAGCGAGAAGAGGGCAAATATCCCAAGAAAACATTCCATCTCCATATTCTTTACTTGAATCCTCATTATCTTATTCGCTATTTTCATGACTAGAATATCATGATATAGTGCATGTATTGCTGGCATGGAAGTGTTACCTCCAAACTTAAGCCAACAAACATGAGACACTTAGATAAACTTGCAGATGAAGTGGATTTTGCAATACAGCATTTTTACTCTAATAGTGGTGGATACTTCGTTGACAATAATGTGGTTGTACTTCGAGCGAGAAGAGGGCAAATATCCCAAGAAAACATTCCATGTCCATATTCTTTGCTTGAATCCTCATTATCTTATTCGCTATTTTCATGACTAGAATATCATGACATGGTGCTTGTATTGCTGGCATGGAAGTGATACCTTCAAACTTAAGCCAACAAACATGAGACACTTAGATAAACTTTCAGATGAAGTGCATTCTGCAATACAGCAGTTTTACTCTAATAGTGGCGGATACTCGTTGAATATAATGTGGTTGTACTTCGAGCGAGAAGTGATCAAATAGTATTTTGTTGAACATCATTCTGATTTGCAACACCTGCCCTGAATACCACAGTTCCCGGATCTTAACCCCATAAAAATTAGTGGGGTATGATATCCGATAGCACTCTCTAATTTTACATCTAATTTACAAAATATAAAAAGAGCCGTAGTAAATGTTTGGTATTCTTCGTACATAAATGTATTCCAGAAGTTTGTACACTCGATGCCCAAATGATTAAAAGATGTTATCCTTGTAGAAGGTGATTTAATAAAGTATTATACGTTTCATTCATTAGTTTATCGATAAGAATCTGTTAAAAGCTACTTAATGATTGCTCTTGTTCTGTTAAATTCACTAATTCTAAATAAAATTATCTATTAGGTTATTATTAGAAAAAATGCAATTCAATTTTTATACTTAGTTAATTTAATCGTAAATCACATTTATTGTTCGATTGTTATTTAAAACTTCATTCATATAGTAATTAAATTATACATTTTCATTTGTAGGAGCACTAATATTTTTCAATTATTTCATTTTTAGTAATTACTTTCATGTGTAAATCTATTTGTCTACTATTCCTTTTTATTTCACTTTTTTATAGTTTTCTTAATTTTAGATACCATGGCATTACTGTTATACGCTCATTTTTATAGCATAACAGAAAAATCCTTTATTGACTTTATGATCCTTATTATTGACTATTAATAATTAAGCTGTGTGGTTTTATTAGTATTTTTTAAAACAGAATTGAATTGATATTGGACATAAGATTGTTGTTTTATCTATTCGATAATATCGAATTCTGATTAAACTTTGACAAAAAAGGCTATTTAAGGCTTATGATTCATATATAGAATATTAGCTCCATCTTTCACTTTCTATTTGGAAAAGAAATAATTTGAATATAAATCATTTCATTTCAGATAAATAAAAATAGAATATTTTAAGAATATATGTTAATTCCAAGAAAAACTTTGCACTAGAAATATTGGAATAAATATCAAACATACTTAAATTTATTTTATCATTCAATTTTTATTATTATTTTAAGTGGTATACAATGCCACTGTTAGAATAAAATTAATAATATACATTTACAATAAAGTGTAATTTTTGTCATATAAAATATTTTTAATTATTTATCGTTTTAGAAATTTTATTAGAATCAATACCTTTTAGATAAAAGTTAAAGTATTAAGAATATTTCCATTTTAAGCATCAGAAAGTATTCTACCTTTAAAAGATATTGAACATTTTAATTTCCAAAGTAATTATAGTTTGTTGATAAATTTTTTGGAGAATGTTTACAAAATATTAAAATTATAGTTTTCGAAAAAATACCATTTTTATCAATTTAAAACTTTATCAAGACAGAAATTTCTACTATATTAAACATATTTTTGATGTAAATAATAATTAATTTCTTAGGTATGTTTTGATAATTCACTAAGCAATTTTAATCGGCAGTGAAATTTAATTTTATATTGGTATTTTTATGCAGTGTAATATTTTTTGGCAACGAAATTAGAAATGCCTTTAAAATTTACCTGAAAATAAGTTTATAACATTTCCGATTTCATACTTTGTTAAATATGAGAAGAGTATTAATTTAGTACAGTATGTATGGTACTAATCAGGCTATTTAAAGGTGTATCCTGGTAAAACTGGAAAATAATTAATGTTTTAATTTGTTGTGTTTGTTCTCTTGTGCTAGCTAGGCTGGGTTTATGGGGTGCGCTGCTCCATTTTTCCAACTGAACCACATTTTGGTGTGGAGTATGACTTCATCAGTACACAATGCCATAGGTACCCGTCTATAGGGTAGACAACCATTCATGCAGGAAAGGACAAAAACAGGTTAGATAGAGAGAAAAGTACATCCATGCCCGAACTGGTATTTGAACCCAGGACCTCCTATAATTTAATACCTTTAAAGCTTTAGTAAATTTGCAATCTTGTTAAATGTGTCTATGATTGCTCTTGTGGTTTTTTTAAAGATTCCTACTTTGCAACATATGATTATGATCCACTGTCTATGAAAAGCTTTCCAAAAAGAAGTTTAGTGGGAGTTGATTAAAAGGCCTTACAAATCTTATAATGTTACTAAAATTTAATTTTTCTATTATTTTTCATATTCGAAGATTATTCTCTGGTTAAGAGAAAGTAAAACTGAAGCACTTTCAAATACCCAGTCTTTTAAATTTAGATTCAGAAAACGGAAACTTGATAGACCTTTCCCCTTAGAAATTTTAATAATATTTTATAAAACGAACTTACTTTCAGACATTCTTGTTACTTTAAACTTTTTTTTTGACTTTCTATATTTTACCTAACTTTCTATTTTTTGATATACCTAATGCCATTTTTGATCAAAAAAGCAGAATGCTTCACTTGTAAAATCTTGAAATTTTAATACAATTCTTAAAGATTTGCTGTAGTTTTCATTCACTCAGATTCATGAAAATATTTGTTAAAAAATTTTAAACGTACTTATAATAAATAGCCCATAATATATGTAACTCATATTTTTTCATAATTTAAGAGGATTAGATAGATTTATAATTAAAATAATGCCTTATTTGAACAAAAATATATTTTAATTAAATATAAGTAATTTTGGTACTGTAATCAACTTAATAAATATTAGCCATTGCAAATTTTTCTTGGGTCTCTACTGAGCAATTGCTTCGTAAAGAATGAGCAGTATTTAAAAGTTGCATGACATTAATCCCAGAATACTCCCAAGCTCGCACTATGACAGATGGCTTGCAGTTGGCTGAAACACACTAATCAACAATAACTAAACACACTAATTTAATTGTACAACAATAACTGGAATTGAACCCAAAATCTATTATTAAAGGAGAATAACGCATTTCGCCACAAGGTCAAAAAATATCTGAGCCCAAACTTAAAGTTACTTTAAGGATTTATTAATTCCATTAAATATATATTTCTAAGAAATATTCAATATTTCTTAATTAAAAGGAATTTTAAAAATAAAACTTTTGGGAAATCACTTTTTAGGGAAATTGTAAAATAACTAAAATATTCAGATATTAAGAAGCTCTCATCTTTGAACATTAAGTACATTAAACAGCAATTTATAAATGCATGAAAGAAGATGTTTGTAAAATTGGGATGGCTATTGCAAAATAATTGAAATCTTTAAGGAACATAAAATGGAAAAAGAGATTGAAAAGTTCTTTGAAAATGTCATCATTACTACAAAAAATAACAAAGATAAAACATTTAAATTTAAATATAAGAGTTCGAAAGTTTTTCTAAAGAATAGTTAAGTGTTATTTTTTTAATAATTGCAATTTCTTTTAAGAAATAATTTCAATAAATATGCATTTATACTCATATATCAACATTTATAAAAGAAACGTTTCCCTGAAAATGCAAACTACAACATACGTTAGTGAATATTTTTATAAAATACGTTATTTTAATTTTATTTTAAGTAAAATTTTGTCTATAAATTATCATACAAATTGGAAATATTATCTAATTTTCTGTAAGCTATCAAGTTCTTTATATCTAAATATTTATTATGGTAATTAAAACTTTTATTTATATTGTAAAGTCAAAAATTATCAAATAGAAGCTTAATTATATATAATAATTTTCAAAATTTTACAAATTATCTTACGAATAATGCAGTTCGCATGAGAAGAAGCAAGCAAAACGCATCACTTAATTATTTCTAATATTTGGGTAGTGAATTAAAAGTTATCATTTATTAAATATTTATTTTATTCTGTTGTATAATTTATAAAAGCTAAATAAAAATAAGATAAATTTTTTTCTTAAATCATTTCTTGTGTCATGAGGCATTTATTTAAATTTAAAATATCCCATATTCAAAAATAAATCACAAAAACACTACTTTAGTGAACACTAAAATTTTTACACAAGTCTTCGTATAATATTTATATACTTTAAAGACCGGAATTTAATATAAGTGACACCCACACACATATTTACTCTTCTCTTAAAAATTTAATTATTATTTAATTTTCAAAATGAAACTAATTTTAGTGGTAATAAGGAATTTTAAATTGATCTTAATAAATTTTTAGAGTTATTTTACAAAATTATAATTTATTCATAGTTCTAAGCAAGATGTTTGATAGTTAATGTAAAGTATCACACGTGAAAAAATTTAAGCTGTAATTTTAAATTTGAATCACATTTTACATGTGTCTTTTTAACTAATTTGTATAAATTTAATAAGTTAAAACATTATTGAAGAAATAAAAATTTTTATGTTAGGAAATCAGAAAGATATATTAATAAAATAAAATTTGTAAATAAAATTAATAAAAGTATAGAAATTTGAAAAAGTGTTGGATTTCATATTATACCTTTCAGCTGTAATACGCATTGAATATTTTGAGATGATTGAATTGTTGGTCTCTTAACTTTTTAATAATGACATTTACAACTGTTTATAAAGGTAATTTTACGAAACTCTTTATTTTCAAAGGTCTTCAATGTTTTCAAAGGGTACATTACTTTTGTGTTCACATGTTTAATAATTTGATGTAATTAATTCCATTATTACTTTTAAAAAAACCATTGCATTTGCATTTAAGAACATAACTAAAAATTCTCTTTGCTAGTAACACAAACATTGTAATAAAAATGATATAAAATTAATCAACAGCATTCATTTAGATAATTTCTTATATAATTCATTGCTTTATATATTAGTTTATTTTTAGAAGAAAAAAAATTTAAATGTAACATGATAAATAGATAGTTATTTAAGAAATCTGTTTCAATTTAAAACAAAATTACTTTTCAAATTATTACATTTATTAGATAATTAATATATGTTATAAGTAACGATTATAAAGTTTATAATAAAATTTCGCTATAAGAATATTTAATGTTTTGAAATATTTAAATAATGTTTCTTATTGAACAAAGTTTGATATGTCCTCATTTTTATATCATAAATTTAGAACTGTTTCTTTTTAAAAAAATCACAGCTTTCTCATAATTTATTCACTATAATTCACATTATGAATTTTCTCATAAGAGAATGCATTTCACAATTCATATAAATTTTTCTTAACGACATGATATTTAAATTAAACCATAGAATAAATTACATCATATTTATAAATTTTAAGTAAATCCCCGATTAAAAGCCTGTTTTCTTAAATCTTATAAAATACTTTTAAACATTACTAAACTGTTAAAGAAAATTTTATCAGAAGTTTCTCTTTCGGAAATATTTTTTGTTAAAAACAATCTGTAAAATAGTTTCTTTTAACTGGGTAAAAACATCTAAGAGACTAGAAATAATATTTCTTTGGGTTACAATAAAGATAAAATCCAGCCTGGCGCCGATAGCACATTTCTAATGTTTCAGAAGTCCATATATCTTGTAGATAATGTTTTGACAGTTATTTGTGAATGTCTTTTGGTCTCCTTATTTATTTCCAATCTAAATAAATGCAAGAGAAACACTAAAATATATAATTTTTAAAATCAAGCTTTTAATTTTCTTACGACGAATCATTCGCAAGTTGATATGTCAATTTCAAATATATAAATAAGAAATATATATATATATAAACTTTGGATTACAAATTCTTTCACTTTACAGATGTTTTATTGAAATAAAGCTTCCAACTGTCACTAAAGTACAATATTGATACAATTAAGGTTTATGGAAATCCGGTGACTCTGGTCGGATTGTCCGGAAAATTTGTTATACATGATCCTTGAGAAAGGATCCCAATACAAATTTAACAACATTTAATTAGAAACAAAGATCACGTTGCGGATAAATATGCAAGTTTTACACTGATGAGAACACCGAAGCACTTAAAACTCAGTTACGGTTGCAGTACGGTCCATTCAGAAAGATCGAGTGTCGCAATATTTGATAATGAAGTTGCATGGCCTATGCCGAAAATTAAATCCAAGTGACAGAGAAATACTTATTTCTAATTTATGTGAAGATATTCATATGAACAATAATATGCCTAAAAATAACTTTGATTTGTAATTAATTAGCAATTTAATTAAGCTGTGAGCACCAAGGCAATGTATTTTTTTTACTGGTCAATTATATTTTTCGAGTAAAGAAACTGTAAATCTTCCTGTTTTCGGAATATTTATTTGAATTCTAAAATTCAAAAATTGGTTGATAATTATCAAATATTTATTTACCATGTAACAGAAAGAGTTGTATCGTATTTGAAAAAAGTTTATTATGTCATGGAAAACAATTGTTTTAAACAAGTTTTATTTATAAAATTATATGTGCATGTACGTCAAATTGTGTGTGCATGTTTATCAATTCCTTTAAATTATTGATAAGACTTTTTGAAAATTATTTATGCCTTATATTTGTAAAAAAATATTAAACTAAATTTTTGAGCAAAAATGGCACTACAATTTTACAATTTTATAATTTAGCCCAAAATGTTTGCATTTTACTCGTTTTTGTTTAATTTTAATTGTATAAATCCTTCACAAAGAATCTTTCCCGCTCCCTTTCTTTATTGACTTATTAAATAACAATATTATATTATTTTATGTATTATTTCTAAACAAGGACTACTTTTTGCATTCAAAACTTTTCTATTCACTGATAGAAAAGTCAGTTAATTTATTGGTAGATAAATAACAATAATGAAATGCAACATATACGATTAATGTTATATTCTTAATTTAGATTATATAACTGTATTTTATATGAATTTTTTCAGTAACAAATGAAATTCAACAATTTGCAGAATACAAGAATTTTAATAAAAACAATTTGCGGATTTTATAAGTAAGAAGAACTATGAAATTAGTCTAAGACCAAAGGGTCTGGATTAACGAAAGTAATTATTCACAATAATAATCACAATAACAAATCTATAGGTTAATTTTAATGTATCATTTGTATGCTTCCAAATTACGTGTCACTTATGTTAATTAAATAAATATTTTTTATAAATTGAAAAATTATAATGTAGTCATTAAAAATGAATTTATAAAATAGAAATATTCAAATTTCAGATATAACGTGTTTTATAAAGCACAAAAATAGATTATCACAGAACTAAGGGTAATATTGTTTGTATATAAACATAAATTTCCAGTAAAAAAAGCTATTGTGTATGATTAATCAGTTGTGGCAATCATTTGATAAAATGATTTCACTTTTTATCTGAAAAACTACATTTGGTTTACTAGATTTGCTTGAGCAAAAATTCATCTCTCAATTCATCTATTCTTGTGATTAATATAATGTATAAATTTTAAGTATTCATTAAAATACTTTCATCGGGCAAAAAAAATCATAAATTTTCTTTAAAAGAGAATCTAGAAAATAGATATTCATTCAGAAGTTCTGCCATTATTTTTTTAAAAATGTTATAAAATAAATAATAGCGTGCAAATCAATTTAGACCAAAACTTAAGATAAAAGCAAGTAGTTATTTAGTTACAAGTTAAATTTAGAAGTAAGTAGTTATTTATACTTTTAGTTATATATACATTTTTTAAACAATAAAATAAATGAAAGCCTACGAGTAAAATTACTGAAATAAAATATTTTGTACGGAGAATTGTACAAGAGAAACTATAGTTTTACATTAAAATAATAAAATGAACACTAAAAAGGATTGAAACCTCTTTTGCCCAGCCAAATATTTCAGAGGATATCTTTAATTTCCGTGTATAAAACATACATTTTTCTTAAAGAATAGGAAATAAATTGTTTCCCTTAGAAACTAAAAACAACTTAGAATATATATATACATATAAATATCGATAAAATTTCAAATGATTTTTTCTATAGCAAAGACTAAAGATTGATTGCTTTCACTCAAAAAAAAAATCGGCTCTTGAAAAATTATTTCTTTTTACTATAGTTATTTAATCTAACTATTATCCTATCTAAGCATATTTTTTCTATAACTCAATTCACTTCAATTCTTGTGTATGAGCTGCTCTTCTAAAATATTTCACCTGCTCCATTCAATTGACCATGAAAGAAAAATGAGTTTTCTTTATGAAATACAATAAATTTGCTTAGTTTTGTTTTGAATCTATCAAGTTTGATGAAAAGTTTTCAGTACTTTTAGAAACAAACTTCAGCTTAAGAAAAAAATCTTTATTGATGGAAATTTGTGTTTCTCTGTGCAGTAGAATGTATTGTGCAACAAAAATAATTTTATTCCAAACGGAAGGAACATAATTTAGGTTTAAGCAATTAATAGTTGTTTCTGCATTTTCTAACCACATTTTTTTAATTATCTGTAGAAATTACTCAACTACGTAATTTGATTAATTTTAATGTGTTAGCGATTAGTATTTAATTGTTGACATATTAAAACAAATGACTATTTAAATACTTAATTCTTGAATAGGATGATAATTGGATTACTTTAAATGCATATAAATATTCAAATATTTCCTTAATTTTTCAGGAGTAATATATACAAAAGTTGGATTAATAGTTTTCACTAAAACATGTGAATTTTTTCATTTTAGTGGAAAATTGCATTTTTTTAATGTGCAGTTTATTCTAACAAAACATTTGTACATTTATTGCTTGTAAAATGATTGTTTATATCATGTACAATTTTGGGTAACTAGAAATAGATTAAAAATAAAATTAGGTAAACACTAATATACGTCGATGTGATTGAAATGGAAGACCTTTAAAAGAAAAGTAAATTTTAACTATTAGCATCATTATTATAATCCATATCACTTATATTATTGATAATAAAAACACCCAAATTTAACCAAATACACAAACACAAGAGATCATTTTCTTAGATCACCTGCTTTCAAAAAAAAAATAATGAATTGGAGAGTAGTAAAGGAAAAGCTTAAATTCGCTTTCAATAATGCACTATATATATATGTGTGTGTGTGTTTGTGTGTGTGTGTGTGTGTGTGTGTGTGTGTGTGTGTGTGTGTGTGTGTGTGTGTGTGTGTGTGTGTGTGTGTGTGTGTGTGTGTGTGTGTGTGTGTGTGTGTGTGCTTTATTGAACAATATGTTCAATATATATATATATATATATAAATTATAATTTCATATATGATCTTTTATGATGATATCACGATCAAAGAAATTTGATAAAATTTTAAGAACATTTTTAAAGATTCTGATTATTTAAGATGTGAGAACTACTAGTTCAATGCTTACAATTGCTATTACTAAATATATTTAAATACTATCTTAGTATTAGATAATCTTAGCACAAAAAAAAACATTGAGGTTAACCATTCTAAGTTTGAAAAAGCTTTAGAAGTTTTCCCACTTTCTTAGTTTTTACATTGTACCGAGGCTTTTATTTTTTTGCACTTACACCGATATTTATTAAGACTTTCCTTGGAATCATGCTTCAAATAATGTGTTAATAAGTTGTAAAAATTCCGTCAATTTCATTGCCAAATTTTTATTTTTAGTATAATTCAATTCTATACCAGTTATTGGTTAAAATATTATAAATATGTGTTATGAATGTTTTAAAAATTAAAATGATTTTTCTGCTAAACTAATTTAAAAGCATATTATTTATAATAAATTAATCAATGATTTTATAGCAAACATTTTTAAAATAGGTTTTACAAAATAAGAACAACTTCAAATAAAGGAATACAAAATTAATTATTGGAAAGAATTTTATGTAACAAAAAATGACCTCAGTTTAATTTACATAATTAATTAATTATGTAAATTATGTAATTATCTAATGTATAAATTATGTAATGTATAAATTAAAAAAAATTTAAACAAAAATTAATTCGTATTGCTTTAAAGTATTAAAATAATTAATTCCAATCTTAGATTGAATTTTAATAAGAAACAGCTGAGGAAACTGTTTATTTGTATATTTATATATAGATAGATAGATATAGATATATTCTTGTTATATACATTTTATTTCTTGTGTCTTAATTAATCTTGAACTGAATTTTTCTGTTTTCATAAAATATATTGCTTTAAAAAGTTTCTGACTCTTTTAAGATCAAAAACTTAAATATATAACTTTCCAATTATATACTCAAACGAAAAATATTTTTAAAAAATTTAACTTAAATTTATCATTATTTATAAATCATATTCTAAACTGAAATGAAAATAATATTTATCAATTAAATTACCAAAATATAAATAATTGAAAACAATATAAATAAACAAGTGATTTAAATAATTTTAAGTAAGTTTGCTATACAAGAAACTTCAAGAAATTTAAACATTTATTGAAATAAAGAAGTTTTTAAATCAAATATTTAGTTATATGGATTAAAAAAATTAGTAATCTAAGGTGTTTTACGTATTCTTCACATTTAATTTTACAAGAAAATTATATGTTAAAATCTCAAGTTAAGGATTGACTATTAATTTAAATGGATATTTTATTTTGCGAATTAAACACTTAAAAGAGCATACTTGAAAATGTTTGTATCGTTAAAGAAAAAATTTATTTCCTATACATAAATATTTTTAAAACGAATTTCATTTTAATTTTACGCAAATTTTACAAAAAAAAAAAATACTCATAATTAGATATGAATTGGAGATTTCTCTTGGTCAAACACTTATTTTCCTAAACATTTTTAAATATATTTTCAGTTATATGAATTTAATAACTTCAATTAATTATCACTAAATTGCCTTTTGTAAAAGGAATAATTATTTTATGTGTGTTATAAATAAATTATTAGGATATTAAAAAGTTAAAACTTCGGTATTTCAAATGTTAATCTTACTTAATTGAATCACTCTTATTTACTATTTTCGTCTAATAGATTTTATTGAATAATTTTCAATATTTTGCATGATATGTTTAGCGTTAATATTTTATTAATATTTATAATTCTCTTGAAGCTGAATGTAGTCATTTGTAGCCAGCGTCTCATTTTTTAAAGTGAATCATTGTCTTCAAAAAATATTTGATTGTATAAGCATTTTTACTGAATGCAAACTATACCAGAAACTAATCGATAATCTCAGGACCTAAAAATCAGCCCACAATAAGTCTTAACCACAAAATAAATGCCTATATTGTGTCTGAAACGAATTGAAATTTTACTGTTTCGGTTATCTGATGTGACAAAATTTTTGTAAAATGTAGACAATTCATCCTACCTATAAAAAATATGATCTTTACGTTTTTCTTATAATTTTCACAATAATAATTGCAAAAGGTTCACAAAGCTCTTATTGTAATATTGCTATTGTTGTAAAATATGTTATTGGCTATATGCATTAAATATCCTTTTCTAATTGTCAAAAATGTGTTACATAATGAAAAACAGTTATTTAAAAGTAAGTAAAAACATAATTATTTAGATATAGAATCGAACTCTTTTTCGACATAGATTTCTTTGATTCTGGGGCTTATAATTTCTTTTTTAATGTCTAGAATTATTAATGATCTTGATATACGCCAGAAAGTATCTCTAGAGATTCAACGAATATGGTTTTTCTTTCATCAATATTTTTGGTAATTATCTCGCGCGCGCGCGTTCGCGCGTTGTTGTGATGAAATTATTCAAAAACATTTAAGCCCCAAGAAATGTACAATAATCATAGTATTTTTTTTATTTATTTTTTTTTTCATTTTTTATTTTTATTTATTTTTATTTTTTTTTTTTGCTTCTATGCATAAATATTAATTTTCCTAAGCTTTGATGGTTCTTTCGCAGTTATCACTATTATTGCATATTTCATATCATAAATATGTGCTTACCATAAATATGATAAGCATTTTACTGGCTAACTGCATTTTGGAAAATACTTTTTAATTAAACTTGGATGATAATTTATAATTCATCTTCAGGTGATGTGTAACAGCTCAACGGCAAATGTATTCCCAAATATTGCATTGTAAAAATACCCAGCCTTTAATATCCATAGTCCAAATTAAAAGCTTTCTCAGCTCTGTCTCCAAAACTCAATGTTATCATTTTATCCTTAATCATGAGCATTTATAAAAAGAAAAGTATTATTAACTCATGTGTTACCTTTTATATATTTGATTTAGTTATACCCTTAATCTTTCTTTTCATAAATTTTTTAGACTTTATTACAGCCTTATATAATCATTAGTTATATAGCTCATATAATCTTTGCGGTTATTAAAACAATGAACTAAATTATTAAACAAATTTGACAGAATAGAAAAATATATTTATCTTGATAACACTGAAATTTTTTAATGAATCATACTTTTCCACCTAAATTATACGTACTTCTTATTTTAAAAACCACTTTTGTGAAAAAATGATACTTTTGAAATTTTTGTGACTTATGTATTATAATGAAAACAATTATTATATATTTAAATGTATTTAATTAAAATTATGATTAAAATCAATTATAACTAATATATAAAAATTAAATTTCTCAAAAATTATTGTTATTTATAAATTTAGTAATCTGTAAACATAAATTTATCACTTAAAATTCTTGAATTCAGTTTAAAGTCAATAAATGAATATTTAATTCGGAATTTGTAAAATTAATATATTTAAAAATAGCTGTTTAATTTCATATATTACCTTAATTTCCCCTTAATACTATTATTTAAAATAGAGTAATTTAGAGTCGCTTAAAATGTTAAAAATATAGTTAAAATAAAAAACTAATTTTAAACAGTTAAATGCATTAACCAACGTTTCACTTTTATTCATTAATTCATCATTCTTTTAATGGATATAATTAAATATTCTATGCGATTCAAATAAGATAGTTTTCCAATCAGTAATATATTTGATATAAATCTTTTTAGTGAGCAAACTTGCAATAAAAAGTTTATAACTAAATAAAAACCATAATTGTTCAACCTGAATTAATCAAAAATTCATAATTAAATATTTCAATTCCTGACAAAAGCAATCTTCTCTTTTTCTCGTTGAAGATGGATCAGGTGTGATTTTTTTTTTGTCTCACATACGAAATTTTACTGATTAAAAATTTTAGTGCTTAAAAAGTGATTAAAAATTGTTAAATTTAGTTAAAGATAAATTTATCTTTTTGAATAAATATATATATAATCAGTTCTTTAAAAAGAAATTTCAAATTAAAGTGAGAAAAAATTAATTTTATTTCTTTCTGTAAATTATGTAGTTTTGTTGTCCTTTTATATTCTTATATAAAAAATATAACATTAATGCTTAAATTGTACTGTTTCCTTTTATCAGAAAAATTAACTATTATTGTAATAGATTTCTTTCCTTCAGGTCACATATAAGGTTTAAAAAATTGTTGTAAATACAACTCAGTAAAAATTATTTTAACATTTTTATACATTAAATGAGAATATAATAATCGAACTGGTATTTTAAAATCATACAGTATAAAAATATATTAAAAGACTTTTTTCTACTGCTCATAATTTATAAATTTAAAATATTTTCTATGAATAGATTACTTACAGTTATTTTTTATACATAAATTTTAAACTAAACTATTCCACAATTTAAGTTCTTAGATTTTTGTTTACTATTAATAATTTTATAAGATAAATAAATCAAAATAAAAATTTTATTTCGAATCGAATGTTTGCTTACATCAATGTGAATAATATCAATCGCAGAAATAAATAACAAAGTTTCCAGCTATTATCTTTCAAAAATCTTTTAAACTATTTATTCTTTTCATATATCTTAAATCTTAATGGTTAGTTTATGTAGCTTTACATGTGATACAAATGTAACATTTAGAAATTTAGGAATAACTCTTTACTAATTTAAACCATTGGGAATTGTGTACCTTTTCAAAGCATTTTCTTTAACTGAAGCTGGAAGCAATGTTTCCAGATTAAAGACATGAGAAAAGTTTTATTTTTGGCTAGCAGTTTCTTTTTGTTGCAAACACTCCAGATAGAACGATATGTTTAATCTTACTTTTTATTTCCATCCAAGTTTAAGTCTTCAGGCATCTGAAATACAAGATTCTTTCAAATTAACCTTGTTTTTCGCAACTGAACATTCTTATAAATATATATTCTCAACATTTATAATAGTTCATTATTTTACAGAAAAAACAAAATAATATGAAAATAAAATGTATTCTTAGTTTAAAAATTTGTTTTAACATCTCTCATTTATAACAAAACAAACTCGTTATATATATATATATATATATATAAACGAAAAACATCAATTTAAAATAAAAGTAAGCATTTCTGAAAAATATCATATCTAAATTTTGAAACTTATTATGTATTTTTCTTACACATTACTTTTCTGAATGCTGATGAAACATTTTATGCCAAAATAAATAAAAAGCTAATTTATCGCTTAAATTAATCAGAGTAAATAAAAATTCAAATTTTTTTGAACGATTCATTGGCGTTTAATTATGCAAAGTAAAAAAAAAAACACATCACATAATTTAAACTATTTATCCTTAAATCTTAAGATAAGAGTATATATTTTTAACAAAGTTTAAGATTCATTTTTAACAGAGATATATATAATAAATGTTTTGTGACATTTCAAAAGTGGTTAATTTTTGGTAAAACATTTTATTAAGAATTAAGATGTAAGATTATACTTTTTCTCAAATGATCACAAATAATACGCAACTTGTTCATAAATTAAGCAGAACTTATAAAACAAAACTACCGAATAAACTATAGTATTACCCACACTGAATAAACTCTCTCTCTCTCTCTCTCTGCGGTAATTTTTACATCTAGATTTATATTCCAAAAGTTTTAAAAGTCTATAAGCACTTTATGTACTATGTTGTTATTGTTCTCGTGTGCCAGCTAGGCTTGCGAATTAAAGTGCGCTGCTCCACTTTACCAACTGAACCGTGTTTGGTGTGGAGTCCGACTTCTTCAGTACACACACATGCCATAGGGACCCATTAATAGGGTAGGCAACTATTCACACCTCATTCACTCACAAGGAAAGGCCAAAGACAGGATAGAGAGGGAGAAAGTACATCCATACCTGAACCGGGATTCGAACTCAGGCCCTCTTTATCCGCAATCAGGCATGCTGATCACTAGACAATTTGGCCGGCACTTTATGTAATATAATTAAAACTAAATAAAATGTTTCTGATTGGCTCCAAAATTTCTCCCAGATAAAATTTTTCTAGAAAAACCTAAAAACTATATAAAAAGTTTCACTCAAAAATAACAGGTACTGGATATTCAAGTACCTTATGAAGGTATCTAGCTGTTAATCATCTCGGTCTTATAATAAAATTTATTTGCAACTGGTGATTAAAAACAGACGTCAATCTCTTAATTAATGAATCCCTATGAACCGTAATCCAGGAACTGATAGATTAGGCATTATTAAAGAACAGTTATATTTTCCATTATCTATAATTTACTTACTTCTGTGTAACGACACATGCCTTTAAAATGCCTGGATAAAAGTGTAATAGAAATAAATTACCTCTGCAAATAATGTCGTATTTTTTGTTACAATTTTTTATTACAAAGCTTCCTTGTAAAAAGGCCAACTGTTAAAGTCACCCATAAATCAAATGTTAGAATTCCAATTTCTTATCTTCATAACCTAAGAATTAAGAAAATATAATCACAGTCATAATTTTAACTTCTTAATATTTATGTTATTATATACATATAACCACATATGTGAAATTAAAATTTAATTATATTGAAAGAAATTATATGACTGTATTAAACAGTTAATTGTTCAAATGAAAACATGTTCCTTAGTAATGTATAAAAATAAACAAATGAAAATAAATAGCGTGTGTTAGAAGAGCTTATAAGCTTAACATTAATTTCATATATTAAATTGTAATATATTAATCAGTCAAATTATTGAATTAATTATATTTTATTAGTAAAAATTAATTCCTAACATAATTTAAACTTCATGAGAAACTTAAAATGAATTTTAAAATTTTTTGGTGATTAAAAATTCATAATGTTCATTTGTTTTATAACTTGCAGGAATTAGGAGATTATATATCGCTCGAATATATTTCTTTAAATCTAATTTAAAAGTCTTTTTATATGATTAATAAAGCTTACTGTTAATTAGAAAAAAAGAATTTTTATAAGTACTGAAAAATAAAAGTGAGGAAATATTTTTTGAGAAGTGTTTGTGTTTTATGAAAACATATGTCTATTAATCTTAAATATTCTATAAAGAACAAATTGAATACAATTACTCTGGATTCACTCTTTGGGTAATATAAACAAAGTAGAGAAAAATTACGAAAAATATAATTATTTGCTGAGAGTTTATGACAGTTTTACACGAAACTGAAACAAAAGATACCAGACTATTTAATCACCTAGCAGTAATCTGCTATAACAAATTTAAATAGAAGTAATGTTATTTATAAGCTATTGTCCTTAGCAAGTTCAAAATATATTTTTTTTATTTGTTTACATAACTAGACTTTTCTGTTAAAGAAAACATATTTATTTTTTTAAAAAGTCAGTATTAACTATTTTTCTTATTTATCTTTCAAACCTGTTTCTGTAATAATGCTCAAATTAATCTCCAAAGTCAAGAGCACATGTTGCGAATAAAAAATAAACGAACATTTATCAAAATAATGTTTTCATGCAACATGTGTATATTCCTTTGAATTTTTGATTTTAAAGTATTTTGCTTATATACAAAGTAATATTTAAAAATATGTAGCTTGTGAATGAATTATTTAATACCCAAAGCATTTAGCGTCGGTAACTATATTATTTTCATTTACTTTTATACAAATTTATCAAAGAAGCAATTTATTTTTGTGTAAATTTAAAAGTAAAATATTACACTTCACTTATTATACATCATTGCATCAATAAATAACAAAAAATTCCCCTCCAAAAATATATTTAAAGAATAAATAGTTTTGATAAAAAATTACATAATATAAGGAAAAAAATTAGTACCTGAATTATATTATAGCGATCATATTATTTTATGTTAAAACTTTTCCATGTTTATTTTTATTTACAAAACATTAAAAAAGAACAATTAGGAATGATTTTTATTATTTAGGAATATAATTTTTGAGTTTTTATAAAGTTATCTTCTGTTGCTTCGGCCCAACAGCCCGGGGTGAATCAAGACTTTCCTCAGAACACTCTTCCATTATGTTCTCTGGTAGGCGACAGTTTTCCAATTTGTCACTTTCAGCACTTTAAATTCCTTATCAGTCCATCTAAGTTTGGGCCAACCCCTAGATCTGCTTGCAATGAACCTATAATTAAAAATTCTTGAAGTCAAAGACGAGAGAACCATTTGACAGATATGGTCTCAAGCGCAAATCTCAAGCGATATATTTTAATACAATTGACGATAATAACTCTACATACTTCCTTAAAAAGTCTGTAGAGATTGAAATTGTAACTGTGCCTCCAAACTTCATTCTCATTTACAGCATCAAAACTCTTTCTTAAGGCTTTCTATAAAATTGTATTAAAATTTAATTTTTGACTACTCTCAAGTGTATGTTAATTTTTCAACTTCTAAGTGGTTATTGTTTACAATGAAATATACAAAAAATTTTATTTTCCATAAAATGAAAGTAAACAGTTATTGAAGCTAATTACAACTGATTTGAATACTATTTAACTATACTTCTCAAATAAAATATGCTTCTGAAAAGACGTACATAGAGTGTTTCAAATTTTTATTACAAATTAAGAAGGGTGATAGTGTCCATCCAGATGAGCTATAATTTCAAATGAAAATATAGTCGCTTTTCCTATTGAGAGGCAGAAAAAAAATATTAGAAGTTTATTCTGAGCTTACAGATGAGCTATAGTTTCATATGAAAACATAGTCACTTTTCCCATTGAGAGGCAGAAAAAAGAAATATTAGAAGTTTATTCTGAGCTTACAGATGAGCTATAGTTTCATATGAAAATATAGTCGCTTTTCCCATTGAGAGGCAGAAAAAAGAAATATTAGAAGTTTATTCTGAGCTTACAGATGAGCTATAGTTTCATATGAAAATATAGTCGCTTTTCCCATTGAAAGGCAGAAAAAAGATATTAGAAGTTTATTCTGAGCTTACAGATGAGCCACTAGTTTCATATGAAAATATAGACGCTTTTCCCATTAAGAAACAGAAAAAAGAAATATTAGCAGTTTATTCTGAGCTTAAAAATCGAATGAACAATACCAAAAGTTACATGGTCAGATTATTTGCTCAGAGAAAACCTCTAGGCAAGAGCTAAAAAATGTTGATATAAATGACGCCAGTGAAGGAACGATTAGGGCAATATCTCAAAAATTCTTGGTTATTTGTTATTTTGCTTGCGGCAATAACGATTGTCGCCACGAGATTTTTCATCTGAATCAGAATGAATCTCAGCATAATCTCTCTAGGTATTAAAAATTGTATGTGTCCCTAGAGGAAAAAGTGCATTGAAATACGGTGAACAAAAGGGTCAAGCTGTAGTTTTGTTATTGCTTATTTAACTTGAAGCGATATGATACATTCAATAAATTATGAACCTGGATTAAAAAATGTAGGACTCCATCGTGCATTAAATATATATTTTAGTGGAGGAAAAATAGATAAGCCTGTAATAAACTTGGATCCCTTGTTACAAATTATTTCTCCGGTTAAATGGTTCAGCATGATATAAGAGTACCAGGTGGTGCCAAACAATGAACGTCGAGGATATACGATCCAATAACTACGAACCAATTGCTTCCTCAACTACACGTAGTTAGCAAAGCCTCTATCATAGAAAATTGATATTCTACCTTGGTGTGCTATTATTCTCCTCTTTTTCTACCATTCAGCGATACCTCTATCATTGAAAATTGATTCTCTACCTTGGTGGGTTATTATCCTCCTCTTTTGTGCCATTCCGAGTTGAATGCTGATCAGTGTCTATGGTAATTTTTGCTGGTCTAAATGGATACTATCATTACTTTTATTTGTAAAAAAAAATTCAAATCAACCTGTAGACATACAAATCAGTAAATCCTTGCAATACACAACATTAGTATCCCTTATTGTGCCATCTATATGTAATTCTGTTTATATAAGAAGTAGAAATTCTGATATCTCAGTTTAAAAAACATTCATTTAGTCTTAAAGAGACAGAAAGTTTCTCCCAGATCAAGATAAAACTGTTCAATACTTAAAAAACATGTCTTTAATAGCTTCTTCACAAATTAATTAAATCAATAATAACTTTAAAAACACTTTCAATTCTCTAATCTTTTATTACTGGTTTGAAAAATATTAAAAGGAATTATATTTATTTGAGTTTTAAGGGTTTAAATTTTGAAAAAGTGTATGCAATAATATAAATATATGGTAAAATTGGGTACTTAAAATATTGATGTGTTAATTTAACGTATTTATTTCCACTAGTTAATTTAATGTATTTATTTTGACAGCTGAAAATTATAATATATATATATATATATATATATATATATATATATATATATATATATATATATATATATATATATATATATATATATATATATTATTTTTTCTAAAATAAAGGGACTTAAAAATCTTTCTTATATGAAGTAATTAATAAATATTTTTACTTGTTAATGTGAAACTAAATACACATTAAAAATTTACAAAAGTAATTTTTGGGATTTTCTATACAGATATGATAATGAAAAAAGAAATATTCGACAATTATTACAACAAAAATTTAAACATTAAAATTGCTTTATGTAAAAAAAACTTATTACTACAGAATAATGCTAAATTGTTTCAATTTATTTAATTCACTTTCTAAAGATAACGACATTTTCATTCCTGTAACAGGAATTTATTATTATTTAATATAAAAATAACGTCAAAAAGTCAGTCTCACATGTTTATAAATGGTTTGTTATCTTTAAAGATAAGCAATCATTTTATAATTACATCATTATGTTACTGAAGGCCTTTAATACAGTTTTATCAATTTGAATAACTTATAAAACTTCATAAACATGAATAAAAGTATTTTTTTTCTTTAAATCTAATGCAGAAAGTCAAACTCTAAAATTTTATTTTGCTATATAAGTTTAATAATAAAGAAAACTATAGAGGTCCTTAAAGATTTTGCCGATTTTTTTTGGTTTACTTCAGATCTAACTTTGACAAGTATTATGCGCTGTTTTATTATATACTGTATTTAACTGTAAAAGTTCAGTTCTATATTTTCAGTAAAGAATCTCTAAAGTTTTTTATTTTAATGGAAGAATATATTTCAGCATAAAAACGTATGCAAATTTATATCTATGTTTTATTTAGATATTCCAACTGTTCAGTTTGAAAACACATATTTTAATTTCTCACAATTAAGTTATGTTTTGAATTTAAGTTTTACAGAATTGTTTGGTGTAGTTTCCTATTGATTAAGCTTGAAAAAAACTGGAAATTGTTAGAGTAGTTTTAATAGGAATGGAATTTAAATGGGTATTAAATAGGTAATAATGTTTCTAGTTCACTTTTTATTTTATAACTAAATCTTGAATAAAATATTTTTATTCTTCTTGGTCTATTAGCTTTCAATAAATTTAAAAATCAACTGCTTCATAAGTTTACGTGGCAATTATCATTAATATAAGTAAACAAATAGTTTTCTATTTCAGTTCACATTTAGTTTTTTTCAAGATATTCTAATACAATTAATAAGATTAAGATATATTTTGGGAAATTTTGCCTTACGGAAATGGAACATTTGTTTTCTAATATGCTTCTAAATTCTGAAATAAATAAATAAGACGAAATTATGATATTTTGGTGCAAATATGTACCTCATCTAATCAGGTATTTAAAAGTCATTTACATATATTATGTGTGTTATCTAAACTACGAAAGTAAAGAAACATATTGATGAAAGAAAATTAAATACATAGATTGATTTCTGAGTTTTAACGTCAATTCAGAGATATAAATTTTTTAAAAATGTATATATAATATTTTAAAATAAAAGCTAAATTGTTACAGTCATATTTCATTACACTAAAAAACTAGTAAACTAATTATTTATGAAACTATTTCAACTTTAAAATATAATATGAAATAAACATATTTTTTATGTACCTTTTTATGTACCTTATAAAGAAAAACTAAAAATTGTGTTTTACAATATGCCTTTTTGTTTTTTACATTTTTCAAACCTTTATAATTATTTTCTTGGTTTTGTTCCCAAAATTAAATACTCTTATTGGAATGTGCAATCCACTTGAATTACTGTAAATAAATAAATTATTCTTGAATGAAACGTCACAGGAGATCAATAAGTTGAAATAAAAAATTTGGCTCATTTTATATTCTGAATATTCAAGATAATTTAAATTTCTTTCTAATATCCGTAAAATATGAAAAATAAAATCTTAGCTAATCTTTCTTTAATTACTTATTCTCCAAAGCATGAAAAAGTAAAAAACTCTAGAATCAAAATATTATTTTATAAAATGAGTTTTCCAACCCCAGTTTTCACTAAAGTACATTAAAAAGGAATTTTAATGCTTTTTAGATAATTTTTATACCAAAAAAGTATTTTTAAGATATTTAGTTTCTATCTTTAAGAATGATGAGATTAATGAATGCGTAGTTTTAACACCAGTGACATTTGATTAAGACATCAGTGACTAATTTGTACATTTCTCTAATAATTTAAAAACTTTTAAAATACTTCTGAAAAAGTTATTCATTTTTTCGATATTACTTGAAATAATATTCATCAGGTTATGTACAAACAAAGAGGTTATGATTAACAAATAAATTTTTTTAGTAAATTTTTTCTTTGTTTGCGTAATATTCATAATTATTAAAGGAAGTAATTATTAAGCATATATGCATTTCAAAATTGCATTGGAAAATTTAATAAATTTAATTTTTACAAATATTTTTATCATTTTGGAGAAATAGATTTCAATATTATAAACAAACCATTCATTTATTTTTTTTTAATAATACTTTCAAATTTTAAAGGCTGAAAAGTAATTTGAATAAATCTGAGAAAATTTAAAAATAAATTTTCAGAAAAATAAATTTTGAAAAAGTTTGTTTTTTGTCCTTTTCTTGTAGAGTGAAACTAAACATTAAAGTATTATGTTAATAAGCTTGGAACTTAAAAATTAGGTTAATATATTTAATGTCTCACATTTATTTAATAAGAACGTTTATTAATAACCCAGCATTACCTTTTAATTTAAATTTGAAATTCTTTAATTCAACCATCAGACAAAATAATGTAAGATTAAATGTAAGAATTTAATAATTTTGATAAATTATATCACACTACGAGTAGAACTTCATTTAAAAAACTGGATATGTGTGTGCGTATTCTATATGAAAAATTTGATTCCGCATTAACTAAACGCTCTATTTTCCTACGTAAATTTCCCTTTGTGAGTTTTGATAAAGAGAAATGTATTATTATGGGCAATAATTGATAGAAAATAGTTAATTTACATTAAATAACATATTACATAATAAATAAGAATACTTCAGCTAAAAGTGAAATCATTTAATTTTTTCTTTCTTTCTACATTTAGGCGCAAAATTTAAAAACTAATGCTTTTAAGAGTTATTTCTATCACACTCTTGGCCATGAAATAAAATACAAAATCTTCAGTTTCCTTTATCTTATAAAGTAGAATAAGGTAGCAGTTTTATTTCCACATAATTTTAAAAAGTAGTGCTTGCAAAGATTACTTTTGAGGTAGTTATAATTGATTGAAATAATTCAATTAAAGTTAATTCATGTAAAAAAACAAATTATACGGATTACATAAAATATTTTCTAAATTAAATTAAAAAACATTTATAAAGCAATGTGACACTTTTACCTTAGCACAGTATGTTAAAATGTTTCGTATTTAAATCACTTATTTCATAAACACTTTGAAAAGCATAAATCCTCTGAAAATGCATACTTAACTTGACATCAGTTTATGGTATAGGGTAATAAACGTCTATTTTTTCCTTCCCTTGATAGTTCAGATTGTGATGAAATTTGAAATTAGCCTCCTAATAATCATAAGCATGATTATCAATTTTAAGTAGTATTTTACAAAAATAATAGTTAAGGGCATTTGATGAATATGCATCAGTTATTTTAAAAATGTTTTCTGATTATCAACATTATATAATATATCCTATTAGATTCTATAGTTTAGATTTCTTGAGGTACTCCAAAGAATTTCTTGATATTATTTTCACTATTTTAATAAATGGTAATTTATTTTTATTTCACTGTACCCGTCACCTTAGAGATTAATTTGATAATTTGAGTATTGTTAAGGACACCACTCTGTAAATATAAGTAAGAATAATATTGAAATTATTGACATTTCTTAAAACAAATTTGTCAATATTCAATATTGTGTATGTGTATAATATATATGCGTGTGTGTGTTTTGCTATAATTATTTAGAAAATGATATAAAGACTTAAACTTTAAAAAACCAAATTATAAGTAAAATAAAACTTTTTTTATAATTAATATACCATAAATTCTCTAATTATCTGCTTAGATAGAATTTGAAACATAAAATCACCTAGATTGTAACTTATTAAGTTAAATTTAATATATTATTTCATGCACTAAATTCCATAATATAATAATTCAGTGTATGAAATAGTGTGCACAATAATAAATTAAATGAAAAGTGCTTATATTATAATTTGTATTCAATAGACAACATTTTTACTATAATAAATACGAAAAAAAATGTAATTTTCTTAACAATAAGCGTAATTAAGGTTTTAGTTCATACGACTCGTTAATTGGCAATTAAGTAATGATTATAATTCATAACTATAGGTATTAAATTTCTCCCAAATTACTTAGAAATTATAATTTAACGATGGCAAGAATTCCAATAGTATTTCTGTAAATTAATGACTACAGATATGTGAATAATAAAATGCATTAGGATTTTATGCATAATTGCACTTAATATAAAAACTATAATTTTAATAATATTGAGACAATAGAGTACCTATTATATATTAAGACACATTTAATAAAAAAAATTTCTTATAGTAACATAATGTAACAATATTTATTTGGAACGAATGACATTTAGAGGAAATCAATTAATTTATTATGAGAAAAGTATTATCAGATCAAGATTGATGTCATAATATTTCCTTGAAAATATTAAAACTAAAAGTGACAAGTACTTTCAAAATATTTACACACAAAATTTAAAGTACATTGAAAGAATCAGATTTTTTTTCAGGAATTCTTATTTTAATTGAATAAGTTTCTGTAAAAATGTAACTCAAATATATTTATTTCGTGTATCCCTAACAATTTATAAATAAAATAATTAGATTAATTTAAAATAAAATAGCATCAAACGTAGAACTCTATGGTGTAATAAGAATTTGAAAGTTACTGCCAGAAATATTAAATCTGTACATGTTAGAACAAATATTTAAGTTGATTAAGGCTTAAAATAAAAAATATTTCTCATGCGAACCTTATTTTTCTTACAACGTGGTTAAAACATTGAACGCATATAAATGCATCATTGTTGAGCATTTTCCTTGTATGTTAGTGAAATAATTACCTTCACATAAATTTTATGAAAATCTATCTTAAAAAGACAATAATTCTATGAAACTTTTTCTTATTTTGTTGGAATGTTATCAAAAGCATAAGAGCAAATTATCTTTCCTTAGGTTACCTTCACAGAAAGAAAATTTCATCCATTCTAAGCAAATGTAAAGTGATATTGAAAAAATAATTTCAGAGCAATCAAATAAATCATTCATAGTTCGATAACACAACAGGTATAACAGTAATAATAACAGGTATTACACTAACAATAACAGGTACGACAGTAACAAAAACAGGTATGATTCTTACAAGTTCTTAAAATACCGTCTTTTCAGATTTTGTGAAGTCATTATCAAGGAAAACAACTGTTGGAAATAAAATTAAATGATTGCCAAAGAAAACAATACTAAAGGGATTGTGGTGATTATCATAGAAAGTTATATATTTACACTTCTAAATTATTAAATTTCGTTTTTTCTATTGAAATTATCTAATAATATAATGTTCACTATGCTTTCAAATTCATTTTTTATTTATTTAATTTTTTTGTGCATTTTGTTACCCTGTTAATAATTTCAAATAAAGATCTACTAAGAAGAGAATCCTGGAAAGGTCTGAATTGTTGACAATGCTAATTACCAATTAAAAGCAACGACTAGGCATCACCAGATTAATTAAGCGAAGCATACGTGCTGAATTCTGATAAGGTTAATTATATAATGTTTAAATCTTATTAGAATCTTTATAATATGCTTTTAGTTTTTATAAATTTTTACGTATTATGCATTTTTAATTAATAAATATTTTTAAAACATTACTTATACTGCTTTCAGTAATTTTTCCCACTAGATTATTCTTATGGTGAATTAATCATATTTATTTATATGAAATTTAAAACTCCTTACCACTAAAATATTGATTAAAAATAAATATGAACTATAATATTTAATAAATAAAGTTATTACTTAAATATAAAACCATGTCTAGTTTATATTGACTTCATTAATTTCTGTACAAATTAGTCCCATTTATGGAAAGAAAAATAGTAACTAAATTCTTTGTTTTTATTCTTTAGATATAAAATTTATAAAATAGTACAAAAAACATATTATGAATAGCTTTATAATTTAAAAACAAAATTGGAATTTTGATTTGTTGGCTAAGCATTTGGTACCTAAACAAACTTTTCTTGTCGTAATTAAATCTTCAATTAACTTAAGACAAGTATGTAAGTAAACAAATTAACAGCCTTAGCATGTTTAATGATTTTGTTTTAAGTAATTCCAACGTTTTTAAATTAAAAGATTAATTTTCTAAACTAAATATATTAGCAAGTTTTGAAATTAAAATCAGTTCTTTATCTTATAAAATTGAATTTCTGAACTGAAACCGTCATTCTGAAGCGCTGAGCTGGTACCAGAGCAGTTCGTGCTCTTGCCATTGGTCCAACTATTCATGAATTCGAATCCCCCATTGGGCATGGATGTTCGTAGCGGTATGGAATCCATTTTAACCATCTTTGCCGGTCTAATTATCCCTAGAAAGCAAAAAATGACCATTGCGCGACAGTGAAATCAATCAGACTTATTTTGAATCGCATGCGCGCATTCTTGAAAACTTGATAAAATAAACTTCAGAAATTTTCAAGGTTTACCAGAATTAGAAAAAAAATCATCTTCAAGCGTTTAAAAAGCATGCACAGGGAAATAATTTGATTTTATGTAATAAAAACTTTAATACAAAATCAATTGATATGAATGTAATAAATAATTTTGATTGCACAAAAAAGTGGTAATTTTATTGTGAATATTATAGTAAAATATGAAAGACTTGTAATAATTTTTAGAGTATCATTTAAAAAATGAGAGATGATTTTTACTTTAATCGCCCATAATGCAATGTTTTTAAATTTATTTTAGTTCACTGATTTCTCGAAAAGGGATGATTAATAATTAAGTTTATTATTTGTAACTTTTCCTGTCTATAATTTTATTATTATTTCTATTTATATCATATAATAATATTTTAATATTTTTAATAATATATTATTTATATTAATTATTATAATTATATATTATTTTATTATTATATGGTAATTTATATAATTATGTTCTTCTAAGGTTGTAAAGGAAGTTTAAGATTATGATTAAAATAATTGGAATTGCAGTTTAATTCCTATTTAAAGATATATTTCATTTTCATGTTTATTCTCCTCTTGCCTCACGTACTTGAAACTTCTTATACATATTAAACAATTAAAAATGATTTATTGTTAATGAAAAAACAAAATCCAAGTCTGTTATACTTGATTTAAATTTTGTTGATTGTGATTGTTAGCTTTTTCTAACGAACCAATTGTTGATTGTTTTTAGAAGGATTTGGTAAACCATATCTAATAGCATTTAATTACTTAGTTTCTATTATAAAATTTTCTTGTGAGCATTAAAACAAGATGCCATATTTTTTTAGTTTTGTTACATTATGAGAAAGATTAAACGTCAAGAATAATCTCGAGACTTGTTATACTTTTGTGTAAATTCCAATTTTCTTATTTACAATGTATAGCAACAATTATTATCCAAATAATACAAAATTGTCTAAAAATTCATTGTTTATTATTATTCATTTTTTAAAATTCATTTCATCTTAAATTTTGAAAAAATGCAAATTATTTTTCAGTCTTTTAATCTGATAAGTTAAATATGAATTAAAATAAATATTCAAATATCTTTTTGGAATTTCGATAAATATCTCCTGTATTGTATACCCACTATAACAAATTATAAACGTTGATGCCACTTTTTCTTCTTAAACATTAATTTTTTTTATTACGACCTCAAAAATTATTCAATGATTCATTTTTTTAAATAAAGGGGAATTTTTTCTTAATATCCGTTCTGAGTAATCAATAAAAACGCTCTTAAAACTTTTTCTATTGCTCTCAATGCCCATCATTATTCAATGTGCAAAATTCCTAGAATTATTCTTTTATAACGGAAAATATTTCGATAAATATTTTTGCTATCACGTGACATTTTTATGATGATTCTATTTAATGAAAAAATTATAACCTTACAGCTTATAGATTTGATTTGCTTACAAATTTCAAATTATTAGAATTTTTATTACTCATAAAAATTCTAATTTAGAGGAAGGACTGTAATTTAAAATTTCTGTTATTAAATATACTTTGAAATATTTTGTGTATAATTAGAATTAACTATTCGCATAAATCGATAATTTTGCTGTATTTACATTATATTATATATAGATTTTCCCCCCAAATCAAATTTATTTCATAAACTATCAAAATAAAGCAAGAAAAAAAATCTAATTATTAATTGATTGATACTATTATTGTCAGAAATGGTATTCATTCAAAACAAGCATTCACATTTCCTTATGAGCACGCTATTTTGTATAAATTTATATCAAAGTCGTCAATAATATTAATTCAACATAAATTTTAAACAAGTGTGCATAGTAATAATTAGATTTTTTTAAACTTTCATTAGAAAATTTATCTAATTAAAATGCATTAATATCAAATTACTTATAAAAATTATTGAGAATGACATTTAAAAAAAACTAAACACATCCTTAATCTTTTATTATAAAATACTTCCAAATTAAAATGAAACTGCAAAATATTCTTTTAATATTATGTATTAATTGACATATGTTTTAATTTTTGTAAAATAAATATTAAGCAAATTTTCAATTTCGATTAAAAGCATTTTCTAAAATAACAAAATATGTGTTCTTACATGATCTTAATTTAATATTTAATTTTCAATTTAGTACTAAATCAAAATAATATTTCATTGATGTATTTAACTACATGACTTTTAAATCATACTGAAATTAAAATTTTAAGCATTACATTATTTAACTTTAACGTTAGTAAATATTTGGTAATGCATATAAGAAAGCTTTGTATAATTTTTTTGTTTCAGGGAATTATTTTAATTGTGAGCTTATAATAAATCAAAAAAAACTGTTGGTTCTTTTTCAGTTAGAAATAGTACCATATTAAGCAATTCAATCCAGCAATTCAGTACCATATTAAGAAAATCTTTGGAATTTGAGCTAATCGATGGTAATCCTTTATTCCCGATAATCAGGTGGAGAAAACTCGTAGACGCAGTCTTAGCTTATGACAGACTTTAGTGTGATTGAAGATCAAACAGCTTAATGTATGTTGATAAAAGAAGTAAATCTTTGGATTCATTTTCCCACCAAATTTTATTCTCAATTTATTAGTCTCAACTTTAACAATATTTTATTCAACATGACTTATAAGCACTTTTTCAACATTTTACTCAATATCTTTATGGTGTCATAAGCAACATCATAATTCATTACTTAAAGAAAACAATTAGTGCGGTATTAAATTGTAGCTCTGTGAATGATTTTATTCAAGATGATTATTATTTTTTCATAAAAGCTTTAGCAAAGAAATGTTTTTAAATTATAATATGAAAGATGGTGAACAGTAAAAATAAGTGAAATTTCAAAGCATATAAAATGTTTTAAATAATAATTTTTACAGCTTTTTTTAATAATTATTTATTTAAAAGAAAAATAAGGAAGTAATTTTACCGTGCAATCACTTTAAGGATCATAAATGGTGTAGAGTTAAGAAGTAATGAAGGAAGAAAAAATATAAGATTAACTTTCTCTGTAAAATATGTTAATTTGATTATTTAATAACACTTTTAATTTAATATTTATCCTTTTATGTAAGTATTTATAATAGCTATTTTTGTAAAATTTATGTATGGTTTTGATTCCTTTAAATTATATTTATTTGTTTGAATAAAAAGAAATGAATGTGAAATTGATTATCTTGAAAAATATATGAACAAATTCATTTAAGAAAGTCAAAAAAACTTGTGATGAACTTTCCTTAAAAAAATTAAATATTCAAAAGTCAAATTTTGCATGTTTTGAAAATCAGATCAATCAACAATTATGAAATATTAAATAAGAAATAATTTGCTTGTTTAATAAACTAAAATATATAAGTTAAGATTTGATGTAAAAAATTGAGTAAGTAAAAATTTCCATATTTCATGGTATTAAACTTATTTAATAATAATGTAACTAAACTGATGTAATAAGTTGATGTTTTTCAGTGAGAGTTCAATGAAGCTACGTTCGTAAATTATTATTGAGAGAATAAGAAAGGAGGAATGAAATAATACAAAAACTAAATATCTAGTTCTTATGAAAGACAATGTTTTACCTAATATCCATTCTTCTTGATATTTAAGATTGATGAACACACTGCACACAATATTTCTTACGTCTTTAAATTTAATCAAATTATGACTTCTATATAAGCTATTGAGTCATGCAAATTATGCGAAGTGCATTGAAGTGTAAAACAATAGATGCGAAATATAAAGGAAGAAATTTGCGGTATCGACCTTAGTTGTGTTCCTCTGTCACCCAAAGTAATCATCCACACTATTCACCTTTCTAAGAGAAATTGTTGAATGTAAAAAATCATTGCATTCCTGAAAGGCAAACAAGTACATTCAGAACATAGTATTCGGAAGGAGACGAATATAGGTGTCCCAAAATGACCGCATAAACTCTGCACAGCTAGATTCCTCGTTGGGAGTACATAAAAATTGTATAAAGAAGCGTCCTTGTACAATTCATAGTTAAAGAGAAAAATGCGAAAAACAAATTATAACAAGAAAAAACACTTTATTGAACATATCAACAGTAGTATATGCAGCGGATATCGACGGGCATACTCCCTAGCAGTCCGTAAGCCATTTCCATCACATCGGTCGTACATCAAGTACATGTCGTAGGGGTCACGAACAGAATACATAGGCACTATACGAAGACTACAGGTAGCTGCAAGATGCAGCCTTTTAAATATCAGTTCACCAGCCGCTTAATGCTATTCCATGACGCGATCTGCGTGGTAAACGTTTTAAGCATTATCGTCTGGAAAGATATGAAAATACTGTTGTTGATATGTCCAATAAAGTGTTTTTCTTTCACCGGTAGTGACGTCATACTTTGATTTTCGTATTTTTCTCGTAAACTATGGATCAAACGGGAATGCTTCTTTGGGCAGTTTTTATGTACTCCCAACGAGGAATATAGATGTGCAGAGTTTATGCAGTCGTTTTGGGACACTCTGTAAAATGTTTATTACATTGAATTACAATGAACGGCCACTTATACATGTCTACTGTTCACGGTTGTCGCAAAGATGGTTCGTAAACGGGAATATGGTTGTTTTTAAATGTAACGATTCTGACAGAATGATGTCACAAGAAAAACATAACATAATCGAAGACTTGAGCTAAACATGCAGAACATTTTCCCTCAACATTTTGAGCCAGCTGTAAAATATTCTTAATGTCATCCCATAGATAAAACCCTTTCTTCACCAATTTACATCTCAAGTCCTAAATTTATAATTAACCGATAAATTGATATACATAATCATATTAAAAAATTTATTCTTTTTAAATTATTTAACAAAATCTAAACTAACCAAGTCAAGTGAATATGTAGTTAATTAGCTGGCCCATGGAAATTTATAGTGAATATTGCCTTAACTTCAATAACTCCTACAAAAAGCTCAAGTGCTCCTTGAAGCAGTCAAATTTGACCACCCAGTATCTCCTAAATATTTTAAACTAAGGATCGAAGTTCACATTAAATCATGGTTTCAAAAATATTATTGAATAGTGCAGTAAACTATAGACAGTTGTTTTTCTGCTAAGTGAGAAAAGTATTGTTTTTGACGGGTACTTTATACAGGAAAATCAGTTACAAAATGGATGTACTTAACATTGAATGATATAAGTCTCACGTAATAAAATTAAACTTGCAGGTAAATTGGGATAATATCTACCCAAATCGTCTTAATAAATGTAATAGCTTTATGAAAATATATTGAATTCAATAATTTTCACCCTCAATTCTAAACACGAATATACAGCAAACAATATTAAGTAAATATATATTTCAATTATAAACAACAAATTCAACAACATGGAACAATTTATGTAAACTTTGGATACAATTCTTCTAAATTATCCTGTCATTAATGTTATGTCAGAAGCAAAAATTCATCAAGCTTTAAGCTCAGCCACAGTTTTTGTTTTCGGAAAATATCAACTTTGTATAATTGGATGTCTGAGTTTATAAACATGATTTAAATTTTCATAAATTCATCTCTTGAGAAGTTGATCGTTTATCAATATCCCTTCACAATTTTGATTTTCGGAAATATTCAGCGCTATACTTAAGGCTATCTGTCCTTGATTTCATTTCCTCTCCTTTTGCATTTGAGCATCTACAAAAAAGGTTGCTATGATTTTGGACAAAGCTTATAGTATAGCATTGATATTTTCCCAATGTGTCAATCCTAATAAAAACTATTACTTTGGTCTTGTTCGCATTTATAAATGTAATTATTTCCGCAATATATTTCATTTTCATTTAATACCACATATCAAATATCCATTATTTGTGCGTATTTTATCATGTTATTTATGTAAATTAAAAAGAAGAAGGGTTTTAATAAGATTCTACAATTACTAATTTTGGAGGCTATCTACACAAAAATACGCATAATTTTAAAAATTTGTAACGAATAAAAAAGAAAACTTCATTTATATTTTAGTTTTGATCACATAAAATCTGTGTGTGAATAAAAAACAAATTCATGCTCTTTTCAAGGCTTTAGTTTATAAATTTAATTGCTACCCATATTTGTTCTGAGTTATTTGTCTAAAACTTTATTTTGCATTTCTGACTTGAATTTGTTTTGAAAATAAAATTTATTACTTGGTTTCATATTATTGCGAGTCCAAGAATAACTTTATTCTGTATGGCTTTACGATCCCCCATCTTTAGCAATGTACAGTGAATTCTAATCATTAATATTATTGAATTCATATCAAAAAAATGTGTCACTTTAACTTCACTTAATATCATTTAACTTTAACGCCACTTAATGTCACTTAGTTTTAAGGCCACTTATATATATATATATAAAACAAACTTTCATTATAATAAGAATTTTTCTTTCACACAATCACTGAAACATTTTAAGCATCAATTTAAAGGTTTAAAAATCTCATACTATTTTCATTCAGATTTTTTTTTCAGTATAGCATTTTGTTGCATACACAAAGTGTGTGTGTGTGTGTGTGTGTGTGTGTGTGTGTGTGTGTGTGTGTGTGTGTGTGTGTGTGTGTGTGTGTGTGTGTGTGTGTGTGTGTGTGTGTGTGTGTGTGTGTGTGTGTGTGTGTGTGTGTGTGTGTGTGTGTGTGTGTGTGTGTGTGTGAGAGAGAGAGAGAGAGAGAGTTGGATTAGATATATATTTAGATATGTATCTATCTGTATTCTCTTTTTCAATATTTTCTTAGTATTTTAATAAATCTGTATCAAAATGTAGAAAACAAAAATCTTCTCATAAACAAAATTCATATACATAAAATGTTCAATAATGCCGAAAAATATTAAAAAAAAATTAACACTCATATTCTACATAGAATTTTATAATAAGGAATAAATAAAATTTCCAAAATCTCATTAAACTAAAAAATAATTTAGACAATTTTTCTGATTTTGTAAATTTATTTAGCTTTACTTAAAAACCCATCTTTAGAGATTACATTGACAGGTAAAAATAATTCTGATTTAAAAAATTGAAAAATTTCACAGCAAAGAACAGAAATTCATAAACGAATTATGGTACCCCCTACTCAATAAACTGTCGTAGTCAAATGCAATGCAAAAGGCAAAACTAGCTACAATTATTTGAAGGAAAAGAATTAAGATACCTTTTTTATTCAGGAATTATATAAATGGAATAAATTATATAAGATATACTGCGTATCACTTACATGTATAATGTGACTTAATTTAATCTCATGAAGTTTTGGATTTCATTAAAAAAAATAACTGTCAGTCTAAATTGTCATGCACACCAGACTTTGTCTTCTTACCATAAGACAATTGATATAAAAAAATATTGAAGAATAAATAAATATCTACCACATATGTAACTAATGCTACAAAAAAGGTCAAATTATCTTAATGTTGGCCTGTGAAATCATGTTAAAAACAGCAATAATTATAATTCTATGCTCACACAATATAAATTCTCTTCATGTCATAGCAATTTTTAATAATATATTCAAGATAATTAATTTTTATTTATTAATTCAAAGCAAGTAGTTTTGATTTATTTATGTAATAATATTAACTAGTTATAAATGTGAAAAAGATTAAAAATAATTCTTTTTTATCTTTTAAAAATTTAACTAAGCAATTTTTAAATTTATTTCTGATTTGTGATGGAAAATATTTATTCAAGAATAAATTTTGCTTTGAATTTTAGGTGTTAAAAATAAAATTTCGCCCATGTTTGTACAATGTGAAAAATATTCTACCAACGTAACACACTTCCTAAGTAAATCTGATAGTATCAATGAATCAATTTAAAAAAAAAAAATATGCTTTTATCAATTTTACAAATTTGACACAAAAAATGTCAATAAGAAAATATTCACTTTTTAGATATGAGTAAGATATTAAAAATACTATTTTTCGTTTTAATGATGAAAATTTGATTTTGAAGAATATTATTTTATTCTCATTAAAAAAACAGATTTTAGAAAACTCATTTTTCCCACATTTTCATTCTGTTTTTGATAAACAAGGTAAGAAATTTTTATGAAAAACATTTTATAAAACAAAACTAGTTTCTAAAACTTTAAAAAATGTTTTTCATTCTCTTTTATGTAACAAAATTAACAGATATATGTTATATGATAGCGGGATAGTTATTCTAAAATAAATAAAATTCTGTTTAATTTATTTTAATTTAACCTGCGAAATCATTTGAACGTCAATTGGAGTAAAAAATAATTTAAATGGAGTAATATTTTCTTAAATTCTCGTTTACTATTCCTTTCAAAGACTATTATTGAATATAATTGCATGAAAATAATCCTCGTCAAATAAAAAATTCTATGTGTCATTAATTCATTCTAAATTTAAAACTTGTGCTCAGAGCTATTTCTAAGTATTTTTTTCGTGTAAATGCCTTTTATTCTATCCTAAAATTTAAATTTTAATTTCTTTACTTCTCATAAATGATTAATTTTTAATATTTAATTCTTTATTTAATTTTCATTCAAAATTTCATATTGTCAGCAGTTTACAATTTTATTTTCGTTTCTTACCTTATTTAAAATATCAGTTATTGATAGTTAAAATATAGTTTTAACAGTTAATGAAAAAAATGATAAACTATATTCATTGTTTGATATATACAGCTTGCAATAAACGTGGGAAGGTATTTAATTTTAAAATTTAGTTTAATTATCATAGCATGTGTCATAGTCTAAAAGATACAATATGTTACTAATGATAAAAAGTAAGAAATATTATTTCATATCACTGTAATTACACTGTTCAGCAAAAAACGTAAACCTAAATATAAGGTATAGAAATATTTTAAAAACTATAGAAACATAGCTTTTCTAATAAAATTATTGGAAAAAAATGAACATTTAACTAAACTCACTAAAAAATTTTATTTTTGTGTGAATCACCTTAGAAATAGAAAATACTTGAAGGTGTTACAAAAAAGTTTATATTTCAATTTTTGAGAATTTTTGCAAAATCCCTAAAAAATACAGTGCACAAAATATACATTTATAATACCACAATGATTATATTCATATAATAAATTTAATATTTTTGAGTAATTAAAATAATTAATTAATTATTATTTAATAATTTAAAAAGGCAGAATTAAAATAAAAAAGGTAATCTTTAAAAATGTAAAAATTTTCATTAAATAAATTATATAACTTCATAAAATTAAAAAACGTAATTAACTTTATGATATTACTCTTTTAATTTATAAAAATAATAGAGCATCAAAAATACATTTAGGAAATATTATTTTATACCTGATAAAAAAATTGGTTAGTTTTTATAATTCTAAAAACACTATAATTATTCCTTTCATATTTTCAAAATATCAGCTTTAACTTCAAGCTTGTATTCTTCCAACTATTTCTGATTTTATTTAGTATCAATTTACTGTAATTAGATTAATTATTGTAAATTAATACTAAATAAAATCACAATCCTTAAAAATTTAATTATTTTAAAATTTTTACAAATCATTTAATTAAAAAATTTAATTTTAAATATATTTCAAAGCATGTTAAAATGAAATTCTTCAATATTAAATAAATTATTAATTAAGAAATGCAAAAAAAAAAACTTTACATAGTTAAAACAATGTGTACATCTGATCATCTAACTCTTATTCTCTGATGTAAAATATATTTTTTATCACTACATAATACTATAATTCCTTATACATTTTTCAACAGTGGACGTGTGTGCGTATATATATATATTATATATATATATATATATATATATATATATATATATATATATATATATATATATATATATATATATATATATATATATATATATATATATATATATATATATATATGTATATATATATATATATGTATATATATTTATATATATATATATATATATATATATATATATATATATATATATGTATATGTATATATATATATATATATATATATATATATATATATATATATATATATATATATATATATATATATATATATATATATATATATATATATATATATATATATATATATATATATATATATATATATATATATATATATAATATTTAATGGAAAACATTCTTCTATATACATCTCTTTAAAAAAATTTTTTTCGTTAATTTATTTTTACTTCTTTTGCATTTTTTGTTTATTTTTTATATTTTTGCGAATTTTTTTCATTTTAAAGTGGGGAAACTTGAAGCAACATTTTCAGTTTGGAATCATATATCCTTCGAACTAAATGCTCTGCTAATATTGGGATATTTTTAAACAATTCATTTTGAATTTTTTCTGGTCTTAGAATCTATGAATCATAATATAGTCAATAGCTATAATAGGCACCTGTTGATTTAAATAAAAATCTGCTACTCATTCATAAACTTTGATAAATAAACTTTCATAAACTTTAATTCATAAACTTTGATTCACCTCTTCCCGCAATTTCAAATCACGACTTTTAGATCTTGGATTACATATGAAATATTGATTGATTAAATTATTGAAAACGTGATGAATAAGAATGAAAAGAGCATTAAATTATCAAACGAATAGAAAATAACATGTAACTGCGACCATCTGAAAAATGAGGAGAATGGTTAACAGCGTTAATATATTTTTTTCAGCAAAACAACATAGAAATGCCTAGCTATTTCAAATAAATAGCAAATTTTGTTATTATAAATCTGTTTTTGAAACAGAAAAAAGTTATTACTTTGGTTGATAAAAAGAAAATTAAAATTATTTTTTAAATATAAATTTTATTTTGCAGGTATTTCTGATATAATGTGTATACTAAATAATTTTTACTAATAATAATTTATTATATAAAGTGTGAGTAGCATTTTGGTGAAAGAAGTATTAATTTTAAGATCTGACATTATTTTTCTATTTTATGAATTTTTGATGATATGAACTATTCCAATGGTCTCTACGAATTCATAAAAATATTATATAGTTTAACATTAAAAGAAAATTTAAAATAATAAAAAATTATTTGAGTAACTTCAGCATTATAAAGTTTACAAAGGTATTGATCCCTGAAAACAATATTGATTAGTGTTAACATTTATATATAAAAAATAATTTTGAAAAATAAATTACATACTTAAAATTTTAAACTGAAGCTAAAATGATAAATATAAATATATTGATGTTTGATTAAAATGGCTATAGTAAAAATTGTTTCGAATATAGAAATTCAATCAAACTTTATACGAACATGTCCGTCTTGTACAATCATTCTTTTAAAATAAACAGACAACACCAAAACGATTATTTATCATTTTATTTAATATTTTCAAATATGCTACGAAAATAAAAAATTGTGCATTTTTAGAGAATACTAATTATGTACACCACTATCAGACTTAACTCTTAATTACTGTTGCACAGTAAAATAATTTTTGCCTTTTTCGTGTGTATAAAATTATATTAATAGAATTACTCTCATCTTAATATATTATAAAAGTATTTTGAATTTCTTTACCAACATATTTCGAAATTCCTATTCAATGTACTTTTTAATTTTTTTACACAAAGGGAATATAGAAAGAAACTTAATTTGAGAAAAACTGCAAATGGAAAATAAATTTAAAAATATAGTAAAAAATCTATCTTTGTTTCCCACAGACGAGAGATTTATCTGTGAATGAAAAATTGCCCCTCAGTAACAGAGAATAAAATATAAGTGTGTGGGTATCAAAGAACTAACTGGAATAAATTTCTTTTTTCTTCATTATTCTTCTATTTTTTAAGAAAACTTCAAAAAACTTTTTTAATATCCCTGTTTTCAATAAACAATGATTTCTTTAAAATATTAAATTGCTTCGGGGAATATTTTAAAAATAGGTTGCATAGAGCATGTTTCACCTAGATTGGAATTTTTGACAAAATAATAAAAATTCTAGAAAAGAATAAATTTACAAAATATTTTTCATACATTGTAACTTTCGTTTAACTCATAATACATTTTACATTATTTAACACATTTTTTGATGTTGTTATTTATAACATATTTGGACTAGTCAAACTCGCTAGCCGACGACTATGTGAAATTAAGCTAGAAAGGTGCGTCTTTCCTTTAACTAGAGCAACGCGAAGGTGAAAGTACGTCTATTCTCTAACACTACTCCGGTAGATGGCACCACCAGAGGATCCACTCACTTAATTTTGACTTTGATCTGGAGGAGGAGGAAAATTTCTAACCATTGCACCCATGATATCTGCTCATCTACAGACCTCAGAACCTCTGATTCCTCAGATTTAATAAGCATGTATATCGCATGTACTCACAGTTTGTATTTATCGGTTTTAGAAATGGTACCCAGCAATTTCAGGCGGAATTCTAATATCCTACCACAGCCCTGTCACATATTTAGTACACTGCTTATTACTATGCATTTATAATTCACATTGTACATTACTCATTACATTTAAACTGGAAAAAACACAATATGTTTTTTTAATTTTTTATATGAATTAAAAAAGTATTTTATTCTGAATAATTTCCTAAAAAAATATTTTTCGCTGAATTGAACTAAAAGTATTGAAGTACATATAATTATTAAAATTTAAATTGACATAATTATTTAATATGCAAATAATTAAGTAAGAAAATTACAATACAATCTGTCTACTTCCCAATATAATTTTTACCATATACAAAAACAATTTTATTAATATTTTTACCATGCGTTAGATTAATAATATCATAGAATTCAAAAGGTATGTGTGTATGTGTCTTTACTCAAAGTAAATAAATATTCAAAAATAAAAAATAGAGGATACATGTGAACTACATATGTGTATTAGGTATCACCAAAACATCATATATAAGCGTAGAAAAGACAAATAGAATGGTTAGGAACTAAAATTACTTAGAAAATATGCCATTAGCATTACATTCGTGTATGTAAACTTTTCAAATTTACACCTAGGTTCCTCATTATAGACGGTGACTGTGTGTGATAATCTTCTCACAAAGGTAATGTTGACCAATAGCCATTTTTTACATTTAAGTCAATGGATATGCTCAAGTGTATCTGTCATATTTACCAAAAAAAATATCTAAGTAGGGCCCAACTAAATCATCATATGTTCACTCGCATTAATCAGAATTATTCAGAGCGTAGATCATTCACAATAACAGAGCTAAATATTATGTAGCCACTTATATCATTTAACTCCAAGAAATATCAGCACACTCCAATAGCCACTGCCACTGGAATGTCTTGATCAACTAACCATCGCAAAATAAAAACCAAAACTTCATGCCCTTTTAACTTCAAGAAGTTCAGTGATTGCAGTTAGGTATACCATCAAGATGTGTCACGTTTGCTCAGTATTTTTTCCACCAAAGTGAAACTGACATTTAATTTTTAAGTTCTGTTGTGTTCCGTAATGAAGCAATTTTTTTCTCAGGTGAAAGGTTCTTCAATATTAACACCACCCACGCGTGGTTCATAAGTAATTCCCAAGGAATCGAAGCAAGAATCGCTATTAATAGGTAACAAGAAATTGTGGTTTGTGTTGATGTGTGGTATTCAGTCCAAGGTTTGCCTGCACAGCTATGTATACATAGATGTTAGATTTTTTATTCAAGCGTACGACTTGGTCTTGGTCACTTATGTACATTTCTTTTCAAAAAGTGTTTCTGCAAATGGTTAATGATGAAGAGCACTATTTCATGATTAAAAGGGTGTACATGAATATTTCTGACAGGTATTTGAAAATAACTTGATTATAAAAGCCGTTTTGTGTCTTTTTCTTTCAAATGATTTAATTTATATCCTATTGAATACTTTCTTTAAAACTCCATGAAGAATAGTGAGTGCAATGTACTCATAATTCTAAAATGAATCGGATAGAATGATGTTTTCTGCTACTATGGTAAGGGGAATCCCACGTATCGACAAAAACTTTCTCGATCTCATATTCCTTAGCTATAGTGCTTACAGCCAAATCACTGAAAGTAATTTCAAATATTTCCTGTGGTATCTTTAAGGCATTCATGGAACTTTTTCTTTTTATAATAGATTTTTGCATTACATTCTGTGTCGTGATTGCATTTTGTTTCTCTTTATAGTAAGAGAGAAGCGTTTCCAACGCTTCTCTTTCAATTGTGATTCTCTTAACGAGGTACTCTACCTTTCTTTTAAGTTTGCATATGAAATTTCTTAAATTAAAATAATAATTATGGATACTTGATTTCTTATTTGGAATAACTTAGTTAAAGAAAAATAATGTGCATTTTTGACCACAGATGGAAGAAGACATTTTTTAATAATATTAGATAATATAAAAAATTTAGTTCATTCAAAAGAGGTATTTTATTATTTAACTCTAAAACATTGTAAAACTATTTTAAATAAATCTAACTGAGAAAAAAACTGAAATTCAATTTTTTGTTTAAACTTTTAGCTTTGAAGATTCACCTCAATCAATAAAGGCTATATAAAACAATTCTCACAGATGCCAATAAAATAGTAAATATATTTGTTCGTTATTTCTTAATACAAAATTAAGGAAACTAAAATATGAAACAGTTTCTTAAAATAAAGAATTTAAAATCTTTGTAATTTCAAAAAAATATATTTAATAAAATAATTCTAAAATTTTAATATAAAACAGGATATTTTTCCCTAACATTTACATATATTTTGCAGATTACTGACGCTTTTTACCATGTGTCTCTTCTAAATACCTATTTAATTTCAATTCTATATTGGATTTAGAAAGAATTGAAATTTTTAGCTAGGAAACTTAAATATCATGTTTAAAAATATATAATTGCCATATAGATTTCAAAATGCATAAATTTTCTCAAAAATATACATTTGCATTATAATAAATAGAGCTTATTTATTTATTATAATAGAAATAACTAATTTATAGATATTCTTTTACATTTAGTAATAGGTATATTTTAGTTTAAAGTGAAATGAAGATATTATTATTATAAAATAAATAATTGATATCGCACATTTGCATATGCAAAATTTATTCAGAATAAACTATACTTAAATATTTTTATAAGTATGTAAGATTGTTTTGTCTACCTGAAAACGGGCAGATAGATATCTAGATCGACACAGACAGACAGATACATAGGTTGATAGATAGTTATAGATATAATTAAATTCATATTTTAAAAATTATTCAAGCAAAACTAGATGTCTATGATTAAAACGGTGAAACTTTTGGATTAATGCCATCTTTAAAATAATTCCACGAAATAATTTTCAGAAAGTGAGTTTAAAATTCTTAAGCTTATCAACGAAAATTGTTGTACACATGATAAGATACAACTTAATATAAAGCTTAAAGTTTATTATTATTAAAATAACGGAAAAGTTTAAAAGCAATCTCATAATTGTAAGATGATACCTTAATATTTCAAATGAAACAATATGCGTTAATTTAAAATAAATATTAGAAATTAGACGACAATAATTTATCTACGATATTAAAATCCCTTGTAATTTTTTAACGAAATATTAATTTAATGATATTTTGTATTTTAAAAGTTTCTTTATTATAAATAACATAATTTTATTTCTAAAATAATAAGATTTATATTTACGCTAAAATTATTATCAAATATGAAACTCATTATTTACGTAATAAGTGGATAAATTTTACAAAATTATGCAGCTTTAGTTTTCCACACATGCATTATTTCGCATAAAAAATTTAAAAATTAAAAATAACTTCATTTTTACGAAAAAGGGAAGACAATTTTCATATAATATTAGCATTTTAAAGAAATTGTTATTAAATTAGGGGATTTTAATAAATAAATAAAATAAATTTCTTTTCATTTAAAAAATCTAAGAATACAACTGAGCAGAAAGTGGCTAATAATAAGGTAACAATAGTTTGCAAACAGTGTGTCATTGATTTCCATAACAATCCAGTGGTTTCTAATTTATATCAGAAATCAATTGTTTCTATGGTTATTATTTTAATTTACTCTGTTTTTTGTTTCGTTATTGGAGAATCTTTATCCAAACATAAATTAGATACTGACAGAAACGTATTGTTTTCATCCGGAAGAAATGTCAATATTTATGATTAAATATCAATTTTGTCTTCCACTGTATTAATTGTTTTAATATTTCTTTATATAGAAAAAATGCAATATTAAAAAAGCATTTTATCAGCTTAGAATTAAGCACACTTTTCATTATATAATTTCCAACTATTTCACTTTCTTGACAAATAAATTTGTTGAACTTATAAATCACAGTAATTAAATCACGATTATTGCAAAAATAATAAAAAAGTTAAATGTTTGGCAAAAATAGAGAAATATACTTATAAAATTAATGGGAATTTATCCTATAAATCATGTTAAAACACTTCACAACAAATAGAATCTGATATGCTTTAATAGTTAATTTTTACCCTTTTCCATACCTATGTTTTTTTTTCCTATTTAGTCATTATTAGTAAATTGAACCAATAATTATATAGTTATAAGAAACATTTTTAAAATAACAGGTATTTTACATTAGTAATTTTAAATAAATATTTAAATTTTTATTCATTTTTTTAATTTTTAAAAATATTCTACATTTTAAACACACACACGGATATATATATATATATATATATATAAATATATATATATATATATATATATATATTCAATATATATATATATATATATATATATATATATATATATATACACACACACATATATATATATTTTAAATCATTAAGTAAACTTTAAAGCTAATTTTATAAGTTAATATTTTTTAAATATATTTACACATAGCATTGTTACCTATCATTAAACTTTCACAAGCTTTATTTCTCAATTTTTATTTTAAAAAGTTATAAAATTTTTTAAATAAATGTGCTTTATGATAATATATAAAAAGCTGAAAAGCTTAGTCGGAATTATAACAAATTAGCTATTATAATGTGAATAAATATTTTTTTTTAATTTAAAAAGAAAAATGTAATGTTTCTTATTAATTTTTATTACAAATAAAACAAATTTTGATTTTTTACAAAATATTGCAATTATAATACACTTACAATTAATATGAATCTCAATAATTCATTAATAACTTTACATTTTCGCTTTGAGTACATACTTACTTAAAGTGAAAATACTACTTTAAGTACAAGTTTAAGTATAATATTTTCGGTCTTATAGAAAAAACTTCCCATTTTACAAAAATTAATACCTTTTATTATTTTGATGAATGAATTATGTTCTATTCATGAAAAACTGTGACGATTATTGATTTTTCTACCAGAATCATATTATGTTTTCTGAATTACATAATAAATTGCATTGATTTCTATAATTATAAAAATAATTAATAATTATTTTTATAATTAGATATATAATAATTAAAATAATTATATATTTTATTAATTATTTATCTAATTATATGTAAAATATTACATTTAAAATAATTAATAATTAGTGTTATCATATCAAGTTCAATTTAATCTTATTTTTCTTATGATTTTAATTACTTCAGCGAATGATTTTATTTAATTGAGATTTTATGCTCATTTTTCGAATTGTTCAATTTTGTAGGCAATAAAAATTAATTTTTCAATATAAGTGACATTTTTTAATTTTATTAAATTTTGAAAAGTAACATTTTTCCGCCTAAGGAAAAATAGAAATACATATTTTGCCTAAAGAATCAAAATTCATAATTAATGGAGAAAATGTATTTTGAGTTAATTAGTTGCTTCATTTACAAAAGTGTTTCATAAAAATTCAGACTCTACACAAACACACATTTTCTCAACATTTTACAAAGAATAATTACCCCTTCAGAAGTGTCAATAAATTTAAAAAGTGTTCTTTAATTAATTAGTGTTAAATTTAATTGATTAAATATGCCGTTAAATAATATTATGTTACATGTAAACAGAAACTCATTTCGAGGTTTTTAATAAACTAAAATATAATTATCTTTAAATTAATACAATGATATTTATGTTTGTTAAATCATAAAATGTTTTCACATGCAAATGTTTTTATTTATATAATAATTTTTGGTAGTTTATACTTATTTTAGGATACACCTGCTTATACTATGTCCAAAGATATTACTTTCTTAAATTAAAAAATATGTTATCAGTAAATTTGTGGCTTTATAAAATTAAATTATACATAATTATGCAAATTTTAGAATATCTTTTTAATATTTGAGAAAACATTCCTTTATTGTATAATATTTACTTTTATATAGATAATTATAAAAGATAAATACTTAAAATATGCTTTTTTATTTTAAGTATTTTAATCAAATACATTTTACAATATTACATTTAATGAGGATGTTCTTCATATATGTTATGTATTAAATTGCATAATTATTAAAGTAAAATATATGACAATAATATTATTTTAAAAATTTTTGTGATTTCTGAACTGAAATTTCGAAAAATTATTTGTTTTAAAATTGAAAACATAGGAAATTCCAAGTTTGGTGTTTTATTAATATCTAGAAATATAATGTGTATTTTACAATTTCTTAAGAAATTTCAAAATATACTTTGGTTTTGGTTCATATACTTTAAAATACTCGAAAATTTGTTTTTTATTATTTCATACGCTAATTTTTTTCATATATATGAAATTAGAATTGGAAAGTAAATTATTAAAATCAGAATTGAGAATTCTATAGTTTTATAATTGATTTGAATAAATGTGCTGAGTGAAATACTTAAATTAAATATTTGCATTCTGTTAAAACAAAGTTTTTAGTGTAAATAAGTGTAAATTTTATCGAGTATAATTTTTTTAACAAAACATTGTCGATATCAATATTGAAAAACAATTTCTGATAAATAATTTTATATATTATTTAAGTTACATATTTTCACCTTGAAATGCTTGAGCTCCAAGCAAATGAATTAACGAAATGAAACATATTTATTAATTCTTAATGTAATAAAAACTGTAATTAATTAGCATTGTATCTTTGAGTTCAAATAAAAAATTTATGCTAGTGAAATAAGAATCGAAGTTTTCTGAATCATATTAAAAATAATCATCACTTAATGTTTATTTTTAATAAAAAAATGCATAAAAAGAAAACTGTTTAGTTAAAAAGGACAAGAAGGATGCTCAGTATTTAATAAAAACTTCATTTTTCATTTTCTTTGGTGGAGTTTTAATAATATTTCCTAAAAAAAATTTAATTATCAAGCAAACAGAATAATGCTGTTGTTTTGATACCTATTCAAACATGACAAAATCAAACCAACTCTACAGACCAAAAGCTTCCAGAAAACCAAAAAATCAAAAAGTTTGTATAACTTAAAATCGACGGAATTTAAAACGTGCTCGAGTGAAGCCTGGGCAGATTTACTCTTGGTTCAAGTCTTAAAAACTTTCTGTTTCAGTTGAAAGACCTCAAGTTTCTACTGGCAAATCAATAGAGACAGGCCTGATGGAATGCGTTAAACTCGAAATTGATAGAATCACAATTGCTCTACCTAGAATACTAATGGTGTTCTAGTGGAAGTTTCCATAGTTTCTATTCAATTACTGTTGAAAGACCTCAAGTTTCTACTGGCAAATCGCGAGAAACATGTTTTAACCTCTAAATCAATAGAATCACAATTGCTCTACCTACAATACAAATGGTGTTCCAGTGGAAGTTTCCATAGTCTCTATTCAGTTGCTGTTATAATATCTCAAATTTCTACTGGCAAATCACGAGAGACAGACCGGCTGGCATGTGTTACACTCGAAAACGATAGAATCGCAATTGTTCTACCTAGAATACTAATGGTACTCCAGTGGAAGTTTCCATAGTCTCTATTCAGTTGCTGTTGAAAGACCTCAAGTTTCTAATGGCAAATCGCGAGAAACATGTTTTAAACTCGAAATCGATAGAATCACTATTGCTCTACCTGGAATACTAATGGTGTTCCAGTGGAAGTTTCCATAGTCTCTATTCAGTTGCTGTTGTAATATCTCAAGTTTTTACTGGCAAATCACGAGAGTCAGACCGGCTGGCATGTGTTACACTCGAAAACGATAGAATCGCAATTGTCCTACCTAGAATACTAATGGTACTCCAGTGGAAGTTTCCATAGTCATTATTCAGTTTTTGTTGAAAGACCTCAAGTTTCTACTGGAAAATCGCGAGAAACATGTTTTAAACTCGAAATCGATAGAATCACAAGTGCTCTACCTGGAATACTAATGATGTTCCAGTGGAAGTTTCCATAGTCTCTATTCAGTTGCTATTGTAATATCTCAAGTTTCTACTGGCAAATCACGAGATACAGACTGGCTGGCATGTGTTACACTCGAAAACGATAGAATCGCAATTGTTCTACCTAGAATACTAATGGTACTCCAGTGGAAGTTTCCATGATCCCTATTCAATATCTTTTTCTCAGAGAAAACCTTATTGAAGTTGGAACACATGTCTAGTTGAGGAGAAACAAGAGTCTGCTTTCGCTAGAGTATCAGCCATCTCGTTGTCAGAAATACAGACGTGAGATTCTACCCATTGGATAGGAACTTCAAAATTATTTAAGATCTTAAAATTTATATGCTATCTCTGTCCCCTACCTACCTCCAATCATTAAGGCATTGAATTGAGATCTTCTGACAATGGGTTTCCACATAGTTGTGTAGTTAGGCTTAGTAATAACTATAATAAAAATAAGGCCATTTTCAATTGCCATAAGCTCTGATTGGAACGCAGAATAGTAAGTAAGAATTTCTGTATTTGAAGAAATATTTAGAAATAGGAGTTTTAATGAAAACACCACTACCAGAGTTACCTTATTTATATCTGCTTCCATTATATATTTAAAGAGCATCTGTTACAATTTTTCTGATCATTTCAAGGAACATTTGGTTATTAAATTCGGGATCATCAACTTTTTTTAGAGTCGGGTGAATTACTTCTACATGAAAATATATTTCTCTGAATTCATTGACAATGATAAAACATGGCCATATAGAGTAGTTGTCCAGCAGGCTGGTTGCAAGCTGGATTTGTTTTGCAAGACTGCCTGCGATAAGAGACGATTTCTTTTCGGTCTTTAATTATTGTCCCTTTCCTGAGATAAGAAATTGTTCTATTCTTGTTCTCATTGCTGGTGTATTTATTATAACATTTCACAAAAGAAGCATTTCTCTCCAGGTGTAGTGTTTAAAAGTCGCAATTATAAAATGTAACGTAGTCGGTATAGCTACCCCTTTATCTTATAACGAATCTTATCAATCTTATTACTCTGCTCTCGAAGAAAGGCAATACAGCATGTATACAACAAATAAATTACTAATGCTAATAGGTAATCTTTAACAGTTCTTTGAGCTATGACATCTGGTGCACCTGTGATAGTATTGCTTAGATAAATACCATTATCGTATAGTGTTCACAAATAATATTTTGAATGATTTATCTCGAATGCTTCATCTATTAGCTTAATCTGGGTATAAGGGAATAACCATTACTCCTAGGGTGACACTACTTGGGACAAGTCTACGGACGTACCTTACCCAATCCACTCTTTAGTACTTCTTTGACACGCTCATACAGGCAACAGAATAATTTTTTTAAAAACAAAATGATTTTTTTAATAATATGAATTCCATTATCTATCTCTTTATACTGTCAAATTTAATAGATCTGAATCTCAACAGATTACGATGCACATTTCTATATTCTAATTAATTTTGTGTACAATACAATTTCGGTTTATTTTTTAATTTTTTAAAAGACATCTTTATAAATAAATAAGATATATTTAGTTAATTTCTTAAGATTTAACCATAATGAAAATTATGGGAAAATACATAATATGATCTAAAACTAAATATTCCAATAAATAGCATATTTATATAAAAAAAAAGTAGTTTAAATTATAACAATACATTTTTTAAATGTGTTCATGAAATGTATTAAATGGTTTACATTTTAACCTTAATATTTAAAATAAATATGTTCACTTTAATTTTACATCGAATTATATTTCTAAAGCGTTTTGTTACCTTGTTTTTATTTTTTGAAATTTATGTGTAAACACAATGGAATGATTTATTTTCTTTAAACAGAACTGTTTTAAAAATTTTCAACTGTTCTTTTCTAAATTTTAGAAATAAACTTTTCAGATATTTTATATTGTGAAATGGGCACAAATGCCGTATGATCAAGGATGCTAAATTCTGAGTTTGGCGACTCTTTTGGCAGATTTTCTTATGTATCTGGCGACCTCATTTTTATTACGTCATAGATATGGAGACCTATAAGAATCATGCAAAAAATTCTATTTTGGTATCACTAATATTTATATCCTCGCACACGTCGCAATACGTCTTCTTTGTAACATTTTTTCATCGCCAAAAAAAGTCAGAATTTGGAATCTTAGATTATACGGCTCCTGTGCCTGTGAAATGCTTAAGGAAGTGAAAATTACTTGTCGTATGAGAATTATTAAAATATTTTATAAAAAAATAAATACTATACTTTATAATCGTAATTTATGATTATAAAGCAAGTTTTTCTTTTTAATTCAGATGCAGATGAAATTATTGCTTTGATAATTTACTATCTTCAAAAGTTTTTAAAGTTGAATTACTACCGCCAAATGTTATATTTTTGTAAAATAATTAATTGAAATTTTATTAATGTTAGCTGATACACTTTTAGATTTTAAGGCAAAATATTAAATCCTTTTTTAAAGGTCAGATATTAAAGCATATTTTTGTTAATGTCCTACAGAGCGTTTATTAAATATTTAATGGAAAACATTCTTCTATATACATCTCTTTATGATTTTCTTATTTATGTCATTACCTGATTAAAAAGCATACCACATTAAATTGTCCATCGAAAATCGGGAGCATTAAAATTCAAAAATAAAACGGATCATCAAATGATATATTTTTATTTAAAAATATCGAAACTTAAATTTAATAAGCAGTTTTAAAAGGACAATATAAGCAAAATGCTATTAGAATTAAAAAGTTTTTAATGAATATTTCCTATGATGAACGACACTTTTTATAACTTATTTAATTACACAAGTAGTGTATCATCAAAAATAAAGGAAAAGATTATTAGTTTAATACACGACTTATACAACAATGTAAATAATCTAAATTAATTATGTTGTATTCGTTTATTAGTAAACTTTAATTATATACATCTACTACAAAAAAAGCAAATTCAAAAAATTTGGGAAGATGTGGCCATCACTTTAAAAAAATTTCTTTTAAATTATGACTTAATATAGCTATATCTGGCAATACGACAAGTCAATAGCTGGAGTTTATGTTACTTCCTGCACTTCTAGAGAGAAACAAAAAATGAATTCAGAAATGAAGAACCTTTCTAAGATTTCTACATTGTTATCGAAAATAACTTTCGCTTTGTTTTTTAATACACAGATATCATCAAGAAAATTCCAAAATAATTTAAAATTCCATGCGTAACTTTAAAAAAATGCAATTCATATTTCACACTGCTCCTTTCAATTATACTTGCACTGTAAACATAAAGTTTGAGCTACATGTTGCTTCACTTTTTTTTTGTGTATTATTGGTAATATTTTATATTTATAGCAGCTTCAAAACCTTTTTATGATAGTGATATTTTAAACATTGTATTCCGAATAATTTGCTGGCTACAGATTTTTTATGCTATTACCTTAAAATTACTTAAACTATCAATCCAGAAAAGCTTTGGTTCATATCTATATTAGTTTTTCTGGAATGATATTCCCCTAATAACGACTACCATTATTAAATATAAAATGATTACTTATACTCTTGCATCTTTTAAAGATATTTATACTAATATGTCTCTATTGCTTTGAATACAAGTAAATGATACATACATACTATTCAAAGCTCGAAGCAATTTAAATCACTAAACCATTATAATACAGTCTTAACCACTTCGTTTATATCTTTTTGAGACGCAATTCTTGTATTCAAAGCAATGAATACATATTAGGATAATATATATTAGAAAAAAAATGTGTAGGAGTATAAATAATCCCTTTATTTATATATATTAATATCACTTTCACACCTTTATATATATATATATATATATATATATATTATATATATATATATATATATATATTAAAACATATGTTATACATTAATACAAATTATATTCAACTCAAATTATTAAAAGTTACTTTGTCACATTAGATTTTATGTTCTTAAATATAATTATATTTAAACTTTATCACTTAAAATCTCGCTATAACAAACAGTAGTCTTATCAGTACAAATACAATTACTACTACTATGTTATGATGCAATAAATTGTATAGATTTAATTTCAGATAAAAAATCACTAAAATGAAAAAAACAGCGTTATTTTCTTAAATTCAATATATTATTTAAATATTTTTATTAAGAAAATAATTTTTTAGCTTATTATTTCAATCCAAAAATTACTTTTAATAATCAATGTGTAAGATAATATGGCATAAACGTAAATTTAATTTAATAATGAGATTAGTGGGGAAACTATTCAGAGAAATCCAGAATTTTAAATTTTGAGCAATAAATACGTGCATTCATATGAATTCTTAAACAATGCAGAATTTTTTATTTTGAATGACTGCTGCAGTATGATGAAAATCATATTAAATTGCGAAACTATAAATCATTCTCTGGTATAATAAAATATGTATGCAGGCAGTATTATTTATTATATACAAAGTTAAATATATTCTTGAATATTTTTTCAATTATTCTATTTTCTGTTACTAATATTTCGTTTGAATATTTTACAAGTAAATAAATTTTTAGAATACATTGTATTATATTTTGTAAGGAATTCTAAACCTTTTAAAATTTAACATAAGTTTGAGAAAATCCATTGGCTAAAATAAAATAATATTTTGAATTCATACTGAAGTTCAATTAATTATATTTCTTATGTGAGATTCCTTTATGTATAATTGTTAATTAAAGATTTGAATTCATTTATGAATTTTGTTGAATTTCTCATAAAACATTTTAAACTTTTATAGTCTAAAATATGAAAATTTTCAAACTTGACAATATACATAATTGTGTACTCTAAATAATCTGCTAAATTAAACTAAATAAATACAGTACATGTAAAAAAAATTGGATTCTTTACTCTATTAAGACAGCATGATTGTAATTTATACCTTTAATATATACATTACATAAGATTGAGCCTCTTTTCATACTATAAGCTCGTTTACAATATTTTTTCGTATAAGCCATAAACGTCATAATAAATTTTAAGTGAGTTCTATCCAATATGATAATCCAAAGAAACCAAATCTTTTAAATAAAAGTAAATGGATAAAAAGAGAAGAAAATATAAATTTTTGAAGCTGATGAAAAAAATTCTTTTCCTTTTCAAAAACAAGTAAAATTTTATTAAATATTGTTTCAGTATTCTTTATATATACATTTAAAAGACAAATTTGTGCTTTTCTAATAAAGACATTAAATAATAATTTAGATGAATATGAACCTAACAAATTGATTTTACTATATACAGAAAAGGATATCTATTAGCTTTTATTCACTATAGTTTCGAGGTACATAGACACATATGCTCGCAATAATTTGTGTGTGTGTGTGCATGCGTGCGTGTGTGTGCATGCGTGCGTGTGTGTGCATGCGTGCGTGTGTGTGCATGCGTGCGTGTGCATGCGTGCGTGTGTGTGCATGCGTGCGTGTGTGTTCATGCGTGCGTGTGTGTGCATGCGTGCGTGTGTGTGCATGCGTGCGTGTGTGTATGTGTGCATGCGCGCGTGTGTATGTGTGCATGCGCGTGTGTGTATGTGTGCATGCGCGCGTGTGTGTATGTGTGCATGCGCGCGTGTGTGTATGTGTGCATGCGCGCGTGTGTGTATGTGTGCATGCGCGCGTGTGTGTATGTGTGCATGCGCGCGTGTGTGTATGTGTGCATGCGCGCGTGTGTGTGTATGTGTGTGTTAAAGTAAATATAGTTCATTGATATTTTTCGGGATTATCTTTAAATATAGCAAGAGGCAATATTACTAAAATACAACTTTATTCGACCTAAAAAACTTTTAAAAAACAATCTCGTTATTTAACTCCATATTAATTTTTATATTCCGTTATTCTATATTTCAAAACTAAAAATTTAGGGAAAATATAAAGCTTGTTACCCGAATGGGAGATATTTTTTAGCTGCTTACTTTATAAAATATTAAATAGTTTATTTATTCATTGAAACTTCATGAAGTTTTAGGAATGAAAATATAAAATACTTATTATCTTACTTCGTGTTTAAAGTATAATTTGTCAAATAAAATTTCTATTTGTAACTAATTGGCTAGAAAAAAGTTATTTAACTCAAACTATTTTATTTAAGAATAATTTAAAATTTATTACAGTTAAATAGAATTGTATCCCATTTCCTTTTCCTATGTTTTTATCTTTCTTGAGATAATAAAGCAGAACATAGAAAAACATTTAGTTTTAAGGAACCAACATTTGTTGCAGACTATTAAGTCTGAAAAATAATGTTAAAATATTCTTATTGTGCAACATAGGCTATATGATAAGAAACATTTCGTAAAATAGTGGAAGCATAGCATTATATATATATTTTTTTTTAATTCTTGAAATGATAAAATGAAGTTTTAAAGGAACGAAATATATTTTAATATAGAAATTATTTATTTATTTATATAATAATATTACTATAGAGAGTAACGTAACGTATATAATTACTTTAATCCTATATATGCAATTATTTTCCAACAATATTAATGTCCATTTGCGATAAAGTATGGAAAATTGAAATAAGAAAAATAGCAAAGACCCTTTGAAAACCAATGCATTTACATAAAAATTTATGAATGTGTAATAATATATATTGTATGATTCTTATAGGTTTTGAAAATATTTATCATTATAAATATAAAGGAATAAAAGTTTGTTTCTTAATCAGAGATAATATAAACTACTTTTCAAACAATAATGCGAATGAATATTTCCAATTATACGTTAAAGTTTCATAAGAAGAACATTAAAATATATATCACCATTATTATTTTATTCCCTTTATTTATCTCTGATTCAACTTCTTAACTTATAGTTTCATAGAAATATTAAACTATATGTATAAAGAAAGAAATATTTAACGTATCTAAAATTAAGAAATATAATGATTAATATCAAAATTCGTGAAGTCAATATGTAAATTTTTTTTTTTTGAAATATTATAATTTATTTTGTATTTTTATGCTAATTATAGTTGTTAATTTTAACTTATATTTTTGTATGTATAATAAATGAAATTTAAATCTGAAAAATAAATTCCCTAAAACTACAGTACAGATTGATGTTTTAAAAATAATTTGGAATGTAATAATTATTAAATTTATTCAAAAATACACAAATTTTAATTTTAGTGTTATATGAAATGGATTAAATGATCTTCCTTATGAAAATCATGTAAAGATATTTAGTTATATAAGCTAAATGAGATGCAATAAATTAATATAAAATAATGTAAGACATTTTTAAATAAACAAAATTAAATTAAAAACAATATGATTTAGACTCATCACTTACCAAAATAACTATAATGAAATATTGTTAAGAGTTATAGACATTGAGAAACATAGATAAATAAACTTTTTTCACCCAATTTACAGAATTAAGTAACATTTCTAGAATCTAGTTGTTATCACAGTTAGGATGTGTCAATTATATAAATCACACAAGAATATATGAATCACACAAGCATTCTGTACCAAAATTAACAATTATACATATGAAGGCACATTGATACGAAAGTTATTCCCTTATTACTTATCAGGAAATACTATCACGATGTAATTAATAATTAAGATTCACAAATATAGGAGATATGAATAGGATTTAATAAATAAAAATCTCAAGAATGAATTTCTTCTAAATGGATATATATTGAACCGAACTTCGGGGTTCGCGTGTGGATTGAGAGTTGAAGAAAGCAACTACTGGATGAACACAAGACTTTTATTCACAAAAATTCCACTAGAAATACCAGCTGTAATAATCCCAATTATACAGATACAATTCGTCAGATACGATAAGTTACAGCTTATCGTCATAATCACAGGTCTCAAATACCTCAGGCAGAGAACAGCTTCTCTAAACTAGCAGTCACGACTAATCATCTTCACAAAACTGACTGTGTGTATAAAACCTGCCTAACCATGTTGGGCTGCGGTATTTATACCTGACTTGGCGGAGAAATCTACTAATTTCGCCAAGGTTCTGGAAGCTTCTAGGCTATCTCGCTAAAGATTGGTCCTAGAGCTTAGGTGATGGGTGTTTCCAGAAATATCCATTTCTCGCCATGTCGCCAAAAATCTCGCCAAGTCGCCAACAATGTCGCCAACTCGCCAAGTTTTCTAGCCAAAACATCGCCAAGTCACCAAATCGTTAGAAAATCCGCTTTTAACGTATAACACGTCTAAATACCACATTTTTGCCCAAAATGTGAGCATTTCCGATCTGTCTGAGATATTTTAAGACACATACAATAATTATTTATAAATTTGTAACAATATCTATTTCAAAAAAAAGTGGTGGTCAATAAAAATGAAATCAACTGTTACAATATTAAAGGAAAGATACAAAATAGGCAATAATCTAATAAAAAGTTCAATACACAATAAAAAATAATAAAAAAATACCCAAACATTTTAAATCATAGAAAAGATAAAAATAATATGAAAAGATGTTCCAAGGAAACATTTTGACTACAATTAAGTGATACAATAGTGTTATTTAAATAAGTTTTGCTTCACGGTACAAGACATTTACTAACAGAGCTCTGTTCTGTCAAACAAGGAAGAATTTACCCTGAATATTCAATATTTCCTTTGAATACATTTTGATATTCACTCTTCCATTATAAATTATCATCAGATTAATACAGAGGCTAATTTTGATAAGCTCAGTTCCTAAAATGAATTTGCTTTGTTCTGTAATTTTTCTCCGATGAAACATAAGATTATTTTGACACCCCATCCAATCCATGTCAAAACATATCCAATTCCTAACCATAACGGATTTTATCTACGAAATCACTTGATTCCAGTCTTATTTTAGGTATTTCAATACGCCATTCATGTCGATCCCTTGATGACATGAAGACAAAAAAGATAATCAAATTTTCCTCTATGTATAACAGATTTGTTTGAGCTCTAAGTTCTTTATGCTTACATGAGTTAATTAGGTAGGAATCAACAGCTTTAGGGGAGTTCTAATCATATTAGAAGCATCTAAAATCAAGGAAAGAATAATAATTGCAAATTGCAAATTCGTTAATATTTTGGTTGCCATCCTTTAGTTCTCAACAGAAACCATCTTAACAATAGTTATTTCGGATGATTTTTTATTGACAAAGAAAGCTTTTTAAAAGGAATGTAATACCTGTTCATCTTACATAATTGGCAACAGGATACATAAATTTCATTTGTTAAAGTTTAAAATATACTATATTTTAAATGGATTTATTACTTTTCTCTTTTAAAATTTATTCTACAGTGTTGAAATTTCACTAACTTCTTCTTCCATGATAGCAACTACATTTGTTTACATGTTTCCAAATTCAATGCTCTCTTTTAAGTCAAACTAAGTCTCTTTTAAGTCAGTTCTGATAAATCAAACTGTAATCACATATACATAACTCACACTTTTATGAAAATAAAATTTTAATTTCACAACTTAGTAATGCTACTGATTTCATATTTCATCATAGTTCTCTCTCTCTTTTTTTTTTTTTTTTTTTTTTTTTTTTAAACCTCATAAATGTTTCCTTTTCTTAAAATCATTGGTTCTTAGCTTATATATTTCCAGAATATCCATGACAGCTGATTCAAATTAATTCTAACCACAATTTTAATAGTGTGATGTATTTTTAAAATTTACAAACCAAAAGCACTTATTTGTGAATGATCCAAATTTCAAGTTTTACGTGTGATAATTACTTTATAAGTTATTCCACTATGTTCTTTTCTCTTTAAAACTCTTTATAAATTTTAATCAAATTTTATATCACCTATATGTAATTTAAAGGTGGGAAAAATATGGATATGATTTAATGAATGTCTAAAAGAGTTTTTCCAAAGTTTCAAAACAAAAATTTTCTTGTAAAACATTTTTAGGAAGAGTTTTGACTTTTACTTGTTGATTTAATATAAAATATCATTTTTACAGTCCTAAGCTTCAAAACAAATTTTGTAATATTAATGTGTAATATGTATAATAACTGAAGTATGCAATCATTTTGTGATATAAGCATGCGATATAAATAAGTAAAATGTTTTATGTCAGTAGTTTTAAGGTTTAGAGCTCACAATGATTATAATTGTGCTTAAATATCTTGAAACTATCAGCACCAGAAACAATAAACTAAAAGTTAAACTAAATAATAGAGTCTCTGTGCCAAACAGAAGTTATCATGACTTTAAAATTCATTTTACACCTCAATTTACAAGCATTAACACGAAAATAAAATAAATTAATATTTATTAATTAAATAAATTAATATTTATGGTTGTGTTATAAGGTAATTACTAGAATCTAGCAGAATAATGTTGAGAAAGACAGATTGTAAGGAAATCATTTGAAAGTAAATTTCTTCAAGAAAAAAATAATATAAATTTTGCTAGTGATTTATGAATAATATTGACTTTTTTATTCTTTAATGCTCCATAATACATTTAAGCATCCAAGTATCAAAACAATTCAGAATTATCATAGGGTGTGATGGCTTAGCCATTAACCCTCTTACAAATGAGGCAAATTCAGCTACAGTCTTTTGTAAAGTTATCATACGTGAAAAGAAAAAAGATTAGAATGTTTGAAAATGTGAAAAAATTCTAAAATATTTGTATACGAAATCTGAAATTTATATGATAGATATATTAGATGGATCAAGGGGATAGAGTCTTGCTTGAATGTGATAAGGGTCCGCTGGGAATACATTCATTTTTACATGTACAACAACACAAAACCTGTTAAAATAAATCAGCTACTAACAGAAAAAAATGTTGAATAAATCATTAATATTATTATCAGTCATGCCAGTATAAATGTATTTGTTCTAAGTTTTTAAAATGAAGTCTTAATATATTTTGTTATTCAGAAGCTTAAGACAAAGTTAAAATTTCTTTAAAGATAAAGCCTTTCAAAAAATACACAATAGAGTTAAATATATTTATTTCTCAAATTAAAGTTATAGTTGTCTAGTTTCAAAGATGTTATAGTTACTTGCAAAGAAATTAATTTCTTAATTACAATTGCGCAATAAATGAAAGTTATTATTTTCAACGACATGAATGTTTTAATAACATTGACTTGTCCTTAAATGCCAAAAAAAAAATATTTGTTAAAAAAAATGTACTTTTCCAATCAATCTGAATCCTATTTAGATAATGAAATTCCTATAAAAGAATGAGCACAAAAAAAATACATGATGAAAGTAACAGTAAAATTCTTAAGACAAATTGGATTCCTTTATTTTTCCAATTAATCTATTTAAAATGCTTTTGTTTCTCATGAACTTTCATTGATTTTAAAGCTTTTTTTTTAAAAAAATACTTGATGCTATATAAAATTTATTCTGAATCATTTTCTTAAAAATCCAACATTTAATCTGTGTTACAGAAAATAAAAATCTAGGATTTAAAGTAATCACCAAAAATTCCTTGTTTAGAATGGATATTATTCAAATTACAAGAGAGAGCACGTTACATTTCATTTGTTTGTCATATTCTAAATTTCACTTCTGAGAGTTCTAAAGAAGGATAAGAAAAAAAACTTGAAATTATTCTAGACAAAACTATATTTTATTTCTAGTTAACAGTCAAATTTTCCGGAAATCAGTGATTTCGTAAACCTTAAATCTCAAAAAAAAAAAAAAAACAATAATAATAAGAAATTTTAACTTCTCTTCAAGTCTTATAATGCTATGTCAATTAAGCAACGAAACAGGATTGGATTTTTTTTAGATAATTTTATTATTAGAATGTTTTCAAGCAGTATATTTCTAACTAATTCATTAGAATATAATTAGAATTTAGAAAGTGATTTACAACATTAGTAAAAATGTTAAACAATAAATCTGGTGAAATTTCAAACAAATTTCTGATGCTAATAATTTCTTCCAACAGATTTGAAAGTTTCGAATTGTGATCTGAACAGTATTTAAAATTATACTATGACATATTGTAATTAAAAACTAACCATCAAAAGCTGTTCTGAAGTTCCATTATTTAACAACACGAGTCTTAGTATTGCACTCATTAACAATTTTTCTCATTAATTTTGCATGTTTAATATTTAAGTAAGTTTTTAAAAAACTTTTTTTTAATTTTAGAACCTAAAAAAATTATAAAAATTATACTTCAGCAAGTATGGATACTTTTCAGCATCTCACGAATGTTAAAATAAAATGAACTTCAAATAAATGAAATACATAAAATTCTGTAAATATAAAATACTTTAATTGTGTTCTCAAATAAATGCTATAAGCATTGCATTTGAAAGTGAGACTTTTTTTAAACTTTCAAGGGGAATAAATTTTTATGTTCATATCATGATAGTAATAAACAAGCCTTTACTAAAAGAAATATTTTCCTAATTTACCAAACCAATGAATGCTTTGTCGTTTCCAATTATTAAGCCAACATTTTGAAAGTTTTAAAGTCTTGTTTTTCCCAAATATAATCATTTTATATTAAGTCAAAATGGTAAATATTTTCATTAGGCATTACTTTATTTTTAAAATAAACAATCTATATATACTAATAAACAAATATGGTTTGAGAATATTTATTCAAGAATAAATTAAGTTCAAAGTAAGTGAAGTAAGCAATGGGACTTCGTATTTTCAATTGAAGTAAGCAGATAGTAATGTTTACTGCATCTAAAAATTCAATGGAAATTCACTCTTTCGAAAAATTCAAGCTTGATAAGACACAATAAATTTTGGTTGCTTTCCATCTATTCACATATTACAACTTTGAAATATTAATTTTAGGTATTTAAAAATCAGATTAAGATTTTACAAAATAAATTTCATTAACATTTGTAATTTGAACTACTTCATTCATAAAATATCAATTAATTTTGAATTTAAAATAATAATAATTTGAAAAGCTGGCATGAAGTATGCATCTAAATTTTATTTGTAAAACTTGAATTAATAATTATAGAGGAATAAAAATATGCATACGATAGCTAAAATTTTCAAAATAACATTTCAATATAATATCAGCATCTTTTTATTTTTAAGTTTGAATGCAAACTAACAAATAGAAAAATATTTCTTCTTGTTTTATATTGAGCTTTGTTAATAAATTTTCTATTTTAGAATAAATATATAAATATTATAATAAATAATTATTATAAATTTATTACTATTATAAAAAATTTATTATAAAATTTTATAATAAATTTTCATATATATATAAATATATATATATATATATATATATATATATATATATATATATATATATATATATATATATATATATATATATATATATATATATATATATATTCCAGGTAATGTCATTTAATTAATCATTTAAAAATGTTTCATTCATGCTTTTTCAACTTCTATATATCATGCATTTATATTTTAAAATTTCGTATTTTTTCCTATAACAGACCACAAATTATAGCCAATTTGATTTTTGTATTCATTCTAAGAAATAGAGATTTCTAAAAAGATCAATTAGATTCATTATAAAAAGTATATATTCAAAAAAGTATCTATAGATTTTTCCTATAACAGATTCCAAATTATAGTTCGTTTAATTTTGTATTTATTCTAAAAAGTAGAGATTTCTAAAAGATTTATTAGAGTCATTCAAAAGAGTACATATTCGAAAAAGTAGATATAGATTTTTCGTACAACAGATCTCAAATTATAGTCAGTTTAATTTTTAGATTATTTCTAAAAAGTAGATATTTATTGTTATGTGTATCCTGATACAAATTTAAAATAATTATGATATACAATGTTCAAAAACCTGCAATGTCTTTGTGAATAACTATGTCCTTGTATTCATACTAATATATCAAAACCTATTTTATGCAATGTAAAAATCATTCTCTGAGAATATTTATTAATTTCTTTAACTATAAAAAATAATGAGTTGTAATTGCGAAAATGATATCCGATATTTTGAAATTAAATAAAAGTAAAATTTTGTAGAAAATCATTCAATGCCCTAATATTGTAAAAAAATAATTTTGCTATAAAAATTGATTATTATTTAATACTTAATTTATTTATATTATTTATTAATAATTTAAGAATATTAAAAAAATTACTGTTAGTTAAATAAATTATGCCAAAACTTAATCCAATTTCAACCAAAATATTTAATGAATAATTTTTTTTTCACAAATTATGAAAAGTAGCTACAAATAAAAAAAAATTATATTAACTTAATGTTTGTTAATTCATTAATTTAGCATCTTTAAAATATGAAAATTCAAAAATGAATTAAATTTCTATACCTTCACTCACAAATAACAATCAATTTATAATATCCTATACTCCAAAACTAATAAAAAAATTTAATAATTGATTTTTGTTAATATATTGATAGTGGAATTATGGCAAGGAAAGAATTTTGTTCTTTATAACAAAGGAATATTTAACATGCGAAGTAAAATTAAATAATAATTTAATTGATACTGTATTGTTGTTTACTGAGCAAATATTTCTTTTCCCACCAAAATATATTACTGGCAACAAACGATAGCAATAGAGATGTATCTTTATTGGTTGCTTTTCTGTTCTATTCACTGAGATATTATTTTCAGCTGAATAAAATAATTTATTTGTGGATCATTATTTTAATAAAAACTATAATAATGGTGAAAAAATTGCTATAACTCTATAGTTTAAAAACTATATAGTCCTTATAATTAGAAATAATGCATTAAATAAAAAATATAACAATTTTAAATTACTAGTTTTGTTCTAAGAAAATTGAAATATTAGGATATTTTGAATATAAAATCAAATTATATTAAATACTAAAAACGTTTATTCCTTCTATTTTCATTGAAAATATAATGTCAAAATAAAGCAATTTTCAAAAGCAAAATAAAAGTTTTATCATGTTTAAGATGGAATTACATTTTTGTATATGCTTGGCCTTCCATATATATAATTACTAAACTTGCAATTCCTACTAAAACTATGCCTTTATGCTAGTGAATTACATTAATCCAAAATAAAAACATATGAAGAGTATTTGAAAGCATCTCTCATAAAAGTAATGTTATTTATTTCCATTATTCTCAATTTTTATTAAAATAATTTCAAATTAATCATAATTGATAGTAAAAAATTTTGCTTGTAGCTAAGAATATAATAAAAATTTTAAGTTAATGACACAAAAGTGAATATAAAATATATTGAACATAATCTATTAAAATATTTTTGAATCATCAATGTTATAGGATAAAAATATTGCAGTAGTCAGGATCAATTAAATATAAATACATTTTATAGAACAAACAAATGGAATGATAAGTAAAATCTTGAATATTTTGGAGGTAAAATAAAATATGCAGGAAAGTGAGAAAATCTACTTAAAAAAATCTTGGTGAGAAAATATCTATATTTTCTCCAAAAAGTTGTTATTTAACTGTCAAGTGTTTCACAGCAACTCTCAGTAAATTTATAAAGTTCTTTTCCAGCAAAGAGCCCTATTGATTTATTGCATGCAAAAATGAAAATTCCTTGTTGAACAATTGGCTTACCCCAGACATCAAGATAAATTTTTAAAAATAAATTTAATTGATAATTTAAATTTGTATTATATTCATTCAGACTTCATAAAATCTAAATAGGATTTTTATTACAATGAAATTGGTAAATTATCTCAGAAAAATACTTTTTTTCCTATTTCATTTTCCATATTCTATTACTGTTCAGCATTAAAGCTAATGAATAACATTATGTAAAAATGAAATATTTAACCATAAATTTTAAAATTAAAATTTCTTGTTATAAAAACTTGCATTCACTTTATAGAAAACATAAGAAAAAGCTAATAAAATAAAGTTAAATATTTAATATGTCATTCACTATTACCATGTATGAATAAACAATTACTTGAAACAGTTTAATATAAGTTACGATGTGAGAAATATTATTCATACGCCATGCTATGTTTGCTCAAGTTGATGGTAATTGTAAAGAGATAACAACGAAATAATTTAAACAAAATTTTCTGTGTTAAACTCCTCAAGATATCATAATTTCCAAAAAAAGAGTTATTTTCTCATCTATTCACGTCACGGATATAGTAATAAATAAGAGATAATTGATTTTGTCGATTTATTTAATTTTATTGATGTCAAACATTAAGAATAACGGAAACGATCATTCGCGCGCGCGTATCACATGTAATATAAATTTCCAAATACAGACAATTCTTAAGTATTATTTTCAAGCTATATGCTTCTCTCTTCTGACAATATTGTAGTAAATAGTCATTTAACTTACATATTTAATAATGTTTGCCTATTTGATGAAGAAGACATGTCTTCAGTTTTTGACACCATGTAAAATAACATAAAACATTATAAGCAATTTCAAATTATTGCAAATGTAAAAGGAAAATTAAAAATTATACTTTCTACTCACCCATGATATATTTTAGATTATTTTAGATACATTCTAATTGTCTATTCTACACAATTTTCCATGTGACTTCTTCCCCCCTCCCTCATAATCGTATATGTCAAAACATTCATGTACATTTTTTAGGTTTGAAACATAATTAAATTTCTTAAGTGAAATATGAAATTTGACTGTTAGTAAAAAATTGCTGACATCAATATTTAATCAACTAAGTATTATGTAACAAATTAATTTTTAAATTTATATGAGCAGCATATTGGAAATACATGCATACATGCATTATTATAGTAATAAGTCAATATTTTCCATAATAATGCAAAAAATAGGAAAACACTTTTTTTTTTTTTACTTTTTAAATTTTTTAGAGAATAATTCAAGTGTAAGCACAACCTCCGTTTGACTTATATTTCGATAACTTAAGTAAATAAAATTTCCTTTCAAACTCAAAGGTATGATAATAAACAAGTATGACACACAATGAGCTTTTAGAAATATTTTCCTTCGTTAATGAAACTATGTAATATTAAACTTTGGAAACATTTAACACAAGTTTTAAGACTTCGATCGCGTTTGAATGAAATAGTTTGACACACCTACTGAGAGAATTAAGTGCTTAAAGTTTTGACGAAAGATGTTTGGATTAAAAGGAATATGTCGTTAATGCATCTGCAATAAACCCCTTTATAGATAATGTATCTTATATATTATATTTATGAATAAATTTGACACATATGTAATTAAATTTAGAATAATTTTTACAAATAATAATTATTTTATGATATATAACATAAACATGTATATGAATAAAACAATCGCATCATTAGGAATACAGTTGTTTTTGTGATGCACTCCATTCAATTTCAATACTTGTTTTAGCTAATTGTTTCCTCACTTTCAATGAGATCAAGTGTGATACACGTTTAGATTTACTTTTTTACTTCCGAATTTCCAAATCAGCAGAGTGAGATGAGATTACTTAAGTTTAAAACTCAAAATGTGTGTGTGTGTGTGTGTGTGTGTGTGTGTGTGTGTGTGTGTGTGTGTGTGTGTGTGTGTGTGTGTGTGTGTGTGTGTGTGTGTGTGTGTGTGTGTGTGTGTCCCAACATGATAATTCTTAAGATAAAATAATAAGAAGAAACTAGAATTTGAATCTTCCATCTTTTAATTACTCACTCGACATTTTTCTTTGACAGGTAACTCTTACATTAACGGAACTGTATAATCTAATTCTGATAACTAAATATCCTTACAAACATGGTTATTTACTAGTAGCAAGAAAATAAGCAAATTAATATTATTGATAGTAAATAAATAAAATAATAATAAGTTCTGTTAACATAAATGTCTTGTAAATTTGAATCTCAGGTTAAAAAGGGTTATAAAATCATTTTATGTAAGATAATTTTAAAAAATCTAACAAAAACATTGAGCTTGACTTAATTGCAAACTGATTTTAAAATATAATCACGAATGTCTTTTCAATCATATATTATATAATGGTATTATTTTTACGGAGCACATTTATTCTGCCGTGATAGTCTGGTTAGTTAGGGCGTCGTTCTCATTATCGTACGGTAAGTGAATTCGAATCCCGACTAACCGAAGATCCATCATGTTCACTGAAGGTGGCTGAAGCATATTAAAACCAGGCATGGTCGTAATGTCCTCCAAGTGAAATGATACCTCTTTATGTTAGGCTAGGTATTGGGGTTCTGCTTGTTCCCTGCTTCAAAATCACGAAGACACCCTTCCGGCTTCTTCTGTTTAACTGGTAGAGCCCAACTCAGAGCTAGATATAGGAAAGCATGCTGGTGCATCAACAACATTTATTCTATTAAATTCAGTTACACTTCGGTATACAATAATTGAAAACAACAAGAAAAATAAAATATCTTAATAAATATAACCGTACATAAAAATTGCTCACGCAATTTTTCTTTTTAATTTTATAAGTTTGAGATGCTTGTTAATATCAGATATTAGTTAATTGTAATTTTTTTCAGATATATGAAAAAAATTACAATTAACTTAGATTTTTAATAAAAAAAATATTTTAACGAATCAATTGTTGAAAACATTAAATTTTAAAATTGCCTAAATTGTTTCGGATAACATTTAAATTAATAACATTTTTATTTTGAATTTAATCAGTTCCCAGTACGGTTAAGAAATAAATTTTTTTGCTAACTGTTTTCTTTTATTCAAAAAAAAAAAAAAAAAAAATAACGAAATTTTATTTTAACCATCAACAAGACTATTTCTTTTCATTTGTATGTTTATCATCACAATTATAAAAAATTGTCATTTTATTAGATTCAATCTTAAAAAATTGAATTTGAATGCTAATATACTTTCTGTTAATGTTATGACTTATCCACAAATTGAGCTTGCTCATCTAGCAACTGAATTGATATAGCTCATTAGCTTTATTAGTTTATAGCTCAAAAACTTATGAGCAGGGTTCCCAGTAGTGAGGATGCTTATAATTGTGTCCGGAGTCAATTTAAAACTATGAGCTTCATTCGAAATTAACTATTGCATATAAAGTGACTCCAGGAAAACTATTCAAATTATTTTCTGCTCATTCAAAATTTTGTTGATTTTTGATAGCCATATTAATGTATCAATGAATGCAGTGTCAAATAAATTGAAAATTAACAAGATTAAGAGATTTATTGTTTTAAAACAGTCAATTTAAAAAATCAATGTCTGTCTAATAAGTATAGTCAAGGTGTTTTGATAAGAATTCAGCTTAATTAAAATTCTGTACGATAAAAAATTCTAAAATGATAATCATGAAATTGGAAATTTTTTACATAATGCTGAATTTTCCTATAAATTTGCTTAACTTAATAATTAAATTTTTGAATATCCATTAGTTAAATTTTTTAATAAAAGCAAGGAAATTTCGTCAAAATTAAAGTATTATGTATTTAATAAAATAATAATATATTTAAAAACAAATAAGCTGCTAATAGTTTGAGCGAGTCACATCAAAACTGTGTGTGTGACCCAGTTTATTACAAAAAACTAATTTCAAAATAACTATTGCAATATTTAACTGTTTTATAATGCAACAAGTTAACTTGATTTAAAATCTATATTAAAACTTGTTTCTTATTACATTATGTATTTTGAAGTAAATTATATGTCGTATTTCGCATAGAAGATTTCGGATTATAATATATTCCATACATACGGTATAAATGATGTGCCAAATGCAATATTTGAAAGGTAAAAATGTTCTTAAACAGTATAAAATTATTCACTTTTCTTTCAAGTATAATCCTTAAAATTTCGTAATTTCAAAAAATATAATTCAAAAATCGCTGTGTAAGCATTTTTATTTCTGTTTTAATGAAGTGAATACAAAGAAAACAATTATTATTAGTGTTTGTAAAAAATGTTAATGATGAAAATTCTGTGTATTTATTCGTTTAAGTAGACGTAAATACTAAATATAAAAATAATTTAATAAAAATAATGTTTTTTTAATTAGGTATTATATCATAAAAGTATTGTAACATTAAAATCTTACAGTATCTGAAAACACAACAATATTAATGGTTTCTCACCTTGTTATAAAATATTCAAAGTTATTCTGAGGCAGTATTTTTAAATTAAATGAGTATCATAATTTAACACCAATTTTTTACCAATTAACATTTTTAATTTTACAAAGTAACTTTCAAGTGACAAGTAGATTGCTGTCTAATTAGCCTTCGTGAGAAAAATATGCCTGTTGAATGACAAACAAGCAAAACTAAACTTCGAGTGATGAATCAAGTAGCCAACAAGCCTCACTTATGAGATTAATTATAAGCAATATAAGATATTTCACTTATGAGATTAATTATAAGCAATACTACGAGGAATAAGGTCATTATTATAGATTGTTATTCCTACTATATTTTGCAATTTCTAATTAGTAAATATTAATGTTTATATAAACCAAAATATAAAAATTTTAAATTTCGTTTTTCTTTATGCAAGACAAAGGAAAATAATACATGTTTTTTTTACTATCCCAATCAGAAATTTTAAAAAAAATATCATATGAATTCTTTTCATATTTTATTTTAACAAGAAAGTAAAAACATAAATTCCCATATTAATTCGTGAGATTAGCAACAACATAACAACAAAAGTAAAAATAAGATTTAGACATAAATAGTATTTGTGGACTACGTAGACATAATGTTATCACTTATGCAGGTTCTTTACTGTAATATTTTACAATAGTTTACTCCTATAGTGTTGAAATACTTTCAAATTTTTATCTCTTAAATAAATTTAAGCTTAAAACAATTAATTGTGTATAGCAACACTGGCGAAAACATAGCTAATCATCAGGATAATGAAAAAATATCTTAATATTCAAAATGATTTAACTAAGCTTCATTTGAAGAATGTGTGACATCTGATTGAATGTATCTCAAAAATTGATTTTCATGTGGCCGATCATTTCTGAAACCTTTTCCATTAGTACATTGGATATTGAAGCATTTTGGAAAAGGCAGTCTGGTTATCTTGATGGCTAAGAAAATATATTAATCATGAGCGGTGTAATTCATAAACATTTGAACTATATGAGCACTAGCATAATCTTATTAGAACTAGTTCCAGGAAAAAGTGCAATGAAATTTAATGTCATTGGTTGTAAATTTGAATCAACATGCCTTTATACTGTATAAGAGGAGTAAAGATAATCACACTACTACACTAGAGATAATTGCTATATACTTAATCGCTAAAGAATGCCAATCTGTTTACAGACATTATGATCATTTTAGTCATTTCGACATGGACTCTACCAATGTTGAGTTAAAAGCAGTGGTTTTAAAAGCCTAAATGAGCTTAATTCTGCCTTAAGATGATGGAAAGATCAAGAAGTGACATAGAAAAATTATTAAATGATTTTTAGACAATGGTTACTATAAACGGTTCATCCTTGCACTAAATTATCCGATTTTGCCTCGTATCTTTAGACATTGGATTTCCAAAATTCATTATAGATCCAAACTTGATTCCAAAATTTGCTGCAAGCACTTCAGCATTTTCAGAAGTTATTCATTTTCTACAAAATAATATATATTCCATATTAGGAATAAATTATTTACATCAAAAACCGGATCACGAAAAGAAATAATGTAAAGAAATTATCTTTTAAAACTAATAACAATGGAATTATTTCAACTTTCGTTACACAAAAACGCAGATTTTATGTCTAATTGTTAGATTGGGCACAGTAAATGCGTATTCATTATTCCAAAAAAAAGCAATCGTAATTTAAAAACTGAGAATTTTGATAATTCTGTGAGATAAAACAGACTTGGTCTACCACCACTATTTTAATTTAAAAGGTATAATTTGTAAATTATTAAGGATATTTGGAAAACATGGAGGGTTTTTCAAGAATAAATATTTTTATTTGTTTCATAATTAGCAATAAACAAGGTGACTTTCGGTTTGACTATGCATCAAAATTGTTGCTTTTAAAATATGACTATATACGTATTTTTACAATGATTATTTATATTTTACATATAAGTTAAAGATAGATTGTAGCAATCCCATCTCTCAAACTATTTTGGATTTGTATTCGGAAAGTGATATTAAAAATAAACTTAAACATGGATGTTTTAAAGTGAAAAAAAATGGTACAAATGTGAATTCATGTACCAAAAATTTAATATTTAATTTTTATTTTTATAATTAGAAGAAAAATATAAGTACTTTAAATTAAAAATTTAAATTCATAACATCAATCTGAATTTAAATTAAATGGTTTATTATTTTACTGAATTAACAAATCAAAACAAATGAAGTTTGTTAATTGTTGATAAAATTCTTTTCATTACATTGCAATTATCAAACAAATATTTCGGAAATTTAAGTTTCAAAATTTATGTATATATTTTTAATTTTAAAAGGATTAAATTAATTGCATTTTGGACATTAGCAAATAGTTTATTAATAAAAGGAAATAATTTTTTATGCTATTAATTCTTATGAAATATATTTAACATGTTTCAAATATATTTAGCATTTATTGTTATCAATTTTATCGACAAAATTCTGTTATAATATTTATATCAAAAGTAAATATATATTAGTGATTAGTAAAGTATATTTTAATTTGGCTTATAATTCCTAAATGATATTTAAACAAACACAAGAGCATACCAGTAATATGACATTTACTTTTCTTGAAATGAATTAATGTTAACCATTCATCGCATATTTTTATTATAAAATATTTTATTATATATATATATATATATATATATATATATATATATATATATATATATATATATATATATATATATATATATATATATATATATATTATTTTTGTTATTGATAAGTTGCTATCGATAAATATTTTTCATATATTGATATTTAAAGATTTATTTTAATAACTTTTCCAAAGTAAAAAAACATGTTTTTAAAAGTTTCTCTTTACAAAGCTAGTCTTTAGAAAAAACTTAAGCATTTGACGAAGAAATACAAAAGGAATAAGAAAATATATATGAGAAAAATATAAAAAGAGACTTTAAAATGGCTTTGTTGATATTTTATTTTTATTTACTTTTTTTCACATAAGATATGAGGTTCACATTTTAAGTTTAATAAGCAGTAAAAATATTTCTTAGAAATATTTATTATTTCTAAAAATATTTGCTTTATAAAAATATTTCATGAGCTCTTATAAAAGATAATAAATAATTCTTTCGTTTCAACACGAAATAATAAAAGCACGTATTTGAATGAGATCAAGAAAACAAAATAATTTTTTTTTTTGGAAAAATTTTATTTTTAACAATATATAAATGTTTTAAAAACATATGTTTATGTATCAAGAATAATAGAAATCATCTTGAGACTTTTTTAAATTATTTATCATAAATACCTTCTTGGAGTAAAAATGTTTTTGATCAAATGAAACTTGGAATGAAATTAATTTAAGCACTTATATTGTTAAAATCATTTAAAACATTATTTAATCTAAAAGTAAATTTTAATTGATGTTTGCAAGGTATAGTGCTAATAGATTTTTCTTATTACAAGAAATAAGAGTTCTAGATAGGGCTATTATATTGATATATGAAATATAATCCATTTTTATTATTTATAATGTGAATAAAGAAATAGGTTAATTACATTAATAATATATCAAGTTATTAAAGTTTAAGTAATTAATTTATGATGTAAACTACTTTTATTGAGATTAAAAGGAATATGTACAATAAAATAATAATAAAAATAGTGTATGTAAAATGACAAATTTATTTAAAAGGTATATATAAGGAAATTAAAAAGATAAAAGTCTTAAAATTAGAAACACACAATTTATATTCAACATTATAAATCCTTAAAAGTTGTCTATGCTTAGTTAATTCAGTGTTAATATGCGAAGAAAATTTCATATTAAAATTATATATAGTTAATCTTATCTAACATTTAATTTTACGCAGCCAAATTCGTAAAATTCAATATAATAATGCTATGTAAGCAAAATGTATTTTATATTCTCTTCACATTAAGATTACATGCATTGTAATTAAATGTTAGTCAGCATATTCCTCAAAGCAAATGATACAGTTTGCCTAGATTTAGTTTTTACAGTAATGTGTAATACATTTAATAGGAAAGGATGTTTTATACATGACATATGTAATGTAATTTAAGTAAAAATTTATGAAAATATTCTATTTATTATTTAAATCGTATGATTAAAAACAAATATACAATTATTGAAGTAAGCTAGAAATTAATCTAAAATATGCTTCATAACAATAATTAATTTGAGAACACATTTATTAAATTTTAATAAATAAAAATATATCTAAGTTAATAGAGGACAATAAGTAGGAATTGGTGCAGAATTTAAATTTCTTATTATTTAATTTTCTCAATATTAAATTCTATCATCTCATTTTCAATTTCATTTGGATTATTTTATTTTATTTTCTCACATTGGATTAATTCCTTTGGTATTATTTAAGCAAATAAATAGGTGATGTTATTTATTTTTAAAGTAAAAAAAATAAAATCACAATTAATGAATAATTTTTTAGATAATTTTTATTTATTTTCACAATACTGTAATTCAATAAAGGAAAGAAAGTTCTCATAAGTTATTAGGAAAATACACCAAATATGAAAAATTATAGGTACCTGTACGAATACAAAATGAATTCTATGTATATGTATTGAATATTTAAAAATCAAAACATGTTATCATTAAAATAGCCTGGGAACGACATAAAACTTTGAAATTCTATATTTCAAAGAATTATTTAAAATAAGTTTCAAAAATTAAAAGTTACCTATTTTTTTCAAGAGAAATTTAAATTAATGATTCAGAAAAGATAATTAAAACTCAACTTTTCAGAGCATCTTTTATACAAATTTATCTGAACTTATAAATCATTTTAATTTTTATGGTAATTTTAAAAAATATTTTATTAAATGAAACTTAGTGAAGTAGTTGAAAGTTTAATTCCTAATTGTTTACAGTAATCACAAAACTTTTTTCAATCTTGTTTTTCTTACATAGTATCAAACATATTTTTTCATAATTACGTTACATTTTCTCATAATTACTAAGGAAACTATTATAGTGTTTCCAAACAAAAATATGTCACTTAGCATAGGTTTCAAAAAAGGACATTCCAAAAAATTCTCATATATAAATTCTTATGCACTGGATTAAATTCTATCATTTTTAATAAAAAAAATCTATGGCATCACTTAAGAATTTATTCAGAAAAAATTAGTATTCAGTAAGAATTTATTCAGAAAAAATATTTGCTGAAATGCAAATATTTTTACACCTATTCACTGTTATGTTAAATATATATTTTAAAAACAATAAATTCCTACTCACACCCTTTCGCACACATTAAGTTCTACACTTTAAAAAATGGCACATCTCATTAGTTTTTTAAGTTTGCTATAATGTTCTACAAAAATTGACTTAGTTTTCATAATTCATTCAATTAATTTTAATTTAATTTGAAAATCTGATTTAATTTATTATGCATTCGAAAAAAAATTTTAGCCGAAAATAAATGTTTACTTTTACTCGTATTTTAATTATGATGATTTTTGAAATCGTTATACAAGATAAACTGGAAAAATATTTTTAATTTCCCTTATGTAATTACTATAATTAAGAAATTCAATTTCAAAGGAGAATATTTTAATATTGTAAATATTTTAAACATATTATATAATATATAATTAGATATTAGTTTTTATAATCATGTGTGAACAATTGCAATTGTTTATTTTATTATAATTTCGTCTAAAAATTTTAATTACATATTAAGTAAATTTATCTATGCTACAAAGTATTTTCTAAAATTTATCTTAAAAAAAGAAATTCAGAATGTTGTCTAATAATGTTGTCAGACTAATAATGTTATAAAGTAAAAAACTGACACAAGGGCATGAAAATCCAATTACTTTGTTTCAAAATATCCAGATGGCATCAATTTTACATTATTTTCTAAATTGTTTCCAGTCTCACGATTTCTTTTCATATTCGCTTAATTAATTTACTTGTATTAATTTTAGTAACTAAATAAGAAATATTAATGGATTTATTATGTTTATGGTTGATATTTAGTTGCGAAAATATCAACTATAAACTACTATATAGTTTGCAGATGATATTTTCGCAACTAAATATCAACTATAAACTATATAGTAGTTCTTTCGTTCAACAGTATATTGTAGGTCATAATTAAATTATGCATTTAAAATATAATTTAAATTTAAAATAACGTTTTTATAAATTAATAAAAATAAAATGTTTCACTTTATACATTGTGATATAGAAAGTTCTAATCAGTTAATTTAAAAGATAATTAAAATTTTGTGTTGCTAAACATATTTACTTGTTCACATTATATTTTGCGAAAAATTTACCTTTTAATTATTTACATAGCATAACCTGTTTATTAAAATGTTTCCTTAATTTAATATTTTGCACATTCTTATAGATATACCTTTTCTTTTGGAATATTTAAAATTGCTACATATGAAAAACTACTGATTTAATAATAGCATATTTTCACTTGAAATATTTTTGTCCTACATGCATTACAATGAATTCTACTAATTATAGGAGCAAGTGTAAATAAGTTGTATATCATTTATATAATACAAAAGTATGCTATTATTTATTAATTCAGTCTTAAATCGGAACTAGTAAGTATTCACACATTCACACATTTAAATTCATTTTAATATATATATATATATATATATATATATATATATATATATATGTATATATATATATATGTATATATATGTATATATATGTATATATATATATATATATATATATACATATATATACATATATATACCTATATATATATATAAATATATATATATATATATAGATATATATATATATATATATATATATATATATATATATATATATATATATATATATATATATATAAAATAAAAAATAAAGAGTAACTGATGAAAAATGACTATCTAATATATGATATATATATATATATATATATATATATATATATGTATATATATATATATGTATATATATCTATATATATGTATATATATATATATATATATATATACATATATATACATATATATACTTATATATATATATACATATATATATATATATATATATATATATATATATATATATATATATATATATATATATATATATATATATAAATAAAAAAAATAAAGTAACTGATGAAAAATGACTATCTTATATATATATTATATATATATATATATATATATATATATATATATATATATAAGATTGTCATTTTTCATCAGTTACTCTTTATTTTTTTATTTTTTTTTTTTAATGCTTCAAAGAAAAGTGTAAAAGATATTAGTCAAAAAATATACATTTATGATTAGTAGATACATAAAGTTATTTTAAAATAATCCTATATTTGTACTTAAGAACCACAGTGTAAAAACAAATTTCATCTGAGAGACAAAACTTGTACATTAAATTCTTTTGAATACTTTAAATACCTGAGGAATTTCATTATAAATTTAAATTATGAAGTAAGAAATTTATACTTTAAAATATCCTCAGAAATAATTAGCATCGCTAAGATAATTTATACATAATGAATAATTTTTATTGTATAGATTTAAAAGAAAAACTTTATGTATTTTTTTAGCTTAAGAATATTCTGAAGTGTAAAAAATAAGCATTCTTATCATTCTGGCTGAATTCATAAATTTGTATGTAGTTATCTTATTCCTTTGTATTAAATATGCATCCCATGTCACATTAAAAAATTAGTAATTTATGTTCATGGTAGAAGAAAATTATATTTTTAAGATAATTTTTTTATGTTTCAACTTCTCTTTTATTGAATATGTTCATCACTTTTTAAATTTTCTAAACTTCAAAAGAAACACCAATTAAAATATGCAATTTTGTTTCGTATGTTTAGGAAACTTGTTTATATATAAATAAAAAGATGGCAGAGATTTGTCCATAACATAAGTAATTAAAAGATTAATTTTATTTTGTAAAAAATATAATTTTTAAGCAAGATTTAATATAAATTTTGTAAAAAATATAGGCATTTTAAAACCTGGAAAATAGAATTATCCATAGTTATCTCTTCTAGCACTGCATACTTATATATATAAATTTTTTTACAGCTTAAATCTAAGAAATTTAAAGTTATAAATTATCACAGTTTAGTATTAAGTCTATTAACAAATATAAATTTTTCCATTTGAATTTTGTCTTTGTTCTTTTTTATTTTTTTGCACATTATTTTTTGATAGTTTTAGTCCTATTTTGACTATGATCAAATTATAAAAAATACCACGGGAATTTTTTTCTAATGGGATTATAATATACCTAATGAAATACAATCAAATTTAAGAGAAATATTTAACATTATCAGATCGCTTGTATACTAACTATTTAATAAACAAATTTGAATTCTCATTCATAATATTAAAAAAATTAGTTTAATTTTTTTTTAAACAATTTCTTGCACCATGAAATTATAAGCAAAATTAATGCTATTTGTTAACTGTAGTGATTATTGCCAAGAGATGTCGCTCTTGTTTCTTTTTACTATTATGTGAGAGCTTAACTTTCTCTGTTAAAATGAATACTTTGAATACGTAGTTTACAGCAAATAAAACAGTTCTTGAAGTTGCAAACTTTTACATTACAATTTTTAGCAAAACATTTGCAACACATATGATTTTGCTTAATAATTGTAACTCGATCATTCATAGACAGTTTTTTTTTTTAATTTGTACAAAAACGCAAAGTATGATTCTCTTTAGACTTACACAAAATACATTTTGATTATTTTTACACGCGAAAGATTAACATTTGATACATATTTTGAGTTAAAATTCCAATATCTAATTTCATACTTATCCTCTTCTCTTTTAAAGTCAGAATATTTTACATATGACAACGATTTTCACTGTGATTTCTGTGATATAAAGTTTGCTTTTCACAATGGGTGACACAGAAGCTTTAAGAAAAGATGTGTTAATACTCGTAGTCGAAGAGTTGGGATTAAATGCTCATAGTGGTGCTAAATTAATGGAATTGAAAACATTCAGTATCAGAATTTCCAATAATGGAAATTCAGATATTTATAAAAGTGATACAAAATTTGTAAATAATGTAATTGATAATATTTTTCAAGAGATAAATAGAGAGATCTTATTTCATGCTCTAAGCTTCAGTATTTTTATTCCCACATAGAGCAAATAAAAAAAATATTTTATATGCAGAGAAATGTCTTTCTAAACAGTATTGATGTTTAACAGCCTACGTTTGCAAAATTCGGTCTTTCTGCTTATATTCAGTAAACATTTGCTCTGTGTAGAACCAATTTGAAATGATATAGTAAAACCTAATATTATGAAAATATTTTTACTTTTAAGATTGGAAGACATATTATTATACTTTATTCTTATCGAATGTTAGAACTTAAAAAATTTTTGCAGCCTTTTTCAATTTTCTGTATTTTTAATAAGTTTTTATTCTTTTCGAAAGTCATTGACAAGATTATCTTTAATTCATTTTTTTTTGAAAACTTATACTAATGATGAAAAGTTAAATTTCAATTAATCTTCAGTAATTTTAGAGAAAGCTTAATGTTTTTTTTTTTTTTTTAAATAAGAGAATACATACTCTTTTCACTTATTTTATCGAATAAAAATATGTTCCGTAATTTACTGCAAAATGGAAACATTTTTATTTATTTTCAAGTTAAGAAATGTCGATATTCTAAAGTCTTTAAATCAAATTAATTCTTCCTCGAAAGTATTCTTATGATAAATTAATTGTTCCTAGAAAATATTCTAATATTCTCAAACATTCTAACCAAATATGATTTTAAGAATTTCAATTTACATAAAGAAGAAACTGAATGTTAATCAGTCATTTTTATAACTTGAAATACATTTGTAAAACATATTTTTTTTATTAATTTTATGTAATATAAATTTTTTGGTTTGTAAATTCAAACATTTCCTTAGTTTATGCATTTATTTTAATAAAATAAATCATTAATAATAAAAAAAAATTTTAAGAAATTCAATAAACTATTTCATCCCATGTTTTACAAATCTATTTTTTTATTCTTTCAGCAAATTGAAAGAAAACTTTTATCGTTGGTGTAAGCAGGGCAAAAATCTTAAGATTCAATATTTACAAATATTGCAATTATTAATTTAGAATTTTATTAATTAAAGAATTTTTTAAAAAATTTAAATCGTCCTTGCCGATTTAAACTAATCATAAAGTTGATGTTTTATCCTGTCTTTTTTTTTCTACTATCCTATTGTCCATGTGCTAATGGCTTGAAACAATGGAAAAAGACTTCTCAAACCGATGCTTTTCTCCTTATATATTATAAACAAAACAAACTTCGACATTATTCTTAGACATTCAATGGTTAACTTCGTCTTGTTTGCTACCGCTCTAAGAATGTGATTTGAAAGCAGGCAGCAAATTCGTCCATTGGTCAGATTTACAGCACCGTCTCAATAAGATGTGACGTAGATAAAACTTTATCTGTCTTCATGGGTACTTTAAGCCAATGAGAACCGTAATAAAGTGCGCACTCAGGATCTCAACTGTAATGAAAGAAACAACCACTTTATGGTCAAAAGATAGTAAACATCTATAATTAAAAAAAAGATGTCTAGAAGATACAGTATTTCAATATAGAAACGTATCATTTTGACATTCATAGTATCTTCAGATTCAATAACCATCATTACTAAAAGCGATTGATTTCACTGTATAATCTAATGTTTCTAGTTAATTCAGAAACTCAAAGACAGGTATTTTCTCAATAGTTTACCATGTGTTTTAAATTAGTGTTGTTTGTGTTTAGTATTCTTACTTGGACAAAAGCACATAGCATAAAATAAACAATAAGCAACCAAATAAAAATTCTCATTGCATATAATTAATCATTCCCTTAATAATAAACCTATGTTGTGTACTTCTTATAAAATTAGATTTTTGCTAGTTATTAATCATAAATTAATTGAAAAAATAGATGAAACACTATATTACATATGTACTTTTTTCTTAATTTAGAATCATAAGTAAAATCAAATACAAAGAATGTTTTCTCAATAGCAATAGAAATTAGTAAATTCAATATCTCTGAATTGGATTGTAAGAGAGACAATAATAAAATTTCATTTAGTTAAATATAATAAAAGAAATTTTCTACATCATACGCTGATAAGAAAAGTGAACCAATGACAACTTTACAAATAAGTTAATTTAATACATTCTACTTATTTTCATAGTGATAAGTTTTGTTATGATGTCAAGTTGAAGCTAAAGTTTAGAAATTTGTTGCAACAACAATAAATGTTTAGTGTTTTCAGCGGAAATAACATCCATTAATCATGGTTAGTTTTAAAACCAATTTCAAAAGTCTTATTCCAATTAAAATGACTAGAACTCTTTTGCGTTACTAATTTTAATTTTACTACATTTAGTGACCCATCCGTATCACAATGTTTCAGTTGTTTCGGGTTTTAAAATTAAACAGGTACAAAAAAATTTTGACTTATAATTTTACGATTTCTTATATTTCTAAATTCCCTTTTCTAAATGTCAAGACAATATTTCATTTAAAATTCATAACAGTAAATTTCGAAATTATATTCCCAATTTTATTGCGAAAATATTCTCAGAAATACAATCAATTTTCATAACATTTATTCAGATTAAAATTCCAATACTTGTAAGAATAATCTGAAAAATAATTTTAATTTCCAAATGTAAATTTTCTAAAACTTAAAAATGGTAGAGATATTTCTTATGATAATAATCAAATATTTTTAATCTAGTTACAATATGTGCTTTAAAGATATTTTTCCTTTCCTTTCTTTTATAAATGCAAGTTGTTATAAAGCAGGAATAGAAAATAGGTAATATCTTTGTATTTTAAACTTCTACTGTTTTAAACTCTTTTTTTTAAATTGCTTATTCTATATACAGAAAAATTTTACATTAAAATTATTTTCTCTAAAATGAAGAAATCATTCATAGCCTTTAGATACATATTTTTATTTGCATGGTAAATGTCATAATTTTTTTCAAGTAAAAATTTCGTACTTTTCCATTATATGCCCGCTTTTGATCCTTAAGAAATACCACGTTTTTTCAATGAGAAGCGAAAATCATATAACGTGGTTACGATGGTTTTATTGGTTCAAACCTTTATTTTAAATTTAATATAAACTAAATCGATTTTTTTTGTGGAAAAATTAACTAAAAATTTATAAACAATGGTTGTTGTTGGTGGTGGTGTTTTTCTCCAAGGGTCTGACGGAGTCAGACCAAATCTAGAAATCCGTTGACGGAGAGGAAATCGCTGACAAGTTGTATCCATATCATTTGTCAACTGATTCATAGGGAGAAAAGTGCAGCTTCTGTAGTCCGAAGACTGGAGCACTGTGAGGAAGAAGACTGTCTTGGCTCCATGCATGTTAGTGTTAGCTAGGAATTATGGAGTGGCCTTCATGCCTTAGGTGACCCTACCAGGAGTAAAAACTCCCGACGTACTTCGCCCACTCCTTCCGGGAACACCCTCTTACCTCGGTGAGGCCACTAACAGGACTAAGGGGGATAAACAATGGTAAACAAATCTAAAGCTATTCAGTATAAAAGACTGATTATTGATAATTTTGTTGACTAAAAGATGTATTACGCGGTCATAAGTCACGAAGAGTGAAAAACTACTAAATGCAGCAAAATTTAATTTTGTCTCATTCAAAAAAAAAAAAAGAAGCTATTGCTCTATATTTACACAATCGATCACCGATGAGATTGCTAAACAGTTTCCGATAAAAAAAATAAACATTGACATTTAAATAAATTTTATCAACAAGTAATATTTATTTGGTTTATAAAATGTTAAAAAAGATGTATTATTTTTAGTAGTTTCTAAAAACGCGATCATTTTTAAGTAATACATTTTGCAAGTATAACATTTATGACAGTAATTTACGCTCTTTTCTTTCCCGTTACAGCGATTATCAAATCGAAAAGTTCCAAAAATTTTAAAAACAATTCTGTTATTTTTAAATTAAGACACAACATTTTATAATAAAAAAATTATCGATTCATATTCGCTCCCAAGTTTATTTATACATTACTAATAAAAATATTTTCCTGAATGCAATGATTGGCTTAAGAAATAAATTTTACCATTTATAGAGAAATATGAAAATATGTTATGTTGTATAAAGTCTGATTATTTGTTAATGTGACATTTTAGGTAAGTTAATCGCTTAACTTTGTTCCTAAAATAAATTAAATAATAATAGCATAACGTTTCCAGATTATTGTTCTTATTATATAAAAAGCATATAAATTTATGTGTAGGTAAATTTTAGAGTAGTTTTTTAAGAAGTCAATAATCAATTAAACAAATCACAATTTTAAAAGCTTGAAATATATTTATAAAACTTTGCATCACATTGCTTATTTTAAACAAGGCAAAAACTAAGTAAGTATTTTAAGCTGAGTAAAAGTAAGATACTTTTTATAATTTCTTGAACTTAAAATTTCCTTAAAGTGTTTGACAAAATTTTATCAACATTAAATGATAATGGAAATATAAAATATATAAAACTCGATTGCCTTGTAAATCCATTGTACATTTTAACTATTTCTTCAAGACTAATAGTTTATAACTAGTAAAGCCATGCTACGCTTGTTTTCAGAACATATTTTAGTCAATTTTACTCCTACAAAATAAATAAATGTTAAAATAGCAGAAATTATAAATCATCAAGAAGTATTTTTTGTAAGCTTTATTGCATATCAGTTCGCAAAATTCTTTCCCTTAGAGTAAATCTAAAACCAATTTACCAAAACAGCTTTTATACAACTTAGTTTTATTTGTATTTGTCTATAAAGATATAAGTAAACTCCAGAGAAAACAAATAACCATTTGATTCACTTTACTTGCTTTCATCTATTTATATCATTACTTTGTATAGTTATTTATTTTCCAGATCCACGCAACTGAATTCTGTGATATTTTCTTTCGTTCAAAGGATTTAGTGAAATTACCTTTACATGAATGAGTCTTACTCTCATACTCCGAAGGAGAAACACTTACAACAATTAGTTTTAATTTGTTAATAGCGGTAAGAAAGTATCCCAAAGTAATTAAATTTTAAGTTTTCATTTAAAATTTAATCATTATACTTGTTGCACACATACAAATAACTATTATAAAATAATATTTGAAAAAATTAATGCCGTTTTTATTACTTTTTTTATAATTGTCTTGAAATTTTTCTAAATTTTTCACCCTTTCAAATTCAGTTTTATGCGAAGTTAGTTTTAGTTTTTGAATTTAAGATTGTTTCGTTTTTACATGAAGCACTGTATACATGAAATGGTAACAGCAATGTATACAATGTTTCATTATATCTGACAACAAAACAATTATTAAATCTGATTTTCCCACAAATTCTTAATTCTCTATACGCTGCATCTGGGCGAATTTGCAGTCCTACAAAATCACATATCTTGGAAATTTTTTATCATTATTTTAGATTTTTAATGAAAACTATGGATTATAAATCATATTTACACAATATATTTTGCTTAAATTTCAAATTAATTCAAATTAAAACTTAATAACTTGTTTCTGCTTCTAAATTAGTAATTTCTAAAAAAAATAATAATTATTTAAGATTATAAGATAAAGTTTAGAAATCCTCATTTAAACGGCAGCCTTTTAAAGAAAGATTTTAATTTTTAAGTGAAGAGAATATTAAAATAATAAATATTTAACATACCCAAACTGAAATTTTAAAAACCAAAATATTTATAAATTTTAACTTACATGATTTGGTCACTTGGATAGCAATATAAAATAAAAAGAGATTGTTATTCAAATTAAAATAAGGGGCAATTTCAACAATACAATAAAAGTAATTCCAAAAATAATAGTATCAATTATATTTCATAATTCTTTATTTTCGAAAACCAATGTTGGAATTTACAATAGATGAATAACTTTAAAATAAAACTTATTTTTATTTCTATCTGAATAAATGTTTATCACTATAATGCAAAAATGCTTTCAATAATACAATAAACGTTATGCATACAAATCTATTGCATTTATTGGATACAACAAAGAGTATATATTTATAAAATTCTGGAATTCAATTTGAGAATTTTTCGATCAGTATTCTACGATATTCATCAATAAGAAAACTTGCAACAATTATGGCAATTGCCTGTAAATATTGCTCAATAAATTTTTCTTTCTACGTACTTTATGGGAAATTTTAATAATAATTTAAGTAGTTGTTAATAATTTCAAGAGATAATTATAAGCATAAAATAGTAAGCTAAAGAAAAATATTAATATTGAAGTGGTTATAAATACAGCTACCTTTCCTGTTTAAGTAAGTAGATGGCGCTAGGCGCAACAAGTGAATTTCCCTGATAAGACCCTTCACTTAAGATTATGAAGTTGTTTGTACATTCTTCTTTTCTGTAGCTGTTTTGAGAAACTGTACGTAATGTGCCGTTATTGTTATATGTTGTAATGTGGAGCTTTAATTAAATAAATAAACATGTGTTCCTGAAAGCTTTGTTTTTCCTATTTATTATTATACTTGGAATCATCTGTTCATAATATCTAATTTCTTATTCAATCTTTCCGAAAATTCTATAAATTTTTTTCTAATCAATTTTAATTATACATTTTTTTTATCGTTTTACTGAACTATTTTAGCATATCTTTCGATGTAAAATATAAAAATAATTATTTACATTATCGTATTCTAGCAGTTAGTAACTGGTATTATTCTTTGAATTTATAAATCAGTAATACCGTTTTTTTTCTTGAGTTTTCATTATTACTATTATTATTATTATTTTGAGGATTGTTTGTAATAAAAATCGAAACAACATTTTAATGCAAAATGAGCAAAGTAATTATTAATTTTAGCATTTTTGAATAACTTAATAGTGTTTAAAATTATATCTAGGAAATATTCCAGTTATGCTAAGGAACTTTAAGCATTTTAAACGGGAAAAATTCATTTGAGATAATGCTAATAAAAATGAAAAGTAGAAAATATATATAAATTTACTTCTATTTGAATATTTACTTTAAAGTTAGCATAGTTCAATGTTTGGTATTTCTATTCAATTCTGCATTTCTAAGAATTATACAAAATGAACTCTCATTTCATTTATTAAAAATTTTTCCTAATGAAATTTTATAAAAATTAATATATGTTTTGAATTACTTTGTTATCAGGACAGTTGTTGATTTTTATGGTTAAGAGATGTGTAGATTATATAATAATTAATCACTCACATACGACGGACCAGTGTCTTTTTAAATTATTTTTTAGACACAGACAAACATAACAAAGGATACGGGGATTAATTTTCGCTCGAGAAACAACCGTTCTCCTTAATTTCCAAACTACATCTCCTTCATTCGAAACAATATCACGTGACGTGCGCGCATGCGCAAACATGCCGCCCGCCATTTCAGTGTGAAACATTCAATATCTTCACACAAGTAAATAACAGTTAAATATAAATTTTACAAACATAAATTACAATAATTTTAGATATTGTAAACTAGTTAATAACATTACACAAATATTTGAAATGTACAGTACATAAAGTAAACAATCAGCAATACAAGAGAAAAGGATAGTGATAAATTTATTAAATTTATCTTTTTAAATAAAACATTAAAAAAATTTTCTCATTTTTCTAAAGGCAATACACGTAATTTGGATATTGGTCTTTTAAATATGCCAGATTTTGTTCTGACGTCCACAACACAAGCATTGTTATCTTTACCAGGATATGTTTTAATAATGTGACCTAAAATCCATTTAGAAGTAGGTATATTTTCCTCCCTTAACCCCAATTCACCATATCCCCAACTTTTGCATTTTGTTTGGCAAACATCCACTTAGTACGTTGTTGTGAGGTGCTTAAATAAGATTTATGCCAATTTTTCCAAATCAGTTTTACTGCCTTTGTAGTTCTTTGCCATAAATTCAATCTGCTTTCACAGATATTTAATAAGGTAGGTTCTACAACTGAAGTAAGAGATCTTCCTATTATAAAATGTCCAGGAGTTAAGATGTTTAAATCCTCTATATCTGAAGAGAAAGGAGTCAAGGGACGTGAGTTAAGCATTGCCTCAACCTGAAATAAGACATTCAAAAATTCCTCATGCATAAAATTACAGTTTCTCACAACACGTTTAAGATAATATTTGATTGCCTTCACTCCCGCTTCCCACAGGCCGCCAAAATTTGGGGCTCTAGGAGGAATAAATTTCCATTCATGCTCTCTTCCGCTAAAAATTTATCTAAAGTTTCTTGTTTAAGCATTCTGTTATGAAGTTCTCTTAGTTCTTTATTTGCACCAATGAAGTTGGTCGCATTATCTGCAAAGATTTTTGAAAAATTTACTCGTCTTGCTATAAGGCGTTTAAGGGTTGCAATCGTTGACTCTGAAGTAAGGTCTGATACAATTTCCAAATAAGTTGCTTTAGTTACTAGACAAACAAATATACAGACATAAATTTTAGTTAAGGAACCCTTTCTTTGGTTTTTGTTTTTAATAAAAAAAGGAGCCACATAAATCTATACCTACAGAGTGAAAGGTAAAATTTGCATTAATTCTTTCCTTTGGAAGGTCACCCATTTTTTGATTAAATATTTGATGATTTGCTTTAAAACATGTGAAACAGTCATGTGATAGTTTTCTACACAAATTTCGACCATTTAAAGGCCAATATTTTTGCCTCAGCTGAAACAACAAAATTTGAGATCCAGAAAGCAAATATTTTTCATGATAGTATTCAATGATCAATTTAGTTAACTTGCAATTAGAGGGCAATAAGATAGGATGTTTATTAAAATAATTTAAGTAGGAATTAGTTAACCTACCTTCAACTCTAATTATACCTTCTCGATCTAGAAAAGGGGATACACTTTTAATCTTATTTGATGTAGAAACAGCTGATTTTTAAGAAGACATTTAAAGTCATCTTTAAGTTCAGTCCTTTGAGTTTCTCTGATTAAGAACATCTCTGCATGACTTAATTCGTCAGAGGTTAGAGGTCCTACTACTTTATTCTCAGGGTACTTGGAGTTGTTGAAGAACCTGAAAAGATAACTTAAAACACGAACAATTTTTAAATACTTATTACAAATTTGTAATAGTGTTTCCAATAAGATGGAAGAGTTCGAAATAGAGTTATTTTTTAGCCCCTAGTTAGTTCTGTCTGTTGCGCATAGTCTTTTTTCATTTCACAAATATAGTCTTCCTCTAGAACTACATGATTCTCTTCTATAAAGGGTAGATTGGCAACTGACAGGAAGGCTGGTCCGTTCCACCATAACGAACAGTCAACGAGAACATCAGCATTGGGTACTCTTGATCTGGCATCAGCGGAAATATTTTACTTTCCTGGGCAGTAGAACCAGGAATTGATTTCAGTCAAAGATTTTATCTCCTTTACTCGATTTTCAACAAACTGTTTCCAGCGATTAATGGAACCTTTGATCATTGGATAAGTTTTGGATGAAACTTAACGGTCTATTATTTTTTTGACCGCATTCGTTAATCGAGACACCAACAAAGCTCAGAGGAGTTCAAGTCGAGGCAGAGAAATTTTCTTTAGAGGAGTAACTCGACTCTTTGATGCTATTAGATTCACTTGAATTTAATTTCCATTTATTATTTGCAAATAGATGGCAGCACCATATGCCTTTTTGCTGGCATCACAGAAAGTGTGTGTTTCAATCACAGTTGAATCTGTAATACAAGGTATAGTTAATCTTGGAATCTTTAATTGCGCCAGGTTTGGTAGCTCATTGCACCATTGAAACCATTCTTTTTGGACATCAGGAGGTAATGGTTCATTCCACTGGATTTTCCAAAGCCACAATTCTTGTAACAGGCACTTTATTCTTACTGTAAATGGAGTCAATGATCCCACTGATTCAAATATTTTTCCAATGGCTTGTAAAATGAAACTTTTGGTGTCCTTTCGGTCTAATAAAATATTCATCAATACTTGGATGTCAAAGATTAAGCAATATTCTGTTGTGTCGCAAGCCAAGTCAAGTTTGTGGAATTTGATGCCACACTAATAAATTTCTGAGGAGATTGCACATCAAATTCTTCTTTCATCCATTTTTCCATCAATTCACAATCATTAGTGATCCATTTCCTCAAATTCATACTGGCTTCAGACATTATGACTTTGGCTTCAGGATAAATTACAAGAACATCATTTAGATTGTCTCCACAAGATAAAAAGTCACCAAAGTATATACTCGTATCTAACAATCCCACTGTGACTGGATACTTATTTTCAAATCCTTTTAAATGTTTTTGATGGTAGCTGACAACAGAAATGGGCTGGAATTTACTCCGACAAGAACCCGCTTGAATATGTAAATTTGGAGATAGCGTTTTCCATTTGCTTCTTCAAACCACAAGAAACGCAATGCATCTCAGTCCTTTTCCGACAAAGAAACCTGCAGAAAGGCTTTCTCTACATCAGAGGAGATGGCAATTTTATTCAATCGAAATTGAATAAGTAGAACAAAGAGATTTGGGTTCAAATTAGGGCCAGTTCATAGACAATCATTCAGAGAAAGTTCATCATTATCGTGTGAGCTGGCGTCAAACACTATTCTGATTTTAGTTGTAAGTCTATCTTCTTTATAGACTGCTTGGTGTGGTAAATAATATATGGTTTTGTCGACGACTTGAGCTTCATTTTCGTCAACCTGTTCAATAATTCCTTGCCTCAGATAGTCTTTCAAAGTATCATTATACTGAAGGCGTAACTCTGGATTTGTACTAAGTCTTTTTTGTAAATCTTGCAAACTTTTTTTTTTCAACGATAAAGTTGTAGTTCAATTTTAAATCTTTCCAGTCCCTTTTCCAAGATAATTCAACTTGGTAACGGCCATTTTGAAAGGTAGTTGTTTCTTCAAATATCTCCATAGCCTTATCACCTTCCGAAAGTTTGGGGTCTTCGTATTTTATTCCAATAGATTCGAGCTCCCAAAATTGCTTCAAAGTATTATCTATCATTTCAAAGTCCTTGACAAGACAACACAATACTATAGAAGATTGGTTATTGTTTAGCATACCAGTGGCTATCCTACCAACCAATGAATCACACATCGGAAGCTTATCTTAAACATTAAATATATTGTGCTTAAGAATTTTAAAAAATAATTCAGCACCAATCAGTCCATGTATTTTCCTGGTTTGTAAATGGTTGGGTCAGCAAGCTCAATAAAGTTAGGCAAATTGATTGAGGAAATATCCAAACGAGAAGCTGGTGTTAAATTTGTAATTTTCAGAACAATAAAAAAGTCTGCATTTTCTACAAATCTTTCTTCGGAATTTGAAATGACTGTATTTATTTTTGATTTTATATTGTAAGATAACCCATTTAGTCCAGAAACAGGAGCATTAATTATTTTTCTTTTAACTCCCAACATATTAGCGCATTTGTTTGTTAAGCAATTAATATTTGAGGCTGAGTCCAATATGCATCGTATTTTAATTTTCTTTTTAAATTTATCTTCAAGTAAAATATAGACCGTACTCAACAAAACAGAATTGTTTTTCTCAGATATATTACTCAAGGACTGAAAGGAAGAAACAGTCTCATTTTTATTCATTATATTATTCTTAGGCGCCGATGAATTCGCTTCTACTTGAGCAAAAGAAGTACCACCTGCCTTTTCTTCGAATGTCAAACCATCATTGACCATACTTTTTTTGCGATGAAGCATTGAATGATGACGTTTAGAACACACTAAACAAGACATTTTAGAATAGCAAGAACTAGGTTTATGATTTTTATTAAGACAGTTAGTGCAAAGTTTTTTCTCTTTCACTGTTTCGTATCTTTTGCTAATATTTAATTTTTGAAAATTAGGTCATTTATTCAAAGAATGATCATGATTACACAATGCACAACAATATTTCGGTTTGGGTTTATCGTTAATCATCAAAGATTTTGTTTTATTAGATGCGGGTGAGAACTTATTTACTTTTCTCGGGAGAGGATTGCGATTTACACTATAGAGCTTCTTTTTCTAAGAATGAAATTAATGTTTCATATTCAGGAACTAGAGTTGATTTTAATGTATACTCGAATTGCTTTCTTGTTCCTTTTTCAAGCTTTTGAAGCACGATAATTACTAGTAAAACATCCGATAAAGAATTTTGTTCGTAATTCAAAACTTTTAAATTCTGACATTTTTTTTCAAACATTCAACCAAATTTCTTAATTCTTTAGATGATTCAATTTGTATTTTGTCTTAATTAATAATGGCAAGAATATGAGTGTCGACCAAAAGTCGTTGATTCTCAAAACGCTTAGTCAAAGCTACGAATAAAGATTCAAATAAATCATATGATTTTTCTATTTGTTTTGCATCACCTTTTAACGATGCGCGTAAATAAAATAATTTTTGTGTTTCATTTAAATATTCATAATTTGAAATAAGATGTTCGAATTGATTTTTAAAATTAGATTACTCTTCATACTTTCCAGTAAAAATAGGGAGTGGTATTTCAGGTAGATTAACTTTCACTTTTTATTCAGAATATTCTGATGAAGAAGTATTCGAACAATTAGAATAATTTACGTTCTTAAATGAATCAATAAATAGTTTAAACTTTACCTCCAAATTTTCCAGTTTTGTTTCAATATTTTCCAAATCATTTTCGACATCTGGAATTTCACTGATGTTCGATAAATCGTAGTATTGCTCACGAATATGATCAATGCGATTTTGAAGTGTTCCAACTTTTTTAGATTTAACTTTTAATTCACTTACTGTTGTACCAAATAAATCCGTTTCAGAAAATTGTTTCACAAAATTTTCGAGTTTCGTAATCGAGGTTTTGATAGCTCCTTTTATTCGATTTAGTTTATCCTTAAGTCGTTGGTACGACTCGGACTCGACGGACCAGTATGTTGGTTTTATGGTTAAGAGATGTGAAGATTATATAATAATTAATCACTCATACGACGGACAAGTGTCTTTTTTAATTATTTATTTGACACAGACAAACATAACAAAGGATATGGGGATTAATTCCCGCTCAAGAAACAACCGTTCTCTTCAATTTCCAAACTGCATCTTCTTCGTTTGAAACAATATCACGTGACGTGCGCGCATGCGCGAACAGCAGTATTCTTTAAAATAAATATTAACTTATGAAATTATCCTTTTTATAAAATGTTTAAATCAAAAGGTTGGGGAAAATATCGTTTAAAAGAATATAATTTATTCACATATTCATTTAATTTTGAAAATATTTTAATTCTTATGAAAAAATCTTCTTTTATTTCCATACAAGAATATCTTTTCAAAATTTGAACTACAAAAATTTAATCCAAATTATTACAGACGTAGATATTTCAATTTGCCTTTGATTTTTGGATTTATTTTGAAACAAAAGTTTTAATTTCTTCTTTTACCTTTTCAATACATTTATAGATCTAACTAGTACAAATATACTCGAAATCATTACGAACATATAAAAATAAATTATTTTTTTAAGACTGCAAAACTTTAAAAGGTATAAATGTTTTTAAAGCATTTTGCTTATGTGTAAAAAGAAGTTTTACATATAAGCATGTAAAGGTTTAAGAGAAATAGTCATGAACATGTTTCTGAATTTCATTTTTATTCAAATAAATAATGGGCATTAGATATGTTTTGCATTCTTTCTTTTTTTACTTTTTGCTAATTTATTTTCGCTTTAAAAACTATGATAGTGTAATTCAATGTAAATGTTAATTATTCAAGTACTTTTCGTTTAACGAGCTAATTCTTTTGCTTACTAGATGGCTTACTAGTAAATGTATTTAAAATATATTATTTTATTTAGTAAATATATTTTAAATAGATTATACATAATAATATGGGATCTAGAGAGTACACATATAGTTACCGAATATTAGAACTAATTTAAAACCACTTACTATGCATTTACATCACTAATTAGGCAGCATAATTTTAATTTATAATTTAATGAACAATACATACTCAAATAAAGTCAGGAAGATTTCATCGACGAGCGAGAGTCCCATTGGTTCTTTTCTGGCGGTCTTAAATTACAGTCTGATAAAAGCTTGAATCGCCGAGCATGTGTTCCCACCTGGTGATAGAAATAAGAGTTCCCCACACACAGAAATCCTGAACTTTCTTTTATTTGCCAGACTAAATGGTATTCTTATTCAAATAAAAACTAGTGCATTCAAAAAAGGATATGCATTTTAAGAAATTAATTCATAAAACCAAATTAAATTAAAAGTTTATAATTCTATCTTCAAGCCTTTTCTTTGATTTATGTAGTTTGCACAACTTTGTAACTTTTTTTCATTTATAAGGTTAGTGATAAAATTTTCCTTGCATAATTTTCAAAAATTTACCTCAATATCGTGTTTAAGTAAAATTGGAATGAAAATCGTTAAAATTATAAAAGTTTTAGCGCTAATCTGTTTTTTTTCCCCCTCATTTTTGCAATTTGATAACTTTTTGCTTAAATTATATTTCATGATAAGATACTTGCACTTTTTATTGTAAGAATTTTTTAAAAATTAAATTATGATGAATAATCTTATGAATTATTGGATAAAAGAAAAAATAAAGCTTTTTTATGAATGAAACACTTTATCACAGGGACTGCACTTCTATTCTTAGTAAATTTTACAAGAAAAACATTTAATAGAAAATTTGAAGGGCATTTCGTGTTGCTATTTTCCTTCAGAATTTAAATTTAGAATAAAAATTTTTATTCAATAAAATGTATTAAGAGTGTTCGTAGTCGTATTTCCATTAAAAGGAATACAAATTGAACGAATCCACTATTATTAATATTAATCTCTAGATAGCAGCACTAACTTTATTTTAGAAACATGTAATTGCATGCTTGCATAGATTTTTTCTTCTAAACATTTTTACTACAAATCACTGTTGCAACATAAGAAATAAAAAATTATTTTAAATTCGTACTCTTTCCACTAAATGTTTTTGCATAAAACTGAACATAAAAACATTACGGTAGATCTACGATTGTTCAAGTTTAAAAAAAAAATTATAGGAGTCCTAAATTTTATAAATGAATTACATATGTGACAAGTGATTTCGAGTCATTCTATTGTAATTTTTCACATTGTATAAATAATTTAATCAGGACTTACAATTTGAAAAGGAATCTGAAACACTACAAACATCCATGCCACAATGTAGTTAAACCTTATGAATTTTTGAACAGAAATAAAGAGTGTAAACAATTCAGAAATTACTTAATGAAAAAAACGACTTAAATGAAAAATATATGCACCTTAACATAATTAACGAAAACTGTGTTTTGGGAGAATTTTTTCCCCATATATTTTTGATAAATTTCTATACATAATTTTCTAAAGTGGACATAACTCGCATACAATTTCCATAATTTCTTTTATTTTTTATTTATTTATTTTTTTTAAATATTTTTTCCAGAGAATTGTTTGCACTTGAATTTCAACTGTAATGTATAGTTTGAAATGTATAATTTTATTTTTAAACAATGAGTTTTAACTAAAATAATATACTTTGGCAGTTTATAAACTGCCAAAGTTTCTTTGAAGATATATTAACGTTGTAGCAGAATATGAAGCTTTCTTAAGGTTTGTATTTCTGTAAATTTATGAAGAAAAATATGCATTTTATGAGTGTACCAATTATATTCTAAATGTTATTTCAATTATTTTATCTTTAATATATAGTTTTAAATTCTATAACTCTTAATTCTTAGAGCAAACATTAATTTCCCAGTGTATTTCAGAAACTGTTTTGTTATTAGTTAGGTGAAATTTAGTTAAAAGAAATGTTTCTAGTTATCAAATAAATATATACAACTCTCAACATCTACTATGCTAACACATCCTATGTTGTTCTGCATTATTCCAATTATCCTTCTGAAGTTTTTATCACAATTTGGAGCAATGTTTTTAATAATAGTAACTAAGAATTTTTCTTAAAAGAAGGACAAACAGTGTATATAATAAGTTTGTATTTAGTTTAAAATCCTTATCTTAGTATTTCTAAAATGTTTAGCTTAAATTACATAAATAAACTAAATTTCAGGAAATCTTTTATGATATTGCACAAACAAATTCTTGTTCATTCCAGAAAATATTAATTATCATCAATTATTTTATTTATTTAATACCATATATGTTAAAAATGGGAATATTTTAAAAGGTGAAAGTTTTAGAAAACAATCAATAGAAATTTTATGCTAGTTCATTTATATATTTAATTAATATAGTAAGCTATTAGTAAAAGAATGAAATACATTTAAATGTTTACATTTAGAAAGGAAATCATATTTGCTTTGAATATAAATAAAAAAATTATGAAAACAGTGATCAGTATGATATTAGATTAGATATGATATCACTATTAATTAACTATAAGTCTATATTATTAACTATAATTCTTCCCGCACTATTTTTGTTATTTAAGTCTGTATCGAATCCACTATTTTTAAGTCATGAAATAAATTTGCATTACAGATTTAAATTATGTTATATATTTAATTTATGTTTAATTTATGTTCCCACATTAACAAACTTTCTTCAAATATTATGGTGAAAATGATTTTATAATTTTTTAAAATCACATAAGTAAATTTTTTCATTTAATTTCTACAACCTATAAGATGTATAATTTTGGCTCTTAATTATAGCTTTCACTTATTTTTAGATGAATACTATATTCAAAATATCTGCTTCAAACTCTTTTTTATCTCAGTATTTTTCTATTTATAATTTAATTAACATCTATAATTTGTAATGTTCAATAATAATGAGCTTATTTCTTATTCAATTCGGCATATTCCCTTGACGTTCTTAATACATAGACTTTATTCCGAATTTCTTCTGCAATCTATAGAAAAAAAACTTGAAAAAAATGAATAAAAGCAGAGTATTAAGAACGGAAATTAATTTATTTTGTAGTTGGATATGTCATTTCTGTTGTCATGTAAACGTGAAAGATGATAGAGCAAATGAATTATTGCTTTCATTTGTCGTATGAACTTAATAATAATGTGTAGTGTCTGTTATGTGGAATTAAACTCAACTCAAACAAATACCAACATTTATTTAAAAATTAAAATTATTAATAGTAATTTGATTATGGCCCTTCACGGTCAACAGGACAAACATCCAAGGAGAGCTAGATGAACTTCCTCGTTCGCCGGTCAAAAACAATCTGTCCTGGCCGGAACTTAGTTCCGCTTTTAATCTCTCCCCATGACTACAAAGTCATCACGGGAAGAGTGTGAGGGGTATCCCATAACACTACTAATTAGGGGATTGTTCCCCACACTAGTTAGAGGTTACCTTTCACACTACATAACGATTTATTTACATCCATTTTTTATGATTAATTATCTATTCGAAATTTTGAATAAAAAGCGTTGCAGTCTATCTGTTACCATTAATTCTTTAAATTGTTTGAATAATAATTCAATAATCTATTCTATAACATGACTATATAGTAATTCATAGTCTGAACTTCTTAATTTTTATAGAGTTTACCTAACATTAAATAAAACTTTAATTTTCTTACTATTTAGTTTGAATCCGTCAACAATGAAATTTTATGTGTAATCATAGTTATATCTGCATTTTCTGGAGATTATTTTGGAAACAAATAATAAATTTCAAAAAGTAAAGCATTTAAAAGTTATGCCAACAATTATGTTTTCGAAATATAAAGTGTTTTTGCTTAAGTTTAAATATTTTTAATGGTGAAAAGGATTTATTTTTGCATTAAAGTATCTCATCTTTCCTTTCATGGAGTTCATTTGTATATTTTATTAATTTTATTTTAGTACTTGTTCAGTTTTAATAAAAATCAGTATAATTTCCAGGTGTTTCAACACTAAAATATGTACTTTTTTCCTTTAAGTCCTCTCCATTTCTTTATTAGTTCTACTCACCTGGGTATTACCGCTTTTTTTTTTATAATTCTCTTAATTTACTTTATTTAACATACTTTATTGTTAAAATACTTTTTACTTTATTGTTAAAATTTTCAGCAGTTATTATTAATTTTCTCATATCTATCATTTTAAGAGTATCTGAAACACCACCAAATACTTCAGCAAATTCTATTAAATCATTTTTCCTTTCCAGTGCGTACAAAGCGTTTTTTATCTTAGAAAAAATACAGCAAAAAAACAAATAAATTCGAAACTATGTTAACAATACATGAGATCTGATAATTAAAACATCTGCTTATGTTGCTCACACCATTAATATAAATCAAAATAATTTTTGTTGCAAACTAATTTAAAACAAACATTTGTATTATCGTTATATATCATTTCTAATATGGTACTAAGATACCAATTTTATTGCCTTCAATTTATTTCAAAATGGAATTCACGTACAAAATTTATTTATCTTCTTCTGATTCAGAAAACTGAATTGTACCACACTGCTTTAATTTTAACTTAGAGTGCAACATTCCGTAAACAGTCAAAATAATTTAAAGGAGAAACTAAATAGACATTTAAAACGAAATCTAAATAGTTTTTACAAATTAAAAAATTTAAAATAATAAAATAAATTAAAATAAAAAACACAGATCTATAAGTACTTCTTCAAAAATAAAAATTACTGTGAAAACTAATAATATAAATTTACAAGACAATTTAAAGCAATATTTCCTAAGCGAAAAATTATAGTTCAGTTTCCAAGTAACTTTAAATAAATTAATATAAAAGTTTCCAAATTTTTCATTTGTTAAAAATGCTAGGCAAATTATGAAGATAATTTTTTTTTACCTATGTATCTTATAGTCTTACTTTCATATATTACATTTTACAAATTATTCATTTAGTTTATCTTACAAATGAAATATTTTTATTCCTATTGGTGGTTTTTCTTAATATATTTAAAACCTAATTTTAATACATCATTGAAATACATAATTTATTTTTTTACTAATTATTTAAAGGTATTTGTCTCCCAAGTGTAATGTATTTTTAAGTAAATTTATGTTAATCAAAAAAATGTCTAATTCTTAAAATTTTATTGAAATATCTTAAAATAAAATTTTAGCATTTAAGAAAGAACGTATAAATACTGTTTCACGTGATTTGTTATACTGCTTTTCAATTATTAAAATAAATTCTTAATAAACTAAATTGATTTGTTAAAAATTCAATAAACATAAGAGGAATCAGACACATAACAATAACATTTTTCTAACAGTGAAAGTAAAACTTTTCACTGTTAGAAAAGAATATTTTATTATTAAATGTTAATTTAAATTTTAAAAAGACAAAAAATCGAACATTAACACCGGACTGCGAAGAAAAAATCTGAAAGAATCGATAGTCAATCTAAATGTAATTTTTATTGCTGATATCTTTATCTATTTTCATTTCAATTTTTCTTTTATGCGTATCATGCATGCGCTAATACAATGATAATAGAAAAACATTAGAATAATTTTAATTGATCAATATCAAGTTTGTGGGGAATGTTTTAATGTGTATATAACTAGTCGTTTGACTCAAATTAAAAATAACTGCTCTACGGCTTTTAACTTCTATGATATCAAGATAGTCGAAAAGCCAATAAGCGAATAAACCTTTTTGAGATGATATAAAGTAAAGTAACGAATAAGCCCTTTGGACACCTTTCGGTATTATTTTATTGAAAGGTTTTATGCTAGATTACTTTATGCTCTCCTTTTCTGAATAAGCAATTTCACTTTAGATGCATGCCAAATTAAATAAATTTGAACTTAAAGTGTGTGTAAGAGGTATTAAAAAATATTATATATAATAATATTATATGTATAATTCTTAAAGATATATGAAAAGGAATAATGTTTTGTAGAACAGCACATCAAAACAAATCTTTTTAAATGAAGAAACATTGAAGGACGTTTAAATATTGCAGAAAATTTTCTACATGTCGTTGCATAGAGCAGAGTTGCGTGATTATTTCACTATAATGTTGGAATTTTTGGTCCTCTGATGCATGTTCTTGAAAAATTGCAAATTCATATTGTGCTTTTAGGAAAGATATTCTATTAAATTCAATACAGATTTTCAAATTTATCACTATTTTATTTTCGATTGAAAAAATGTATCCGTTGACAAAGCCTTTATGAAAAATTTTGGAATGTATAATGCTTTCACTGGAAATACTACAATTCAAAAGTTCAACAATTTATGATATATTTCATGATGTAAAAACATCTTACAACATCAATTGCTTGCAATAAATCAGAAAGGGATTTCATTTTCATTTTCTGAAAATTAGAATTTATGTTAAAACGAATAATTGATAAATTGCATAAAATAGCTTTTTCAAAAAATTCCTCTTTTTAATGATCCAGTCAAATCAACAAAATATTATTTTATAAAAATTTTGAATATCATTTAAAAAATATAATAATTTTTGATTTCCAAAATGATAAAAAAAAAAAAAAAAAAAAAAAAAAAAAAAAAACTATATTCCATTGTTTACTTCAGGAAAACAAAGGTCCTTTCCTTGTAGATTTCTGTCTACCTCAAACCATTCTCTAATACCTATTTCGACATGAGAAACATCTTATCTGTCTAAAAGAGTTTTCCTAGTCACTATTTTCATTGAAAGATTAAATTTCTTGAATTTCTTATCTGAATTTAATAAATCTATTTTAGTAAAAATTCAACTAGTACTCTTTTGTTTCAACAATGAAAGCAAAATGAAAGGTTCCCATACTTATTCAAACATTAATTATTTTTCTTCCGTACCAAATAAAAAAGAACCTAGAAAAAATGAATTTAGTAAAGTAATATTTAATCAAAGTAACATTCAAATAAAAACTAATACGGATCTATGCGTAAAATGCCCTAAAAGGTGAAACACTTTTCAATATATATGCACTTTCTCAATCGGACAATAATTGTAAAGTTGGCAAAGTAAACCAAATGGTGCTGTTCAGTAAAAAATGTAATTAACTCATTTAAGTTTTGTTTTTGAAAGCTTATTCTTGGTCCGGTTTTAAAGTAATTCAATTTTGTACCAAATTTATTGATGCTTTTACTTTGTCTTGATTATTCTTAGTTCTAAAATATTTTGTGCTATTTTATTTTTTAAAACATTTCTATATACTTCTATTCACTTGCATTCAATGTGAAAAATCGATTAAAAGTGTTAACTTAATTTTGTTTTTAAACCTCTCGATTTATTTAAATTACATTTAAATCAATTGAATTATTGCTTCTTTTATTTCAACATTGACATTTGTAAAGCATAATACATCTTTATTTAAACATATCTTATTAAATTTACCATTCTTTAATGATTGCTTTATACTTTAATTTCATGTTTTGGTATGTTTGATATTTTTTAATGAAGATGCTTGTATGATCTTTATTTTTGACAGAAAGTATATCATTTGTGCCTTAATGTTATTTTGCTTACTTAAAAATGTTTGCTTTTTTTATAGTTTATTTTATAAAACTGAAAAATGAAGTTCAATTTTACCTATATCTAATGATTGAGTGAACTTTTCATTATTTCAGAAACTAATCTTCACTGGTAAGCTGTTGAAATGACTGAAGAAGGTAGTATAAAAAATATTATGATGATATATTTATGAATATTTATTACCTGAAATTTTGTAATTATTAGCATATCTTGAAACATTTTATTTAATCTTTATCATTATTTTTTCTTTTTTATTGCTCAAAGATTAAAATCTAGAGCTTTTTTTTGCATTTTATTGATTTGCATTTCTTAGTAAAAAAAATTTTTTTTATACATATCAAATCATCTATTTTCTGAATCTATTATTTTGACTAAATCTTACATTTGATTTCTTCTGTCTTATATCACTATTTTGTTGAATTATGTAACAGTACAATATTAGCTAAGTTAATGTGTAGAATTGAAAATTAGGCTAAATCATATGGTACTTTTCTATTATACCTCCGCTTTGGTCCTAAAGAAATAGTATGTTTTTATAGAGAAACAAAAATTATGTTACTTAACAAAAATAATATGATTATTTTATTGGCTCAAAATTTTATTTTAAATTTAATATGCATTAAGTCTAATTTTTTTGTGCTAACATTGACTAAAAAATGATAAACAATGGTAAACAAAGCTACATGTAGTTAGTACAAAAGATTGCTCGGTGATAATTTTGTTGGTTAAATGAAGTATTGCAACCTAATCATAAAGGGCAGAAAACAGTTAAATACAGCAAAATTTAATTTTGTCTCATTGAAAATAAGGTATTAAATTATACTTATGCAATCAATCACCAATGCAAATGCTAAACAATTTACATTAGAAATAAACACTAACATTTAAAGTTTTTTTTATTAATAAGTAAAAGTTGCTTAGTTTATAAAATGTTTGCATTATCTTTTGGTTGTTTCTGAAAAGGTAAACATTTTTATGCAATCCATGATGCAAATATAAAATTTATGACAATAATTTACAACTTTTTCTTTCTTGTTACAGCGATTATCAAAAACAGGGGTGTAATGGAAAAGTATCATTCAGAGTCATAAATCTTGATTTGCTGATGCAATTTAAACATTTATTTAAATAATATGTCAACATTTGTAAATGATTTTGCTTTTACATTATGTAGGAGACAGTGCCTGAAATTAATGGTATTTAAATTTACAAGTTATATTAAAAGTAAATTATTTTTAATTCATGAGAAGTTTAAGATGCCTTAAATGTTTACTTACTGTTTGCAGTTATAACAATTAGTCCAACTTTAACTGGAATTAGATAATCACTCTCAGAGAAATGGAATTGCTAAATAGATGTTTTAATAATCAAGGTGGTATGCTGGTATATTTAGTTGAAATAACATAATTGCAATATCATGGCTATAAAGCACAGCAAGAGGTCTAGTTAATGCTTTGTAAAATTCAAAATTTATTTTTGAGGAAATAAACAGGAGAAACTTTTGAATTGTAATAATTTGCAAGTATGCCTTTCTTTGATTTTGCAGAAAATTTGTGATTCAACTTTTGTTAATAATATGAACAACTTAATTTAGAAATTACTATTACTAATATTTTTTCCCCTCATTACCTATTACCACTATTGATGTGCTGTTTTCCTATTCAAGAATTTTTAGTACATATATATTGTCCATACATTTTATAATATGCGTTACCTAACTTCAAATTTAGTATTTTGATAATGATATTAGACAATATTCTGTCTCAACTAGTTTATGGTATTATCTTTCCCTGGGCAAAAATTAGTATTTTGAGATTTGATTCAGCTATTCATGGACATAAATGTTTTAATTATTCAGAATCCACTTTAAATTATAGATCCTGATTGATTTAATTAACTGTTGAGTGAAAAAAATGACTGTTAAGTGATAAATAAGTGACAACACCTCATTGGGCAAAATAATATATATTTGTGTTTCATGTTAATGAATGAATTATCGTTTATTTATTTTCCTAACTATATTTCTTTATTGATTCATTTATTTATTTTGATTTGGAAAAAAATTTAATTTTCCTATTTGTCTACTTCTTAAACATATTAGGAAAATTACATTTTAATTTCAAAATATAAATAGTCAGCTATAAAAGTCAGAATCTATAAATTTAGCTGTTTTAGCTATTTATCAATCAGACATCTTTCCAAAATTCTTAATTGAGTTATCTTGGTGGTTTAACTGCAGATAATTCAAGAATATTTTCTATTTTACTTGAATTTTCAGTATATTTTACATTTAAATATTATATTCTGTAATGACTATTAATAATATTGACTAATATCAAGAGTTAGGTTGTAATAGTGGTATCAATAAATTTTGCATTTTTTTTAAAAAAAAAATGCTAAATGTACTTGAGTCATAGCATAAAAGTTGATGCATTCATTCTTGAATACTTGAAATAATCCATTACCCCTCCCCCCAGACACACACACTTGAAATACTTATTAGAAATCTAACATTCTCATATGAGAATACTATAGTGGACTGTAGTGGTAGTGGAGGATAGTAACAGTTACTATTGTGGTAAATCTGAATTTATATTGTTTTACCACTATTTGAGGTATTAATTAAAAATCTATCACTCTTGATTTTAACTGTCAATTTAATTTTTCTCTTATTGATTTTTGGATAATTTAATCATCTATATTTGAAGCATCATATTTTGATGCATTATTATTATTATTGCTATTATTTGATTGATAATTAGTGCATTTATAAGTTTTCTGCAATATTCTTATTTTAAAAAAAAGATTTAGTCAAAAGTGACTTTCAGATTAAACCTCAAAATTTTCTGTTAATCTTTCATATGTTACAGATCTTTGACAATTTTGATAGGGAGTTTAGAATTTTGGAAATCCTGTGGGGAACTCTAACAGCATATTGAAATTTTTCAAAGGCTATAAAATTTTTTTTCAAAAAGTTTTTTAACAATGTTAATGAATTTAGTCATAATGATCATGTTATAAGTATCTATAGAGGACAAGTCTTCATTTGTGTACCGGATTAGTTATTTTATCAATGTTGATTTTTGTGCAGGTTTTTTACAGTGGTAAATGTGTCTTTTATTTTCAAAAAATGTCCCGTGAAGGCTTAAATGTTTTAAATTATTTTATAATGAATTTATTTAGTAGGAAGAATGCAGAATCAAATTAAAGGTTGTTCTTATTTATCCATGCAACAAAAACATTTGACTTTTATATTACTTTTTACAATTAAAAATGAAAATCTATTATCTGTGTTATAACATATGCCATGTTTCAGAGTTGTCTTTTATTCAACAGTTCACCCTTCTTCACTGTATGTTATTGTGCCATATTTTTCAGTATGTTTCTTCTTGTTTGTGTGAACTTTGTTTGCATAATAAACTTTATATTAATAGAAGAATAGATTTATTTTTGAATATAACAGTTTATGCAGAAAATTAAAAAGTGTATGACAGCTTAAAGCATATAAATATTTTTTATTTAAAAATATATCACATTTTCCTGCATATAATTTGTGGATTAACTGTTAGAAAGTTTTGAATTTCGCTGTTTGTATTATACACCACTACAGATAATCTGATAAAATATATTCTGCATCATAAAAGCTTACAGTAAAGTTTTAAAATAAATTTTGTCTATGTTATTTAAAATAAATAACAGTAACCACATGACTCAACTAACTTATTTCAGCTATAATCAGCTTTGTTCAGTTACATTCAAGAATGAATTCAGTTTTCAGAGAGATTACAGCTATTATTAGCTATCATCATTATGCATTTTATTTTGATCTCTAAGCTGTTTCATTTTGAAAACATTAAATTTTGTTTATCATGTAGAAGCAAAAATATGTAAGTTACACAGCTGATTTTAAAGTAAAAGGTATACAGAAAGCAAATAAAAAATTATGATGTTAATGTAAAGGGAGAAAAAAAAGCATGCACAATACAAAAGAAAATGTTTATCCAATGTGCAGTTTGAAAATAATGCATTTTTTCATTTAATTATTAATGAAACAAATATATTTTATTTTTAAAATGTGTCTAACATCATTTTGTAAGTTATAAAAAACTGAAAATCGATAATTTTTGTAGAATCTTCTTGGAATAATTGCTCTCGATGATCGATCTAGTGCTTTCATCTCAGTTTATCACCCTTTGCATTGAGGTGAATCCAAGCTAATGTTTCTTATAATAAATATTTTATCTGTTCAATTTATTATGTTATTAAACATATTGTGCATTTTTTTATTTTATGTGATACCACATTATCAACAATATATATTTTCTACTATTTATCAAAAAATTGCTGAGGACTATATGTCACTTTGGGTTATGCAACACTTTTTTCTTTTACTAGAAATATGTCTTACATATAATACATGTTGTGGATTATATATAGGAAAATATGGTAGTTATAAGCAATGGATAATTTTGTAAAACTTATCTTCCAAAATGAATTTACACACCTAATTTTAAGCAACTGTAAGAAGTTTAATAAATATGCCTAACCCTATTTCACATGATTAGACTTATCAAATTGCAATCTACAATATGTTACTATATTCATTTTAATCAAAAGAATATAAAAATAATGAAAGCAAAATCACATTACGTTAAGTATCTTATATGTCTTTTCAGATCTGTAGATATTTACGGTAATTTTAATTTTCACTTTTTACTGTAGGCCAAAATTATACTAACTCCCATGTTTAAAAAGTAAACGCTAAATGACACAATAAGCTTTTCAGAAAAAAATATATTGCAGTTGTAAAATGGCTTTGAATGACATTGTTATATTATGTAGATTTCATTGTTATGATGTAGAGTTCATTGTTATGTAGATTGCACAACTATGTAGATTTCATGTTAATATCAGATTCACTATTCAGATTTTGTCACTATTCAGATTTCATTGTTAAACACTGCTTTTAATTTCAATATCACTTGAAATAATTACAAAGAAATAAAAAAAAATACTGGCTAAAATTTTTTAATTTAACTGATATTGCTGTTATTCTCAAGTTCCTGGATAGCTAGATCTTTCCGAAAGTCTTGATAATTGCTTCTGCAAGATGTGATGTGTCAGGGCTGTAGATAATTTTCTGCAGGCAGCCTCTAATTGGGGTCAATTCAATTTTGATTATGTTGGTTGTGGCTACCGGACATTCGTATATGTGTTTTGGTGTCCGGGACAGTAATTGTACGTGGCATATGTTCTATAGTTGTCGGGATGGATCTTCATATCATGAAAATGTTCAGTTCTCAACCTAGCAATAGTTGTTGTAATGCTTCTTGGGCAATCATATTCCATAAGCAAAGGTTTCTTGCGAGCCTGGGTCAGTAACCTGTGGTGAGCTACTGCATTTGCATCTGCAAGTGTGACCATGGAAAAGTGGGTTGCCAGAGCCTTAGAGGTTGTACTTCTGTGAATTTAACTGATAATAAAATTGAATTTTTTTTATATATAGGAAATTTAACTTGTTGCAATTTTATGCTGATATTAGTAATGCAGTATAAGATTAGGCCAACTAACTTAAAATATTTTGTTTTTTCTGTTTTTTTAAGTCCTATTTTATTCTCTGATGGTATTTTCAATTTTTAACCTTCTTTTTAATTTTTAACCTGAATCTTTTCTTTTTTCAAAATATCGTTTAAGGGTAGCTAATAATATTTTTAGATATTCATTTTACATACAATTATTTGTATCATTTTACTTAGAAAAGTTTTATTATTTACTATTGTAGTTGCATTTTTATATCTGTCATTACTATTTAATTAAAGAATTTTGTTCAGCTCTTTAGCAAAGCATTTCTTAATATAAAATTTTAACAATCAGATTTTAAATATGAAATTTATTATTGTTATTTATCAAATATTACTGAATTAAATTCTACTCTTTTCATGACGAAAATTATACATTAACATACATTATATGTTTTTTTAGTTGAAGATTTACATGTGACTGGAAATGAATTTAAGAAATCAGCAGAAGAATCAGGTATATCTGTTGAAGATATGTTTACAAGGTAAATTCAACATCATGACTTCTAATAAATGTATTCATAATATAAATTTTTTCTTAAGTTATTAAAAAAATAATCTTAAAAAAAATTGCAAATTTTATTAATAAATTTATGATATTTAGAAATTTTTCAGATTCCACTGAAATCTGAATTGAGTTATGTAAATTGAAAATGCTTTATATTTGTGTAAAATATACTTGAAAATTTTAAATAAAAAATGTGTATATAACTTTTTTATGTTAAAGATAGTTATATTCAGGACATCTATTTGTTGATTTTAGTAGTATGAATGCTGAATCATTGAATTCTGGAGACAGTACTGCTGTCAAAACTAATAAAGTTCAAATGGAAAATAATAAAAAGATTTTAGATGCAAATCATGTAAGTATATCCTGGTTTATATAATTATCAATTGATATTAGGGAAGAAAATATCAATATATATTTGAATAATCAGTTTCATTGCCCACATGTTTTTAAAAAATATTTTAATTATTTTCCTCATTTTATTGTTATGTGGACTGAAGTTTTCATAATATAAATGTTATTATCTCTTTCTATAAAATATGCTTTAAGAATTGATATTTTTAAAATGTTGAGTTCCTGAGCTATTAATTGTCAGAAAAGGAAAATAGTAACAGAAATGTTTATATATTTATGTAAAACATTTTTTTTTAAGTATAACAATCTAACTTTCTGTGTGGAGTGGAGTGTATTTTCAGTTTAAAAAATTTCATACATAATTTTCTATTAATAAATATTTCTTTCTAAAGTTTTTTTAGTAATTAAAATTAATTAAAAAATGTGTCTTTTCTATGCTTTAATTAAGTTTACCAAAAACTAAAATTTTTAAATTTCTTAATATATTGAATATTTAATAAAAAAAATAGTTGAAAATGATGATTCTCAAATCTTTAAACATCATAAAATTAATTAAGAAACTAATATAAACCAATAGTACAAAAATACTAGTAGTGTTGGTTTATTATTATTTTTATTTTTAAAATAAAAATATGAAATAGACAATTCTTATTTAGGTACAATCCTACAAGCTAGTACAGTTTTGGCACAATTTCAAATTTTTGTGCTTAGCACTGCACAGTTATCTTCTAACCTTAATTACATTATCTCATGCAATATACAGTTTAAAAATCATGCACAAATTCGAACTTTAAACATTGGAACTTTACTCTATTTTAGATTTTGAATATCAAATTTTCAAATATTTCATTATAATTACTTGCTTTAGAAGTATTACAAAACTATTAAGAAACTAATTTCGCAAACATTGCATATTATAAAATAGTTAAATATCATACAGTCAAAAATAGGAGACAACTGGGCAATAAAACTAAATCAGTAGCAAAAATAGCACACATTTTTTATAAAAACTCAAGTTTCAGTTAATTGGGCATTAGTGTCAACCTTAGAAAATACCTGTGATAATGCAATCTAACCTTAGAAGAACTGGGCAATTGAACTAAATCAACAGCATAAATAGGATGCATTTTTATGAAAAACTACTTTCTAATTAACATATTATAATTCATTGTAAACTTACATATATGTCAAATATTTCTGCATAATAGTCAATAAATTATTATGTACAATGCAAATTTTTATCAAATAGTGCATAAAGTAAAATTATTCATGTAATTATCACTTGCAGAAGAATTAAAAAATGCAAATTCAATTTATCACTATCTATTCCTTTCACTTCCTACCCACTAATATTAATATTCAATATTTTCAATTTGATACACTTTCAAAGCAAAGTGTACTTCAAGACTTAATTTTCAATTTGATATAACTTCAAAACATACTTCAGACTCTTAATTTTCAGCCATTAATAAACAAAACAAAATCTTCAAGGGTTTCTACTTGTATGCTGTCATCAAGTTACATCTTAAAATTGTAAGACAACATTCTGTCACATTAAACTACAGTTTGGTGCATTTATTACTACACCAGCTTTTAGGATATATTCCTTATTTATTATAATAGAGCTTCAGTTATTACTAGGGATTGGTTAGGGGATTGGCCTTCCGTCTAGAAGTGCGAGGTTTGATTCCCAATGCTGCCAAAGAACCATCGAGTACATTTGATGTACTTGCTCATGAAATCTTTTGAATCGAAAGTTCTGTAGTGGTTTGCTGAGAAGTTACCGTGGGTGTAATGGTCTGCAGAAAATTTACTCCCCCTCTAGATCAACGTAAAAACTAAGGGAGTGTATCCTCTGGTGGTGCCAGCTATCAGAGTAATCTTACAGAAGTCATACTTACACCTTCATATTGCTCTGGTTAAGCAAAAGATGCTCCTTCTGACTTAATTTTGTAGTTGTCGGCTAATGAGCTTGGCTTATCCAAGTGTCATAACAGATGCTAAAAAGAATGAGAGTAATTGACTAATAGCAAAAGTTAATATTTTGATGTATTAAATTTAGAGTGTAGTATAATTTTATATAAAAGAGGAAATACAGAATCATATGATAAATAATATATACGTATAAATGCTTATTAAAATATTATCATATAATTGCTAATTTTTACACAATATATTAATATAATTGTTGTACATTGACGTCTATAATATTAATGACTGTATTATAAATAAAATATCAGAAAATTTAATGCTGAATAATTTGTGATGGAATATTTATAGTATTTGTATGACCTAATAATTTATATAATTAATATTTTCTAGCCTTTGGTTGGTAAATATCAAGAAGAATTAAAAGAAAGATTGTTAAAATTACTTCAAGAAACTGATGAGCATCTTATTGATTTGGTATTGTTCTGTTATAATTAAATTTTCTTATTTTTAATTTTGATATTTATAATTTATTATTCCTATATATCAGATTGATTTGTAAAATCAACAAAAATTTTTAGTGTCTATTTCCATCACATAAATTATGTTTTAAATATTGCTGTAGCATACTGTGTGTCTCAGTATATTTTGATTTGCTTATGTAACCAAGTTATTATTTAATACTATTGTTGAGAAAATGCTTTGATATTATATAATACTTTACCATTTTTTTTACTTACCGAAAAATTATGACAAGAAAATTAGTATGAGTAAGCTGTTTATTTAAAATTGTGTCAATAATGATGTTATTGAGATTTATGGTTACTGATTTTATTCAAAATAATAATTTTAAAATTTTAATAGCCAGCTCAGAGAATCTCAGTATTGTTATGTAAGTTTGATCAAAGAAATCTTTGCATTTTTTATGTTTTTCAATGTATCATCACTTTATTGATATTTTAGTTAATAAAATTAATCAAAATACCTTATATTATAGCGATTTACTATATCATTTTTCAGAAATCTATAATAATTATCCGTATGACTGGCTTAGCAAAAATGTAAAAGCATCAAATTTAGATAAATGTTTAAATCTTTTGGGCCAAACAGTATATTTTTTAAGGTTTTCATTAAAATAACATCATTTAACTACTGTACTTAAACAATTTTCAGTATAAATTTCTACAATGTGAAATCTTTATTGCATTTAATGTTTTTTAAGGTTACAAATAATCAATAATAAATATTAATTATAATTATTGTATAATAAATAATAATTATTGTCTCTCATAATTACATTACAGAATTTTTTAAAAAGATAGCTTATATATTACGTGTTATAGTCTGAATGTTAATGAAAATTCAGTGTCTATTGATAATGCTTGCTATTTGGAAAGTAGATTGTTAAATATTTCTAAAATTATACATTTATTGTTATTCAAATATAAATAATTTAAAATTACACGAAGTTAGTTTAATCAACATATTTATTCTTTGAACTTTTATTTGCTATTCAATTTTACAGTAATATTTGCAACTGGTAAATAAATTAACGGATAAATTGCAACTGATAAAACCATTAAATTCACAAAAAGAATTTATTTCCAGAACTATACTCATGTAATATAATTTATTAATGGATTAAATTTGTTTTCACTGGGATTTTGTCTAAAGAAAATTAAAATTATTGGGATCAGACAAATGTTATGTCTAAGAAAATACAATTTAAAAAGTTGCTAACATGTCATTATTTTATGCCACATCTTGGAAGCTTTGTTTTTTTTAAAAAAAAAAATATTAAATAAAATAATTAGAAGCTAATTTTTTACTAAGACATTTTAATAAAGTGATTGATATTAAAAAAGATCTCAAAATAATTAAATATTTTGATTATGTAACCCATGATATATTGATGGGTATTAAGAAAAGGGCTTAATATAATATTATTCTCATTTATTTTTAAATTGCTAAATAAAAAATTATATGAAGCCTGCATTCAGATATTGATCAAAATTTAATTAGAGCTACAGCCTCCCTTAAATTGTTTTACAATTTTAATTGCAATTTTTCAATTTTAAGGCTGTTGGAAAATTTTTTAATAAATGTTTTATTATTTTTTATATTTTCACTAAGTAAAATGTTGTTTAAAATAAAGTTAAGGAAAATTTTTATGTACATTTAGAAACTCTAAAATTTTAAGTTAACACTTAATTTTCCTTGAAGAAACATTTCTTTCTTCCTCATTAGATTTCTTTTAAGGAATAACTTATTACTAATTACACAGAATTTTTGAAAGAGGAAGAAAAATATGTTAAAAAGTTTTACAAATCATTTGGCAAACAATTGTTCATTTTTATTTTTCACTCATACAATGATAATTGATTTTAATAATGATTAATTGTAATTATTGGATAAATTAAAAGTCTGAAGTTTTTATTTATTACAAATATATACATTGCTATTTCATCTGTATTTTAAATGAATAAAAATTGACACATATTTTACTGTACTTGAGATTATAAATAATAAATTTTTTATTTTATATTTTAAATTCAATTTTTATGTTTTAGAAAAGGACTGTCACTGCTCAAGAAAAAGAAAATGAATGTTTTGCAGAAAGAGGATATGAATTGCAAAAGGAACTTAAGCAACAAGAAAATAAGTTACAACAAATTAATATTGATTATGAAGAAGCAATTACTAAGAAAGAAAATATTCGTTTAAAATATTCAGATGTTATCAAAACTTTTGATTCAGTTGATGAAACTTGGAAAAAAGAAATTAAAATAGGTAATTTTAGACATTTAGATTGAATTTTATGGCTGATTTTATGGGTAATTTTTTTTATTAATCAAATACCTTTGTGTATTTAAAAGTTTGAATTTTATAAACGCAACATTTGTCAAATTAATTTTTTTGCTTTAGAATGACAATTTTAATACAATTGTTATTTTAGCATTAATTTTCATTTTTTTCTCTGTATTTGTTTTACCCATATCATTTCGATGTTACTTTTCTACAACCTTTTTATATTGATCACAAAGCACATATTACAATAATTTATTTTAGTCTTTGATTATATTAATATAAGGTTGGTTCAAAAATGAAATATAACATTTTTAAATATGAATTTAAATCTGACAATAATACCTCAAATGCTTCTTGCAATATAAACCAGGCATTGAGGGAAAATACTGATAGTGTTCAAAATCGCAATATTGATTTAAAAATTTTGATTTGTTGACATTTCTACCCAAAATGAATCACATGGAAGATACAAAACGTCTGTGAAAAGTGATGCTCTGAAAACAGCTGGAGAAATGAATCCAATTGAATCTACAAGAGAACTTGTTATTAGGATAAAAGTTGATCATTTTAATAATATTGTGATATCTTTCTCAAACTGTGACAATTCTTGGATTAATATATACATGCATATATATATAATAATCCAAAAATTATCACAGTAGTCTGAAAAAGTGTTAGAGAACATTAATTTTTCACTTACTCAGAATATACTTCCAATCAGAAAAATAAAGTACACTTTATCACAGATTAGATTCAAATAAAAATAATTTTTCATCAAGGATAGGAAAGCATTTTATTATTCATTAGTAAAATTTTCATATGTATAAATATAGCAAACTATAAAAAATAACTCTTGTGATTTTAAAATTGTCATAAATGTAAAAATTAAATATAACATATTTTTGTGAAAGTAAAATAAATTACTTTGATACATCTGTTAATAAATTATCTAAGCAACTTTCTTATGTCATAAATGGTAGATAATGGGTGTCTTATTGACAAAACTTGAAGTAATATAAATGTTTATTTATTTATTTTTATTATTATTATTTTTTTTTACAATTTATTTTGTATTTTTGGAAAGGACATTTTTTTTTAACAAAAATCAATTTTGTGATTGAAATGATTGCAATCTGATTCATAATTAATTTACCGGCAAATGCATATGAATTGAATTAAATTGGATTGTAGTATCTTAACTTCATTCCTTAACTAACCATGATTTTTGTGTTAAATAATAATAATAAAAAAATACCTTCCTTATGTATGAAAATAAATTGTTTACCAGTCTACTCAAATAATCAAATCAAAATTTTAGACATGGTGGTTTAAAAATATACACTGAAGATTACAATGATTTTAAACATTACAGAGTTCTCAGGAATGGTTATAGTGAGAAAATTTTAAAATTTTAAGTTTTATTTATTTAATTTTTTTTGCAAAAAATGATTATATTGGAAAACTGCATATAATGTTGGAACACTTCGCAGATGACAGAAATTATAAACTTAAAGCATTTTCAAAGAAAAGCATTGTAAAAGACAAATGAGATGTGGAGAGTTATGATACGCTTTGCATGATTCACAGGATTCGACCTTTGTTACATCAATCACCAGACTCCATGCTGAGAGCATTTCTTGTCAAAAAGCTTTTAAAAAGCAGCATGAGAGAATGTTTCTTCATTCAGATATTTGAATACTTTAACAAGATCACATTTACAATGAAGCAGCAAGGTGAATTGAGGAATCTGTTTCACCTGAACAGAAAAAAACTGCCAAGATTCATCTTATAGGCATCACTTTAATAAAATCAGGCAAAACTTGTGTTCAAAAAAAATAAAAAATAACTCTAAAAATTAATCATAAGTGCATTTAGTTCACAAAAATTTAAAAACTAAATGCACTTATGATTGATTTTGTTCCAAGCAGCCATCTGCTTAAATTGAAGTTGTTATGGAAGTTCATAAAATTAATTATACAATAGGTCCATTGCATACAGCAAGAAAAGTTGTTTTTTATTTGATGAAAAAATCATTGATTTTAGGTATCTGCAGTCTGTTCTATGCATATTTCTTGATTAACCTCATCACATCCAGGAGTTGCACTTAGTAAATAAACAACTGCCAATAACTTTTGTAAAATTTTCACATATCAGATATGATGAAAATAGCAGTTTTTGCAACAGATAATATGAATGCATTGGTATTGGATACACTTTTTTGTAACTAGTAATGACAAGCAATGGTGACAAACATCTGTACTAAGAAAACACAGAAAGTAAAAGTAACTTTGTGATGCAGTATCACCATAATATAAGTTTGTGGTCTGCACTTTTCAGAAATACCTGTAGTTGTAGAAATTACAACTACAAGTGTAAAATCCAGCTTAATCACAAGTGTTTGGTATAAATCAATTATTACATTATTCCTGAATTGCAGCAATGAAATGTCAATTGTGACCATATATGGGTACAAGATGGGTCTTTTTCACTCATTACCTGTTTTTTTAAAAAGTGCCACAAAAATATTGTGATAATAAAATCATCTCCTCAAATCTAGCAGTTTTGTAGCTACTGTGATACCTAACCCCTGGATTTCTGGTTCTTGGATTATTAGAAATGTTAGATGTAGATAGATGATGCATGTTCCTTATCAATAATTGAAAGATATAATAAAATGTGAAATTATGTAAATTCCTCCAATTATGATTCATATTGATGTTTACAATTTTCTTTGGTACAGTAAGCTGACACCTCTTAACATAGACATATTGAAAATTTGCAATTCTATTAGGATATTTTTCTCATTCTTTTCTCTTGTGTTGTCATTAGTTCTCTATAATTTTCATTTTTACAAATACTTTATGCTGGTAGTTTTTCTTACACACTTCTTGTCCCAATTACAATGTGAGGTTTTTGAGTATGTTTTTCAATTTATAAAAGGGAACAAAAAGTGTTATCATTCAAAAATTTTAACTCCCATAATTTATATGTTCGATAACCTTAACATGCTAAAGTATTATTGAACAGTACAAGATTTTAATTTCAAATGTAGGAAAATATATTTGTGTTAAAAAATTTGCATAAATTCTAATAATTTAAAATGGATTGCTAAAAATGTTTAAATGTTAATTTTTAATGGAATTAAACTCTTAACAATAGAACATTTGTTGTTTGATAAAAATTTATGAAGTTATCAATCATCATTTAATACATTTAAGTTTATATAAGGTTTTTGTTCACTTACATATGTTTAATTAGCTTATGTTAATTATTTTATTTCTTAAAAGATGAAGATTTCCAAAAAACATTAGAAGATACTGCCTTTGAAGTTGTACAACTTTCTTCTTTGCAAACGGAAACTTATACTGATGCTAAAAGTCTTCAACGTGTGGTTGAGAAATCATCAAAGGATAGAGAACAATTGGAAATTCAGAAACTGAGACAGGTATTCAATAGTATCTATTTATGATTAACTTATGTATTATGTTTACATTCAGGAAAAAGACTTTCATTTAAGCCAACAAAGCTTGTGCTTAGAGTCTCAACTTCACAACTACAATAGTGGGCTTTCTAAATAAAAGATAAATTAATTTACAAGGATAATATTTTTGATGCACCAAAGGTTCTCCACCGAAGGTTCAATAATCTTGTATGCATGAAATAGATATCATGCATACAAGATAGGTAAGATAGAAATAGGTGAGAGATGTATGCATGAAATAGATACCACTTTACATTGCAAAAGTTTAGTGATAGCACTGACAATAAATCAGATTGTGGAGTATTTGGTGACTTGTGGAAGCTAGAAAAATGTAAATAACAGGAATCTATTTTCAAAGCCTAGAGTTCAGGCTTTATTACATTTATTGGTGATTTGAATTATACATAAAAATATGTTAAAAATGTATGTAAAAAACAAAATGAATATTTATTATATATTTAATCTAATATATGCTACAAATTTATGATTATTGGCTTATTATTAAAAAATCATAAACTGTATTTTATTCAGAATCACAAATAATTTAAAATTTAATTGATCAAAATGATTTTAGTTATTTAACATTCTAATTTTCATTGTTCTATAAGTGCTTTGACTTAAGTGACTTGACAAGTTTGTATGAAAAAATTTGAAAGATGCTAGTTGAAAATAATTTATTATCTCTTAAAATTAGTTTTAAAATTATAAATATATTTAAATATTTTGTGATCTAAACTTATATATATATATTAAGTTTTAGAAAGTAAAATTCATATCATTTTGGGCAAGTCAAGAGGAATTTTCTCTGAAAATATTAATGAATGTATTTAGAGGAGAAAGGGGTCAAAATAATTATTTCAATTAAGGTATAAACATGTATTATGTGTATATAGAAGTTTAAGTAAAAATATTTTGAGATTTATAGATTACTGTTTAAAAAAAATTAAGTTCCAATAAAGGAAGCCATTTCAAAACGTAAATTCAGAAGAAATCTAAAAAAAAATGTTTCCTTTAATTTTTGAGTTAAATTACACATTTTTTTTTTTTTTTTTTTTTTGAAACTGCTAATTTTATATGAAACATGAAATTTAGTAAAATTTACTTGAGATAAGTAATACAAGGTTTTTGCATCCTATTGAAAATAATTCTTTTATTTGTTTAGAGTTTATCATGTTATGTACTACTTCTTTTATATAGAAATCTCTCACATATTTATGTTATGCAAATAATTTAAAATTTTATTAATTGTTTCCAAAAAATTATGATCATCAATTTAAAAAATTTAATTTGGCATATTAGTATTTTACAGATTTCACCTTCTTAATCAAAAATATTATCTAAAAAATAATAATTGTAATAAAAAAAATGATAGTTCTTTAATTAAATTTGATGTCTCACGTAAGGAAAAAGAATAAATAAAATTTTTATATTTATCACTGAAAAATGAATAATTTATTGGAATACAAATAATGTTCTTTTGTCATGTTTGGTTAAATTTTGCTTTAAAATATGCCCATATTTTGATAAAGCTTTAGAAATGATTAAGGAAAACTACTTAAAGATCAGCATTGTATTCTTTGATTACTTTAACAGTATAATTTTTAAGTTATTTTTAAACAATATAATCCTTAATTTAGTTCTGTAAAATGTTCATAGAAATACATCTATTCAACGGTTTTTTTTGGTCAGATATTATCTGCAATTCTAACTGTAAATGAGCATTTAAAAGGCCATTGAATTGGTCACTAAATATTTGATTAATTTTGAGTTTTTGTTTTTGATGTTAATTAGTCAGAAATGCCTTTGTGCTGTACTGTAGCTAATACATCATTGTTATTTAAAATTTTGATCAGAAATATTGCATCTGATATATATATATATAAACATGGCAAAATTTGATATAAGCATTTAATAATATCTCATCAGTATGTTATTTTTTATGTTTGCTATTTTAATTATTTTTATTATATTAATAGTAATTATATGCACTCTGTCTAATTTTGGGTAGTTGGAATTTTATTTTTTCTCATATATTTTTTTCTTTTCTCATTTTATTGAAAGAAATTGAGATATTTGTTTTTAATTAGGAAAAGTCAATGAAAAAAGTTCAATTTTCATCTAAAATCTAAAATATTTAAAGGATTAAATTAATTAGATAATTAGTATCTACAACTTTATCTCTGTCTATATATAAATATGTATATACAAAGTGGGACATGAAATATTGAGCCATGGTATATTATGGTATATTGTTTTTTATATATATATATATATATATATAAAATTAGTTACTTAGATTTATATATTGTGGTTTTAGCAATTAATTTATCTACCATTCTACTAAGAGATGTTGTGTTGAGCCAAAGTCAACACATAGATATGCATGTTTGACAAATACAGCCATTGAAACTTTTTAGAACCAGTTGCAAAAAAGACATCAGTTGAAAAAAGGTGTGGGAATTCACCTTTCCAACTAAAGGAATACTCAGGTATCGAATGTCATTGTCACATGTTCCCATTGCTTAAGAGTTTATTCACACAAGGTCCATTGTGAAAATAAAGAATATATTGTAGGAGAAATTTCCCAGATGTTCTTGGTTCATCAAAAAGCACTATACACAAATTGTTTGAAAAATGCTTGCATACAGGATCAAAATGCACCCTAGATTAGACTGTCATCTGTCTGCAAACCTGAATTAAAGAGGCGGAAACTGGAGATAATGAAAAGAAGGGCTTTTTTCAGTTCATGGGAATGAGTGAAGTTGCAGATGTGTCTTAAGGGGATTGAAGTTGAAACCATGGAAAAGCTAAGTAAGTGCTGTGCAAGAACTGATGCAGTTTAATCTGCAGAAGATGGTGCATTTCTGTTCATTATGTTGAAAATATTGCTAGGTTTGTTTGGACCACCTAGGTTCATCATCAGTGATGAGGCATGATTCCATCTTTCTGGGTATGTAAATTTCCAAAAGAACAGTATTGGTTAACACAAAATCTGCATTCAAACATCAGGTGCCATTGCATGACAAGAAGATTGGTGTCTTATTTCTGCTACATGTGTTATGGGACTCATTCTTTGAGATGACAATGAGCAATTATGCATATTTGAGAAATCTAAAGGAGTTATTCAAACTTGACAGAAGAAGAGTTTCATATATGTTACTTTCAACAGAGCAGTGCAACATGCCACACAACAGTTACATCACTTTCTCATGTGCATGAGATGTTTATTCTAGGTAGGACACCTACAAAGAGAACAAATCAGATGATCGAGGAGGTGTCTCTCATGACTTTTACATGAGGATTGCTGCTCAGCCTGTATGGTGGTTATGAACCTCGGCTCTCACCAAGTGGGCTTTGGTTTGAATCCCAAATAAGGCTTGTATGTAATACCAGGAAAAATTGGAATGGAATCTGTTTGTAATGGATCCCTATTTCAAAAAAGAAAGCAGCTCACTCTCCTAGTCCTATCTGGAGTCATTGTCCTCACCAATAAATGTTCTCTACCTCTGCTTATTTCTCCTTTCTCAATCACACCAGATAAGAACACATGCACGAAAAAAAATTGTGAGGAGTGCTTAAGGGAGAAGACCATATGAAAAAAAAAATCTACAGACAATATTTTACAAACACAAGACTAGGATGTAATCAATAACAGTACAACAGCAGAACTGATGTGGTATATATGATATATGTGAAACTCCTCAAGCATGCTTACATATGTCTTAAAGTGGACAGAGGATATTTTTAGCAGCTGCTATGGAGTAGCCATATTTAATTCATTACATTTCTTTTTATATTGATTTTATATATTGACTTCGTAGCAGGATTCTTACAATTACTGAAATCACTGGAAATTTGAAAGAAATTTTAAGGGCCCTTGAAATTCATGGAATTTTGACTTCTTAAAAATCGTGAATTACTTTTAGAATTTTTACTTACCTTGACGCATTTATGTTTTGTTAGAAAATATAATTTTTTGTTTTTTATTTTAAGATTTTGGATGAAATTGTCCGATAACATAATTGAGTATTTGCACTTTATGTTACCATTAGATGGTAGCATGATCGATATTAGGTTGCTGTATTGTTATCATACTTGTCAACTAAAATAAAGGTCCAGTTCAGCCACAAAAACTTTGCGACGATCCAATTCAGTCAGGATCAGATTTAGATTTATGTATGTTAAGTTAAATAAAGAGTAATCACCATTGAGATGATCATGTGGTGTAATCAATGGGACTATTTTAATTAATTTTTTCTGTTTGTTTCTATCTTTTATACTGTATAAAATTCACTGATATTAATTTTAAAATTTAAAATTTCGTAGTTAAAACATACTTTCCGTATTTTCTTTGGTGAAAAATGCATAGTTTCAGTGAATAGGGATACATTTGCTTATCAATGAAACAAAGGCTAAAATAAATTATTTAATATGCCTGGGGGAAAGTGTCTTTTTCATGACCAATGGTCATTGGGAAAGCTATACAAAGATCGGCTATTGCATGGTTTAAAGAAAAAGAATTTCATAATTTTGTGGTAGATTTTCAATCATTACAATGGACTAAGATTTCAAGATTTTATATATGAGAAATTTTATCCTATTGAAGATAGAATGAATAATATTATTTGAACTTACTTTCAAATTCACAAAATTATTGTCACCTATTAGAAAGTAATTGATTTGCTTTTACTACTCTTTTATTGTTCAGCTTCAGTGGATCGTTGGTTTTCTGCGAAAAAAAAATTGGTGGTAGAAAATGTAAGTAATCAGTCATAACTAAGTGTGTCATTGATGATCACATCTGAAACATAGGAGGTGTTAACAGTATAATAATTTGCAAAGACCTACTTAGTTTTCTACTGGTGACATCAAAAGTATAAATTATACTTAAATAAATTAAAAAAAAAAAAAAAAAAAAGCAGCCAATAACAAGAGGAAAGCAAAAATTACTTATAGAAGAAATTGATGAACTGAAGATCCAAAAGAAGCGTTTGGAAGATGACATAAATGAATTTGAAAAGTCTACAATCAAGTATGCTGAAGAAACTGAAAGAACTAGAAAATTAGCTGTAAATATTCTATAAATAAATAGAATATTCTGTAAATTAATTGAAATATTCTATAAATTAATAGACACCTATATAGAAGATGTTTAAAAACTCTTAAGTGGCCATTATTTTATATAAAATATAATTCAGTAATGTAAAGAATATTGATTATTTATAAATAAAAATTTTTCTGCTATAACTGGAAATTCATTGAAGGCATTCTTTACATGTAATTCTTACTTAAATAAATATTCTCATTCATTTTTGCTATTTATAAATGTAATTGAAAAATGTTGCATATACATAATTATATATACTTATTTATTATAAGAATTTTTAAAATGAAAAATTATTTATTTGAATAACTATTTAATATGAATGTTGAACCTCCTGCAAATTTTTAATTTAACTTCTAAAAAACTCTTGGAATTTGATTCTCTTGGAAATCTGTACGAATCCTGTTATGGTCCAGTTTTATATCTGCAATTCATTTCAGTGTAACTCTACCATGTTTCTGTGTGTTATGTTATCGTGAGAAATTTATTAGTATGTCCTAAAGATTGCAAAACATTTTTAAGCTCTTATTATTTTATTATAGTTAATTTAGGAATGTAGACACAATAGTGCTTAATTTTATTAAAAGTTAATTGTTTATTATCTGAGCTAAATAGGAATGTTAGAATTCTATTTTGAGTTTAACAATGAATCTGAATTAAGGATATCTGTATATTGTAATATGGAATTTATTCTTTTTGCTAGAAAATATTTTTTTTACCCTTTACTGCTTAATCATGTGTGACGTATAAACATCAATTATGAATGTTAAAATTACAATATGTAGGAAGTATAATAAATGGATAATTTGTTTTTCACACCATTATAAATCTGTTTCTATTTATTTGAAATTAAAGATAAACAAAAATAGAATTTCTGCAGAATTAAAAAAAATTATCTTATTTTATTAGCAGTGAAAGTTATTAAATTTGTAAATCCATTTTTCTTAGTAATATAAAATTAGAATTGTATTTGTATCTCTAATTTAAACATTGTTTTTATTGTAGTTTTAATTTAATATTTAATTATTTATAGAATTTTTCAGAATATTAATGATTAAGTACAATATTAATAATTAAAAATTATGTTTTTGTTATTACATGTAAATCTGAAAACATCTCCAGACATTTGTATTTGTTTTATTTAATTATCTTATTTAACTCATTGTTTTAATATTAGGAATAATGTTTATTTTAGTATTATTTATCATAAAATTTCCTGTAAACACTGAAATACTTTAAAAAATTTTTTTTTTCATATTTTTGTTGAAATATTCAATTAGCAATGAAATTTATACTTAAAATTAAAAATTCTTGGCATATTTTATCATCTTAATTATCATATTTTATCATCTTAATTGTATTCCTTATAGCATTTATGCTATAGTTTGTTTTTAAAAAAATGAAATGTAAACATTTTATATTTAATTTTTTTTGTAAAATTAGTTTCATTTAATAGGTAATGCAGAATTAACACACAAATAGATTAAAATAATTATTTCAATTATGTATCCTCCATTGAAAGAAATGTTTTAAATAAGATTCTTATAATAAGACCTTCAAAAAATGCAATAATGTGTGAAATTTCTAAACATAAATTGTTAGTTATAAGTGAAAAATTATACAAAGTGTGTGATACAGTTTGATGAAAAAAGGAACATGTGGTATCTTCTATAATATATTAAATTATTCTTATAGTTCTTTAATTCATTCTCACAGGATTTCTTAATTTCACGCCTTGAAAATGAAAAATTCAATTTAGAAGATAAAATCAACTTCTATAAGACTCAATGGAGTATTAAGAAAGAAGTAGCCACTGACTTAAGAAAAGAATTGATTTCAGCAAATGCAGAATTGGAGGTTTTGTTTCTTTCATTAGTTATATTTATAGAATAAAAATAAAATTTCTAAATACAATGATATATATTAATAATTAATAAATATTATATATTATAGCAAATATTAAATATTGATATATATATAATTTGCAATTGAAAATTTAAAGTATAAATTATACATTTTTTCTAATGGAAAAATATGTGGTTATATTACTTTTATGAAATATGTGGAGACTAATTTTTATATGAACTCCAAATCCATACTTAAAAACATGACACGGGTATCTATTTTTCTGTGATTTAAGTCCTTTTTTATTGTCCTTTAATTTTTTCCTGCCAATGTTTAGTAACATCAGTATTATTTCATGATTTCTTCTGATATTTTAATTATTATTTATATTAATTGTTTGTATTTATAGTTTATCTTGATAATTTTCTTGAGTAATTAACTTTTTACTTAAATGAACTTGATTTTTCTTGCTTAAGTATTGAATGGCTAATTTTTCATGTAAAGTATTAATTACTTTTGGTTTTGAAACCATTATTCACGTGATAAATATTGTCACAAGCCATCATATAGAAAATGGCTATCAAAAAAGAAACATAAAGCAAACAGAAGCATAATAGAGTGCAGAGTAATATATGCAAATGTCTTTTATAGTCATCATCTAGTGCAGTTCTTGCAGAATCTTCAGAATGATACTTTGAATCAAAGTTTGCTTTAGGATTTTTGTTTTCATTTTTTTCCAACAGAAAGTTTTTAATAAAAATATAATCAAATTTCAGTTTGACTTCCTCTGTACACACATGCCATAGGGACCCATTAGTGTAGGCAACTATTCATAACTCATTCATACAAGGAAAAGACAAAGACAGAATAGATATAAAAAGAAAATACATGCCTGAACTGGGATTTGAACCTAGGACCTCCCTATCCACAGTCAGGCATGCTGACCACTAGATAGGGTGGGTGGCATTAAAGGCAAATTAGCAAATAATTAAATTTATTTGATCACAAAATAATTATGATTAATTAGTTTATTATCCTTAAAATATTTAGACATTATTTAAACATAAAATAATACTGTAATAACTATATAGTTTTCTGAGAGGTCTTAAAACAAGGTGATTTATTTCATTACACAAGATTTTTGTAAATAGCTCATATGATTAACTGGCAATCCTTATAACTTTTTTTTACAAAAATCAACATATTTTCTCCAAAATGCTATTTTTATTTATGTTTTTTATCATGAAATTCATCACATAGCTTAAATTATTAATTAATCTCCTTATTTTCATTTTATATATTTTCTTTGGAAAATTTTGAAGAAAATTTTTAAAAATTAGCAATTTTGCATTGAAATTTTTTGAATATATTGGTGATTGAATGAATTTTTCAATTAATTCTTCCTTGTTTATTTCCTAGAATTTACCATTTATTGCCCTTCTGCTTATTGCTGTATATTTTTTTTATTATTCACACTTTCATCAAAAAATAACTTGTTTATTGAATTACTATTTTTCATCAAGATCTGATATGATCTACTTTATTTTTATATTTTAGAAAAATATTATTTTTCTTATAAAATTTGCAAACTAGTAAAGTTCTTTAGAAAATAAATTAATGTTTGTTCAGATTATTTTTATTCTAACATATACTGAAACTATCATAAATGTAAATTGGGAAGTACCCTATTTTCTAGTATGTAATCCACAGCAGCATATTATCCACAAGACTTTTTTCCAAGTTAAAGAAAAAATAAAAAAGCGTTGTATAATCTGTGGTTACTTTTTCAGCTACTATTCAAATACTGCTGATAATGTGCTGACAGATAAGAAATAGCACAGTATGATTAAAAATTTTAATGAATTGTATAAAAAATATATTTGCTATGAAAAAGATCTGTTTGGATCCAAATCAATGCTAAGTGTGATAAACTAAATGGTTGCCACCACGCTTTCATCTCTGCTGAGATGAAAGCTCAATGTCCATCAAGATCCAAAAAGATTCTAGTAAAATTTATCGATGTTATGTACTTATTAAGTTTTAAAAGTAAGTTAGGCATATTTTAAAAATAAAATACATTTGTTTCTATAGTAATTAAATTGAAGAAATGGATTAGTTTCGCGCTGCTGATTGGATATATTTTTTCTTTTGTACTGTGCATGCTTTGCTTTTCACTTTATATTATCATGTTTGTCACCGTTTTTTATTTACATTGCCTATTGCTTTTAGTTTAAAATTTCTTGTGTAACACATTTTTGTATCCACATGAAGATATACAAACTGGAATGTTTAAAGTGTGAAACTTCTCAGGTTAAGAAAAAATTTGAAACACCATTAGCGTATTGCAATTGTAATATCATTCCAAGAAATGGAATTCGTTCTTGTACACAATTGGAAATGCTGATTATAGTTAAAATAAGTCAACTGAGCCGTGGCACCACTGTTATTTATTTACCAAACAAATTAACATCATTTCTTTCAAAACTTTATTGTAACTTTATGATGGAGAATGTTTATTATCAGATTATTCGCAGCAGTGCATAACGAAATTCGGCACACACAACAAAATTTTTAACATTTTTAAGATATAATTCTGGATTATATACAGGAAAATATGGTGCTTAAATTTTAAGAATATCTTCAAAAAATATATTACTAAATTTTTAATATACATGGAAGAATGCACTTAGGATTGTTGATGTAGGAATATACTGATACCTACCTATTATCTGTTTCTCATATTTTTTATTCATAAAGAAATTAACAGTAACAATAATATGTAATGAACATTATTTTTTTAGACTATACATTTTGAAAAGCAACAGATTGTTCATCAATGGAAGCAAAGCTTGACATCTTTAGGAAAACTGGATTGCATTTCTGCTGAAATTAGGGAATCTGTTAGGTAAAGTTATTCAAAATTTAAATACAGATATTTTTTTACAACTTTAAAAATTAACCAATATATTATGTTTATAGGAAAATTGAGGATGAAAATCAAACACTAAAAATGGATATTGTAGCTTATAAGAAATTAATTAGAAAAGAACTTGAGCAAAATGAACAATTAATACTGCAACAGAACTTTAGAGAATCAGACATAGCTCGTATTAAGAAAGAACTTAGTGATTGTCTTGAAAGAGAAAATGATCTTCTGGAAAATTTATCTGTTTTGGATAAAACTGTTGAAATTACTGACCAAGAATTAAAACTTCTTTTAGAAGCAAGTAGTTTCTTAAATTTTCTGTTTCACAACAATTATTCAATAATGCACTGCATGGTTTTCTATTTTAAGAAAGAATAATTTTGGTATGCAGAATCACTGTTATTACAGATATTTTAATTCTAAAACCTAATGAAATTATTTTTTCAATTCTATGCACAAAGAACCTTTTTAGAATATAAAATCTATTAAAAATATATATTTTGTTAATGTATATAATCACTATTATTCAAATAATGTTAAATTAAAATGATTTCATTGATATAACTATGCAAAATTTATTTGCAATGATTTAATGAAAAGTATAAATTAGTTAATAGAATAATATGCCTTTAATTTTCAGACTACAAATGGAGGAAAATCTGCATAGGAAATATGTACTCTTTTCTTATTTTATTTTAAGATTCAATAAAGAATTTCAAACTATTTTTCATTCTAATAGTACTTTGAATTTCAAATAATGGACTAGCTTTTAATATGTCAGATGTTACTCAACCTTGTGTCTAGCATGTGGAGCACTCTCAAAATTATTTCAGACTTCAGCCCTTTATAAAAGTACTAGTTCTATTAAATATAAAACTACTTGCTCTTATAAACATTTCTCCAGATTTTGATTAAAAAGTATGAAAAGTATGACAGAATTGATAAATTTTTTTATATATATTTATCATGAAGTATTGATTAATTAAGTTTAAAAACGTGTGAAAATAATTATACATATTATTATGCTGTTTGATATTATTACATTTAAAAATATTGAATTAATGTAAAAAAAAAATTGACATCATTTTAATGAATTGTTTAACAAATTATCAAACTGTACATATTTAATTTATAATTATATTATATATTATATTTATTTTTATACATACCGTAGGAACAAAATAAGAAAGAGAAAACCATGGAAGCTAAAGAAAAAGAACTTCAAAAAGCCTATATTTGCGAAAAATCACTTGAAAAGAAATACATGGATTTGTTGCATACAAAAATGACTGTTACCAAAGCATCCAAGTATGCAGAGAAACTTATTGAAGATACAAGAAATTCTATTCGAATGAATGTGAGTAAGAAACCCTTTGCATTGTTTCGATAAAAGTAACATATTATGAAACCTTTTCTTTTTTATTTTTATATTTCTTTTAAATATCACACAAAAACGACAAATTTTTGACCTTATGCAAACTTTTTTAATAGATTTACTGAATATTATAAAGAAATTTACAACATGTTAATTTTCAAGCTACAAATATGAATATAAATGTCATCATAGTAAAATTGTACTAAATTTAAACAATCAGTAATAAATTATATTTTGTATCTGTTTGTCATTGTAAACTCCGTCTTTTAAATCCTTTAAAATGATATATATTAAAAATGTTTTTGCTGCTGTCCTTTTTTGTTTTGAATTAATGATATAATTAAATTTATTATTCATGTTCCTTTATCAACTATAACATTCACTCGCAAGTTGTCAATATTATCATCATCATTATTATATTAATTATTATCAAATGTAAAATATCAAATATTAATATTTTGTTTTTTTATTTTAAAATATTTTTGCTTGTATGAAATGATTATCTTACGATTATCAAAAAATTTTAATGAAATGATTATCTAAAGATTTTAATGTTTGTTATTTAGTTTTAAAAATATTTTATTAAATTTATGGAATATGATTAACAGGTAGTAAAAATTTTATTCATATTTTAAAGGTTTCTGTATTTAAGTTTATTTCTTTTTTATTTTCAGGAAGAAAAAGGCTCTAACAAAGAAAATGAAAAAGAAAAATTGCTATTAAAACTGGATAATTTGAAAATTTTAATAAACAACCAAGAGCGTACTTTAAAAGACCTACAAGAAGAAAGAAAAGAACAAGCTATTTTATTGGATAAAAGCGAAGATAGTGCCTTAAAAGCTAGAATTAAAATTGATACAAAACGCAATGAAGTTAGAGAGCTTGATAATAAACTTAAGGAAATGATAAAACAAGCAGGGGTGAATATGTTACTGAGTGTTGTTATAGCTGAGCATTAATTTAATATCAATAATTCTAGGATAAACTAGTTGTGCACAATTTTGTATTGATTATTACTATTACTATTTATTAATATCAAATTAGAACATTATGTAACAAAAATAAACCTAAAGAATTTTTGAAGTATTTTATAAAACTGAATCCTACTGTCAAATTTTAATATTGGGAAAATACTCTTTTTTATTTTTGTAAATGACTAAACATCCATATCTCTGAAATTACCAGTTAAGACATAGATTATTTTTATTTGTTTACCTAAATTTAAAACTATTGAGGATTACATTTTATTTTATTATAATGGATTATAAATATGTGATATTTATATATAAATCTTAAAAAAATATTCCTTATGTTGGATTTTTGGTTTGTTTAAAAATATCTTGATTCTGAAATCTTAAATTTATTTATTGCTTAATTAGATATCAGTATAATAGTTTTCATTTTTAATATTATATGAAATTATAATATAATGAAATAAACTAGTAATTTAATATTTGCATAGAAGTTAATTCAGGATCAAAATGGATTATAAATATGTGATAATAAATTAAATGATACTGCTTAATTTATTTCTAATCATATTAAGTTAAATTAAACCAGAAATAATTTAATATGAACCAATTTTTTATTAGATATGAAACATCCATTTAATCTATCAGAAAATTTCTTTTAAAATAAAACAAATAGTATGAGCAACAAAGCTACAGCATCATTTAAAAAATGTATTGATACTTTTTTTATTATCTAAATATTTTAATGGTGTAATATTTTCTGCTAAATAAGACGAGAATTAACTGTTTGAATCTTAATGTTTTATTTTTATAAAGAATTTAGGATATAGTGAGATAAAATTGATGATATAAGAAACTTAAATATAAAAGCTTGTAATTTTTGTTATTATCTATATCACATTCTGATTAACTTGTTAATATCATTCTAACATATATGAAATAGTAAATAAACTGATCAGTAATTAAAATTATATATTTTTGTTTTTTGAAGGGTCAAGTATTTATATCAAGTTGTATATTTATTATTTTTAAAGGGACAAGAATTAGCTCCTTTTGAAAGAGAGCTATCAAATTTAAGGAAAGAAATAATTGTTGCTGATCAAGGCAAAAGAAATTTAGAAGAAAAATATTTAAGTGTTCAACAACAATTATTCTCTTTGACTAAAGAGAGTTCAATAAAATCTGAAGAAAATGATCTTTATCGGAAGAAATTAGCAATTATGGAAGGAAAGAAAATTCAAATCGAAGGTAAGTATCTCTTAAATAGATATTTCATTTATATCCAACTTAATATTACAAATTAGTTTAGAATTCTGAAAGTTAAATGTAAATTACATATTTATGTATTTTTTTATTCAATTAACTTTAATAGTATTATAATGTGACATAATGGGTCAATTATAATGATGAAAATTCAAATTCGTTATGTATTTAAAAATATAAAATTAATTTGTGATTTTTTCAAAAAGTAAAGGGGAAATGAGATGGAGTTCAAGTGTTAGTAATTCATTTAATAACTTATTCTCAATTATTAATTATTAAAAATTAATGATTTTTAATTATTTTCTTAAAAAATTCAAAATGTATAATTATTTCTATTTTAATTTGATATTCTTTCTGTGGCTCAATATTTTAAATGAAATGAAATTTTCTATTAATATATTTAATCACAGCATTTGGCAATTCATATTCAACTGTTTGTTGTTCGATTAATTAATAGTTATTTATAATTTATGTGCAAAAGCTAATTAAATGAGCATATAATATATTATTTTTATTCTATCTACAAATATTGATTGATAGATTAAAAATAAGTTATATATGTTATAGAATGTAGTATTTCTCTTTATTTTAACCAAACAATTTATTCTCTTGAAGTGCTTTTTGAAAAACAATAGTAATTTTTCATATTAAAAATAATTATTTATTATGTAACAACTATAAACAAGTTTGAATTAAATGTTAGCATTTTAATGAAATTTTACTTTTCGATAACTTGAACGCAACATTAGTTTATTTTATTATAATTTTTTTATTACAGTACAATTTGTAAAACTAACATTTTAAAATCTTATGATTTTTCAACCTTAATACTCGTATTATTTCAATAACTATTCGAATGAAATAATTTGAAAGTGTAAAAGACAAATAAAATTTCTTAAGTAAAAGATATTTTATATTGGTAGAAGACTACTAGTTTGTTTATTAAGATTTTGTTCCTGATAGAAAATTAATTATATGTAAATACTTTAAATTTAAAAAAATGTTAAAATAATTATTTATAAGCTGATATAAATTTTATTACACATAGTTGATAATTTTAATATATTATGCTTTGTCTTTTATGATATTTAGCCGACATTACCAAGGAAGAAAAAGATATTAAAGATTTAACAAATAGGATTCAAAATATTAATAGAGAAATTACTTATTTGAATAATTTAGTGAATGAGAGAAAAGAACTTCAAGACACTTTATTACATTCAACTGAATTATATAAGAGTGATTATATTAAGTCCTTGAAGGTTAGTAAATTTTAATGTAATAATGCAAATTCTGATAAATCATTATATTTTTATTTAATCTGCCATAATATAGTCATTTTTAAATTAAGTTCATTATATTATTGATTCTCTATATATTCTATATTATTGGTTGTTAATGAAAGGTAGGATTTCTAATATTTTTTTTAATTCATTAATTTTTCAGTTGTTTGATTTTAAGTTACTTTTAAAAATCAATATGTAGTAAATGTTACAATATTGTTGGGAGAATTTTTTTATAACTTACACATTTGATTGTTTATGTATGTGAAAAAGAAAGAAAATGAAAAAGAGAATGAGTGATTAACATTTTTCTTCGAATATAAAATTTTATTTCCTCAAGAAAAATTTTTATTTAATGTTAACTTTAAAATTTATTTAAATTTATTCATACTCAAAATCAAGCATCAGTGATAAATTGCACAAATGTTTTATAATTATTTGAATGTTTTTAATTGCGATTTTTGACTTTTAAGAAATCTTAAATTTACAAAAATTTTAATGAAGAGATTTTCAATTTTATATTTGAAAAGTAACGGTTACTTTTAAGACTCATTTTAACTCATTTTGCTATAAGCAGTTATTCCAGATGTAATTTCATTTCTATTTTATTGATCTTTTGAGGTTATGGAAACTTGAGTAATATGGTGAAAAACTATATTCCAGCTGCAGATTTTGATATCTTTTATGCTGTGTGTTCAGCAGTATACTTTCCTGTACTTTCCTCTATCAGTTAAGTGTAAGCTGCTGGGTGGGAATCTTTGTAATTCAATAGCATAAGACTCTTAATACTTGGTCTACTCATTGAGTCCAATTTAACACGTTGGATCTTCAGTTAAGTCAGGATACAAATTCATTACTTTCCAAAAATGAAAACAACTCCCAACCAACCAAAACACAGTGGACTCGAATTTTATTACTATGGAGGTTCTTTATGTTACATATGCCTAATCTATCATTAATGAGATATATTTACAAAAATGCATAGTTTGTGGTTTTTTTTATATTCTACTTATCCAATGAAAGATTCATGTTATATTAGAAAAAAATTTTAAAGGAAACAATAAAAACTCTTATTGAATAAACTTATAAAATCATTTTCTTAATCAAAATTTTGTTAGTGTAAGTTCAAAGGTAAAAGATGTAAGATTTTTACCAAACTTATAAAATTTTACAAACCTCTAATATATGATAGAATGTTTAGATAAAAGTGTTCATAATTTCTTATATTTCTTTTTAATGTTATAAATATTTTTGTACCTATAACATTTTAAAAAATAAGACATTTATTATATTATCCAATGCTGTAATTACAAATATGCTGTATAAGATGTGTTTAAAAATATGCTTCATAATTGTTGCTTATTTTAATATTAATTTGCAAAATTTATTTGTATTAGCAACACACATATTTGCTGAGTAAATAAAAACTTTTTATGAAATTACTTTGAAATCTATTAAATTAAAATTATCTTAAATTACTTTCTCATATTATTTCAATTATAAAAGCCATTAAATTAAAAAAAATATGTTATTTTTAAGGAATTGTAATTTAATTAAGCAGCTTGAAATCTGATAAAAATTTTGTTCGTTTTTCTGACTAATTTTATTTTAGGTAATACCTTTCTTAGCATTTTTACTGTGAAGCAATCTTCTGATTAAAATTATGTGCTTTAAATTTAATTCTTCATTTCGTTTTACTTATTTTGAGGTTTTTATTTTATTTTAACTTATTGTTTTATATGTTGATTAGTAAATTAAAAGTTATTATTTGTCCTAGGAATCAGAACTTTGTCTCATACAAAAGCAAAATGAATTGAGAAAGAAAAGAAGAAAGAAAAAAAAATATTTTCAGAAACTTATTGAATCACAGTAAGTGATAATTTATTTGCAGAAAGAGAAGGTCGATTTATTAAATCATGCATTGCAAAATTGAAAAAAGTATTTTGCATTACCTTCATCTTTAATCAGTGATAAATAAATGTTTTACTTTAGTTTTCATACTTCTCTCATTAAAAAATAACCATTACTGATAAAATTAAAATGAATTTTGCTTTCATAATATAATAATGATTTGTTTCATTGTTTAAAACTTCAGTTGTATAATGTATTTTTTTAAAAAAAGTTTTTAGTTTAAAGTGTATTATGCAATTTTTGACAATGTTTGGAATGTTTATGATACATTAGAACCAGTAAAAAGAGCATTTTTTTTAACTGATTAAGAATATAAGAAAGATAAATAATAAGAAGTTCAATGGTAATCCTTGCTCTAAATTTAACTGTTTCTATTCTTTATTTTTTTTTCAACATAGGCAACATGTTGTTTATTGGGAAGGAAAAGTTCACTTAGTGGAAGAAACACACAAAATTTTGAAATCTGATGCACATGTATATGAATTATATGCTTTAAAAAATGAAATTAGGCGCCTTCAAGTAAGAATTTTTCTTCCTGGCTGACTTCTTTAATTATTGTATCATGTTTTGCTTAATGTGATAATTATCAATTTCTAAGCTGCTTTTTGAAATTTTCACCTTATATGTTAAGAAAAAAAATGTCATGCTTTCTAATAATATATAAAACTTTTTTTCTAATTTCAGTCATTAGAATTATGTAGAGAAATTATTCTAAATTTCAGTTCATTCCTTTTTTAAATTCCATCAAATTTTTAATAATAAATTGCAAAGAAAATTCTTGATAGTGATGAATGTGCAAATTTTTATTATTAACAGTACAATATGTTGTTTATGTAATTCAATAATTTTAACTTGTAAGGAATAATGTATTTAATGTAAAAGTATTTTTTTATTTTTAAGCAATTTTTTTTTCTTTTATATATGGCCATCTTTTTTAAAATATAAAATTGACTTAAACAGATTTTTCTTTTAATTTATCATTTGATTCAATTGAAAATATCAAGTTAATGATTCAACATATTATTTGATTCAAAACAAAGACTTGAAACAGAATGTATTTTATTTTTTATATGTAATTTAATCAATTGAATTTTTCATGAATACTATTTTAAAATAAACATTTTTTGAACTTTTAAAGTTTTCTTTTGTATTTTTGCATATTCATACTCTTTTTAAAATGAGAAATTTACTTAATGGAAATATTTTTTATCTGTTGCTTGATTCTGTTGAATGTAGGAGGATTTTAAAGTATTGTTTCGTTATTATTGCTTTTGCATATTTTAACTTTGAATGAATTCACTAGTAAAATTATATAAAAACAATATTTTGCATATATGAAATAGAAATTTGTCTATCCAATATTTTACTTTAGAGTAAGAACTACTATACATACTGTATTTTCGACTTAAAGTAAAATTTCCTGTGATGTGACACAAGTTCTTTCAGTCAGTATTTACCTGTATGTGTATTATTCTAATGAAAAAATGTAAGAAAAAATAAAATAAATGAATGAAAAACAGGAGTTATGTAAATAGGAAAGAAAAATATTAGAAAAAAATCACTTCATGATTAAATTTCAATTGACAAGCACAGTTTAAAGATTTTTTTCTTTTTCTAAATTTTGTTGCTTGTTATCAAAATTCCACTGGTATCATATTGGAATGCTATTTTTTATCTCACCTATTTCTTCACTCCTTTCTGTTCAGAACTTCATTATATCATTTTAATATAATTATATACTTCCTGTATTTAATAATTTTTGTGTTTTATATTTTTAATAATTCAAAATATGCAAATAAAACCAATTAACATATTCATTAATTGAGATATGTTTATTATATATTAAGAAATATGCTTAAATTCTCCTGTCCATGATAATTTTTAATTGTGTGGCAGTATTTTAGCTCTATACTTTTTGTTTTCTTGACATTTTAATTTTTTGTTTATTTTACAAATGTTTGCTGCAGATCACTGTTCTTAGCTATAAAAATTTCTCTTTTCCATTAAAAACTTTATTGTTATTATTTTAGAATTGCTGGTTTTGTAAACTTAAGCATAGGTTATATAGCATTTAACAATTTGAGTCGATAAAATTAAATAAAAAGTAATAACTTAATCAAATTTTTAAAATCTCTATATTTTTGTACTGTCAAAAATATTTTATTTTGTTTATTTATTTTAAATAAATTTAAAAATTAAGAATATATGAAACTTTTCTATTTATTAATTAATATTTAGCTTAAACAAGAGCAGATTAAAAAGGATCAAGATAGATTGGTAGAAGAAATGAAGAGAGCTGTTTATAGGCATACTAGCTTATATGTAGAGGCTGATAAGCAGTTATTATTTGGAAAAAAGAAAAGATCACCTCACTATGTTAAAAAACGGATTAAATATGCTCATCAGAAAATTGAAGGTTTGAAAGTGGTAATAACTATTGTCATTTCCATACCTTTTTTAAAAATTTATAATAATTTTATTTAGAAAATATTTAAACACTAAGTTGAATGTTAAGGGTGACTATTCTCATTTTGAGTTACGGTAATCATGTACACATACCCACACGCACAGAAAAGAAAAAAAATAATAAATTTATCATTTAAAAGCAACCATAAATATCTCATTTTGGAAACTATAATGGAAATGTTTAGCAAGATTGTTTTTAGTCAAATTATTATTTTTTCTTCCTTAAAATTTTGACAAAAATTACTACGAGATAATATGAGCTATTATCCTATTAAATAAATTATCAATTTTCTCATTTCTGGTTTAGCATAAAGAAAAACACATTTATTAAAGAATATGGTATAAATTTTATCAATATTAATGTTTCACACAAATTAGAACTTAAATTAGTTCATACTCAAGTCAACAAAGATTTTTCATTTATTTTTAAAAATCTTGGTTGACTTGAGCATGATGTTTATGTAAACTCATTGCTGAAAACTCATTAGACCACTTTTCTTAAATAGCAATATGTGATTGCTTTGTTAAAATATCATAATTTTATGATTGTGCTCTAGAGTTTGTAAGGTGTGACTTACAAGGACAACAAGTATTTCATATCATAGTTGGAAGATGTAATTAAAAATAACAATTAATTATTTGAAAAATATAGTAATTATTACAGTGGTTTTCTGATTTATTCATTTTTAGTTTTGCTCTGATAATTGTTATTGAACTATTTTATCAAGAAAATGATTATTAAAATTTGCTAAATGTTTTATTTCCTTCCATTACATAAGTAAAATTTATTTATCCTATTCATAAGTTAGTATTACATATTTGCTTTTCAGTTGAATTATTATTAATCTATCCATGAAGTGTGTTTTAATTAATATGTCCATAGCTTCTATTAGAAGGAATATTTTTATTGATCATATAAATGTAAATAATTTGAAAAGTTTAATAAATGCTTTTAATTTTGTATGGAGCAAAATATGAATTGTTAATTTACTCTTATAATTTAGATGAAACTTTTTCCAACCTATTTTTAAAGGTTCTTGAGGAATGCCTTCAACAAATAGAAGTGTTAGATATGGAAGAATCTGATGTGAAGGAGGAGTCAGATTATTTACAGAAACTGGCGTCTGAATTAACTAATAAAATAAAATTACTTGAGGATGATATTCGTAACAAGGAACAAGAAAAGCAACAGGTATGAGAATATTTCATCTCTTAATTTTATAATTTTTATTTACTATTTAAAAATGTGTATTGACTCTATAAAAATTAATATGTTTTACTTCAGAAAAAAATTTACAATAATATAATATTATTCAGGATTTAAGATATATTATAATTATTAATATTTAATTTAATGTTATATATATATATATATTTAATGCGTATATTTACTATGTGTATATTGCTTTGATTTTAATTCATTCATTCATTCAATTATTAATATTTAATTTAATGTTAGATTTTTAATACGTATATTTACTATATGTATATTGCTTTGATTTTAATTCATTTATTTGTAAGAATAGTATATTAAATGAATGATTTATAATATTAAATTAATAATTACTTAGGAAATATAAAGCTTAATTAAATTACTTAAAAAATATTAAGCTTGGGCAAAATAGTAAATTGTGATTTATACTTTTAATGGTGCAAGATAATATAATTTATGCAGATTTTGATTTGGCTGATTATGGTTGATTCTGATGGCTGATTTTAATTTCTCTTAAAGCAAGCAAATTGCGTAGTGTAGAGATTTATGTGTTTTACCATAATAATTTATAAAATTTCAATTTAACTTTTATTGTGATTATAGTTTTCTTATGAAACTTGCTTTGTCATATTGAGAAACAAGGTAAATATTGTTTAATAAAAATATAATATATAAGAAAAATTTTGTTAATATCTAATTTTTTTCCCTTGATTTCAATTATAATGCATTCAAAACATTTAGTTATAACGAATATAAAATGTATGGTTTTTAGTTGATTTGACTGTTGTGTTCTAAAGGGGAATCTGTAATACTATAGTATAAAACTATTTTGCATATTTATTTCGTATTTATATACGTAACGGTACATACATTTAAAATGTATAAGAAAGTAATGTATTTTTTGTGCATTTAGAGAACTCATCATGATAAATTTTAGAAATATGCCAATAACTGCTTAGTTCAATAATAACAAAACAAATTAACTAAATTTTAATAACCCTATTTATGCAATATCAATTTTATTTCATATATAAAATGGTATATTATGTAATTTAATATTTCTGTTTTTAAAAGGCCATATTAACTTTGTCCTTCAAGCAAAAGAAATCAAAACTCATGCAGAAGGTTATGGATGGAACATATATACGTGCTATAAGAAATGAAATGGCTAGATTAGAAGAAATTGGAAAACTTCAAGATGGACTACAGGCTATGCAAATAATATCTGTGGCAACCATGAAAAATCATCCTTGTCTTGAAAAAACTCTTGGAAGAATAATAGATTATATTACCATATCAAAAGACATTTAGGTAATATTAATACACTAATTTTATTTAATGAAGAAAAATTCTATCAGTATTATGGGTGTATATTTTTAATATGCTATTTTTTATAATAAATAAAAATGTTATATGAAATTTTTTAAAAATGTTTAAGTTTTGAAGAAATAAAATTTTTAACAGAAACATGTAAAAAGTCATGATTTGTTTAAAAAGCCATTGCAATGTGTTTCTTGTAAAAGGATTTAATTCAGAAATAGTTAAATTTGTACTCATCATTTATAAAAGTGTATGAGTCTATGAAAGTTGTTAAAGCAAAAAATTTTGAATTAAAAATCATATTTAAAATTAACTGTACATATATACACTAATATTTTTTATATACAAAATTTATATTTTTTATTCAATTATGTGAATTTTGTTATTTCTTTTAATTTTTTATTATGATCTTTTCTATCTTATGAAAATATTAATTATAATTGTTTTGTGAAACACTGCTACAACTTTAATATTTTTGTGAGCTAATTTTTATTTACAGTGCTGTTCTATTTTTAATATCTGTCTCCAATTATTTATAATAATTTTTAAATTGAAAAGCAATTAACATGTTAATGAAATGCATATTTTTATTCTATAGTTAAAATTTTAATATTTTTATAGAATTATGTTTTCTGTTTAATTTTTTGACATAAGAAATCTTTTGTTCTTTTCTAAAACAAATAAAATATCATTTTACTTGCTGTGTGTTTTGATTTGTTGTGTGGGAATTTTTGTTAATTTTTATATATTTATATTTTTGTGCTTTGATTTTTGAAACTATTATTCAATTTTTTATTTTGGCAATAAATGTAATGAGAAAATTGGATTTTCATGTTTTATAGAATATTTTTTGTATGCATGTCTTGTATTCAATTGCTGAAATACTGTGAACAATGGAATTATGAATATAATATTATCTATTCAAAATTTGACATGTCTTCTACGGATTATTTTCAGGAGATAAAAAATTTAATGTTTTTCAGTTATTTAAATGCTCCAATGTGAAAATTAACTCAAAATTATCCCTTCCAGTTAAATGCTGCCACAAATAATTTGGTGTTAATTATAATTATATAAGATTAATCAGTTTTTTTTTTATCATAAATTCAGATAAATTTTTAGTTTTGCCATAAAATGCTATTTTACTTTTTATTAATTTAAGTTAAAATTATGCTAACTAAATAAAAATTGATCAGTATATATTTCATGTGCATTTTTTTTTTCATTCAAAAAGTATTGTGTACCAATTTATTTTTGTTAAAAATGGATATTTTTTAAAACTTGTTCTACTTTACTATTAGCGATGTAATTGAGAATTGTTTTCCAATTTGAAATCTTATAATTATTCTTCGATTTGGACTATCCTCTGAAAAGCAATATCAGGGTAATTACATTTTATGTATACTTATGATGTTAATGAATTATAATCGTGCATAGAAAGGAGTATCTTTATATTTATTTTTAAATAAACTCTTATTGAAAAATGCTGTATTAAACATAAAGATAATTATAATTCAATCAAAATTCTTAATGTAAAATTAGCATGTATGTGGAATGTAAAAATGTATGCATGTTGTAATTATTTTTCATTTTTATATATTTAATAAAAATAATTGATATTTAATGGTGAGTCCATACATATCAATCATATGATATTTTATTTTTTATTATTATGTTTGTAAAATTTGAATATTCGTGTCATTATATTTGTCAAAAGAATTTTCAAAATATTTCACAATGAAATCATTGGAAAAGTAAACAGCATAATAGAGGGAAGTAAAGCATGTATCATAACATATCAATCAGACTGCCCATTTAACATAGGATTCTTAATTGTTTGTGCAAATTAAGAGGGATGATAATACCCATCCAAACGAACAATAATTATATAAGAATATAGGGCTACATTCTAAGAGAAATTTATCTTCAAGAGACAGAAAAGTGGAATATTAAAATTCAAACCTGAACTTAAAGCAATGTTGTGGAAAGCAAATGAAGAATGCCAAAAGATGTAGATTTATTGTTCATTGAAAAACCTGTACTCATATGTACTTAAAATGCCAACTACAAGAGTTGTTGCTCAGTAGGCACCAGTAAAGTAGTGACTGGCTTGTTTTCACGAATATTCTTGGTTAATTTTATCTGCGACAGCAATGATTATCGCCACAAAATCTTCAGCTGAGTCTACAGGCATCTCGTACACCAAAGATTTCTTGCACCCTTGGAAGAAAAAGTGCAGTAAGTTGAGGATATTTAAAGGAAAATCCAAGCTATAGGTTCCCTATGTTCGATTCGTTGTATGAGATATGTAGTATTCAAGGATTTTTGGATCATGATAGGAAAATGTGCTGGGTTTACACTGTGTGTAAACTATATGTCTCTCTCAGTGGGTAGAGAGACAGCCTGAAATAAACTGGCAAGCTCTTGTTCCAGGAAGGTATGGCATTTTGCGCTGGTCAAACAATCTAGCATGATGTAAGGGTCTACTAGGTAATCCCTAAGAACACCTACTAAGAAGCTTATGGAAAATTTCTATTCTCGTTAACAAAGAATAGTGCAGTGGGGATTTTTGTCAAACCCAACTTGTTGATTGCACATGTAAAATTTTCCTTTTCTGTTGAATATTGCCTAGTCATTTAACAATTCTTATACAAGAAACTGTAGATTGTTATTATTAATCCACTGCACAAGCTTCCCAGCATCGATAATCACCTGTGTACAAAGATTACTCTTTTTGCACATGGTAGTGATGCATAAGTATATCATGTAAAATATGCTACAACTTAATATTACTACTGATTATTGGATTATTATTTTTGTTGTTGTTGAAAAAATAGAAAAATTGAGATTTTTAATTACTCTAAATAATGAAAAGGTATAACATAATGGATAGAGATATGTTTCAAAATGAAAATTGTGCTAACAAAATAATTTAGAAGATATTTCTAATGTAAAAAAAAAAAACAGAAGATCATTGAAGGATTCACAAAAATAATGAGATCTCAACTTGTTATAAATAATGGATGATTATTATAATGAAGATTTGGCTAGAAATCAAGAAAAAGTAAACATTTTAAAGAAAATATTATTAAGCTTTTAGTTTTTTTGTTCTCTTGAGCTGCCAGTCAAAATTTTAGTGCTCTTGCTTTCGATTCAACAGTTCGTAAGTTTGAATCCTACCTTGGACAGTTGTTGTTTCTAGTGGTTTGGAATTCACTTTGGACTGTAAGCCTCGGTCTAATTAGCTCTTACAAAGAGTGATCATTAAATGATATACAAACCACGTTAATAAAGTATTACACTCAATGTATGTCTAATTATGTCAGTATAAATATTAGAAACTCCTGAAAAATTATTTGTTATTTTAAATATGAAAAATAATTTTCCAATTCAAAAAGTGGGCATTAAAGAAAGTCAAACATATATGTTTGAGAAAAAGTAAAAATTATATGAATGGCCAACAACTGAATATTTTATTATGCAAGAAAATATTTTCAACTATGCAAGAATTTGAAACAATATAATATTGATTCTTTGCTTTGTTGCTCAATACTTAAAAAAAATATTAAATTATTTCATTTATGCAACAAGAAAAAAAAACTATTATAAATTTTATATATAAGCTGAAGTGTTTAACATAGTTAAGTATCATGTAGTATAGCATTTGTTTGTTAACATATCTAAAAGAAAATTTATTTAACTTTCTGGTCGTTTTCTATGCATGAAAATTTCCTGCCATACATTTGAACTTATTTAATTATAATCGACACTTAAATAATATCATTTTTAAAGTAAGCAGTTTTTCAGTTTTCTTAAAAATATTTTGAATAATTATTCTTATATATTTATGGATATATATTATTTTAAGTAGTAACAACTTAGCTTGTTGGCATCTTAGATTATACTGAAGTTTAAAGTTTGCTATTAAATAGGAAAATATATTTATAACTCTAACATATATTGAATAGGAAAATATATACATAGTTTTAACATATATTGATCGATTCAGAATACCAATGACAAATTTTGAGCTAATAGTTTATGTCAGTAATATTATTCTTTCGACGATTTATTGATACAATTAAATAAGTTCTTTTTTATGCTCTTTATTAAGAAGTATAAATGTAAAACAAATTTATAAAATAACAAATTAAATCAAGAGAAAAGTTGTTTTTTAAAGTTAAAAGTGTATCTAATCCATTGTTCAGTAATGAAATTGTTCATGGCCGTAAAACCAATTAATAACGAACATATGTATATTGAATTTTAAAATCAGTAATTGCCTCTGGTAAAGAGGCATTTTATATGCTTCTAGGCTAGGAGTGATAATGATTTTCTAATGCTTGATTGCCTTACGTTATGTGCGAGTAAAAATGCGCAATGTCATAAGAATTAACGTTTATTGGTTTTGAAAATGTAATCATTTGCATACTTATATAAAAATTTGCTCACGTAATTTCAGAATAATCGAGTCAGAATGATTTTCTTTGAGAAAAAAATATAATTATTATCGTTTTATTCAGTTTAAAAGCAAAACGATAATTATACGAATAATAATAATTATTAAAAATGAAATCATGTAATAAAGAATATTATTATTATCGTTTTATTCAGTTTAAAAATAAAACGATAAAAATAACTGTTACTAGCTCCCGTAATCGGTAATATGTGGCGAAATAAGTAGAATTATTCGTGATTGAATTGTACGGTTTCCTTTGCTGCTTTAACATTGTAAGTGTAATGTTAGGTTTGGCTGTGATACTCGACCTCAAAATGCGAGTTTAACTATCAGGAAAACAAATTATTTCTGATGAAACAAAAATCATTAAATTTTACCGTTGATTATCATAAATAAAATTTTTTTTTATAATTATCACGTCAAATTATTCAGTTTCTTCATTTTGTTTAATGTATGACCTTCAGTTATGTGACTTTCATAAATCTACATTAATGTCCCTAAAAAATTATATTTATTTACTATGAAATTTTCTTGACATTTCCTATTTCATTTTAAAGTAAAGTTGTGATCTGAGACAACTATTAAATTCTCCTTTTTTTTCAGTATGCTAAGTTTTTTTAATGCAGTATAGGATCTATTATCCGGCAACCTCAGGTTAGTAGGTTGGTTTGTCTGTCGCTCAACGGTCATTTTTTTGTACACGAGGGCTAATTTGACTGGAACCTACTGTTTAAAGTGGATTCCGAGCCACTACAAACATTAGCCCAAGGTGGGATTCGAACCCACGAACTGTTGAACCGAAGGCAAGAGCGCTAACCATTCGGCTGCCAGCTCTGCCCGGCAACCTTGACCGAACATATTGCAATTACTGGAATTTTCCGGTTTTCGGATCGCTATCGAATATTTCAATAACCATTTGCAAAAAATCGCGACATATCTTCTCCAGCCATGAAGTAATTTGTGAGAGGAAAAATAATAACTATATCGTTAATATTTTTAATGAAAAATACTCACACGCATACGCATATGATAAAATAACCTAAAATTTGCAAAGTAAGATTATTTTTTGCTTACTGATGATGCAAACATTTTTTTTTAATGCTTTGGTTTTTCTGACAGTAAAGTTTCTTGTATTTTATATATAGACATAATACCGTGTTTCTTAAAAAAGTATTTTTGTTCCATTCCGCGGATAAGTTCTTTCGTTAGTTCTAGACAACGGTCAATGGAAATGTTTCCCGAATTTTGTTTCCTCTACATCCTCAGAACTTGAAGAATTGGTGTCTTTCCTATTGAACACTTCACTGACGATCTCGTCATCAGTCAACTGAAGTACAGTCGAAGCATTTATGTCAGCATTTAAGGAATCTTGTATAGTTTTTTTCATCGATTATTTTCTCACTTGAAATGTTTTTGGCATATTCTAACGATTCTTGAAAGATGCCGGTTTTCGGGAAGCCGGATAATGGATCCTATGCTGTATTAAGTAAAAAATAATGTCACTTTCAGCAGCTTTATAAGGACAACCTTAATTTTTTAATAGATGTCTTAAATTACATTCCTTTTTCAAATTTTATTTTTTAAATAAATTTTATCAATTGATGTATTTATTAAATTTTGTTTTAATTTAAATACATCAATAATTTAATTTAATAAATACATTAATTTCATAAAAACGTATTGCTATGCAATTATTTCAATAACAGTGTATTAATATTTTTTTAATAACTTTGGGCACTGGGTGACTAACATTTCACCACAACAAGGACGGAAATTGCTACTCATTTGTCGTTACCCATGTGAACCAAGTCACGTAGGTTTGTTGTATTACGCACGCTATACCGTTTATAGGGTGGGCTACATTCATACATTATCTCGGGAGAAAGGACAGGGAAATTGAGAGAGAGAAAGTAACTTCCATGCCCAAACCGGGTCTTGAATCCGAGAACCACAGCTTAATATTCAGGAACGCTAACCATTCAATCACCAGTGCTTGTGCCAACCGATGGTAGAGTGGTTCGCGAATTAATATATAAACAACACGGGGATTTTTTTAAACTATACGTTTAATGTCTTTAATAATATGTTTAAATGTAATAGCGTTATTACTTACAAAAATTTATTTTATAGTAAATTTTGTATTGGCAAAAAGTTGAGTATTTTAATTTGTAATTGGCAAAAAGTAATATCCGTAATTTGTTCTCATTGCTATGTTATATTTCAACAAATGTGTGTTTCATTTATCTGTTATAAAATTCTAGATACTAAGAATCTAAGAAAAATAGTATAAAAATATTTTATTAAAATCTTAAGGGTATTTTTGCAAGCAAGCGAGAACAATCTTTGGAGCCAAAGAGCTGGTTTCATCAGATGATACCAATGTCAATACTGCAATATTTACGACGAAATTAAAAATATTTGATAAAGAAATATTAAATTCTTGTAGAATTATAAAGATTAAAATATTAAAATAAGGGTTGTGTTCGATGTGGAATCGGACTCCCTTGGTATAGGGAAAAAAATTTGGCGTTAGATTTCGAGATAAAGTTTAATTTCTCATAATCCTCGTACTTAGTTTAGCGGTTTAGATCTGGTACTTAGTTTAGTGTAGAGGTGGCGTCATTTGGATATTCACATCTTGGTGTCAAAAACAATCGCCCCCCCCAAAAAAAAAATCAAGGTGTACCCGATTGTAAACTTTTACCCAAGAATTTGAGCCGTATAACACCATGAAAGATTAAGTCATAATATTTTTTTAAAGATAATGTTTTTTTAAATAAAGCAAATTCAATATGTATGCTTAAGCTGTGATGTTTACTTCAGAGCATATAAAAATGTCAATAGTGCAAAATTTTCATTTTATGTTTATTATAAATTTTGACAGCGAAGTGTGTAATATTTAAGAAAAGCTTATGGTATACAGTAGATTTTAATACAAATTTATTAAAAAATCAAAAAATATTTAATTTTATGAAATATTCAATAAATATAATTTTTTAAAACATTTGTTACATATGTTTTTTATGCACACAAAGTCTTAAATGCAATTGTATGTTGTTTCTTTGCAATTCCAAACATGCTTAAAATTGAAGAAAACAAAATGCTTACAAAAGTTTAAAATACATTATTTCCTTGAGCACAAATCATACCTCTTTGATGAATACTGGAAAACTAATTACCACTATTTTAAAGCAATGTAAATTAAATGAAGAAACGTAAAAAATAGTCAACTTCTTACTCTGAAAAAGAATGAATGACAATATTGTCAATAATTTCTGACATTTAATTAATAAGAATCGGATCAAAATCAAATCTTTAAGATGAATATGTAATAAGTATTGCTCATTAACGATGTGTCGAAATATAGAACAAAAAATATTTTTACAAACTATAAAACATTAATGCAGGGAAAACTTAATTATTCTAATTAATTCCTTACTAATTATCACAGATAAAGTTTACTAATTGCAATACTTTTAATCAAGCACTGTAAATAGTTAACCAACATGTTTCATTGAAAAACAATGATTTGTCTCATAAATTTCAGAAATGAACTTTCAAAATTATGTTGTAATATGTTTGATAAAAATGAAATTTTATTAAGTTTCATGAAAATATAATTTTTGGAAATATCTTATGAGTTTGCTAAATGCTTATTTATATAGTATATATATATATAAGTATTACAATTTTATACATTTCAATTTAAAAATTATCTAACTAGTGGAAGAGAGAAATACAATTTATAAAATCTTCTAATTATATAAATCGAAAAGAGAATTAACTATATTAATTGAAATGATATGAAAATTATTTGTATTGAAATAATTGATTAAAGGACTTCACATTTAAATAAGTTTTTGGTTTATAAATTAAAAAATTAGATTCCATTTACATGAAATTAGTTTTTAATGTGCAAAAATAATTTAGATTACACTCAACTATTTCTAATTTTTTGTTATAGAAGCATTAATTTGTTTTCGTAAGTTTTCGTTAGAAACGGTTATTTTATTCAATTTAACATTGCAAAATCGATTTAATTTAAGGAAATGAAATTTATTATTATTCCATGTGAACTGTTTCAGTGAATGAAACTAAAGCATTCATATCAAGTTACGTGGACTGTAATTCCTCCTATTGTATTTACGGGAATTTGAAGATGTGTTTTAGAGAAACAAAGGCGATAGGATTTTTCTTTTCTTTTCTTTTTTTTTTTAAAAAAAAAGTTCCTTGTAAAATATTTTGTTGTATGAAAAGGTTTAGATCAAGTGATAATTTAACAGAGATTAATATTTAGAAATCGATAGTTATTTTGTGAAAAATAAGATTCTAATTTAAATTTTTCCTTCATAAAATTTAAACACATTTTCTGCTTAGGTCACATATTTTTGAATAATCGATGAATAAAATGTTATCAAATAATAAAAAAAATAGTTATTATAATAAACAATAAATCTTTTAGGGGAGATTTTTATAAAATTTTGCTAGGCTAATAAATTATAACTGGCTTATTTATTTATTTTTTTCAGTTTTCTTGAAAATGGCACATAAATTGTAAAATTATTGTATTAAGAAAAACCCGAGCATATTTTATTTTGATTAGTTTCAATAGATTCTTTGAATTTAAAATAATTACACCTAAATGATATGTTTTAGAAATTTGGTGAGAAGAAATTCAAATAGATGTTTACTTTAGTTAATTTTGATGTATAAATTATAGAACATTGTCACTGATCGTATTTTATATGTATATCTCTATCAATATCAGTTTGAATTTGCAATCATGAAATGATGCGAGTGCAATATATTAATTATTTACTTTTTATTATTTTAATTTTTTTCTTAAGTATATGATCAAATTAAGTATTATATATTTTAATGATATATGCAAAACGATTTTCTATTACTAGATGTAATTTCTTTTCTATAGTTTTGTTGTATATTAATATTAAACTTTATCATGTTATTGTGCAAAAAATGTTATTGATCTGTATAGTTTACGCTACTGAAAATTACACACATGTACATAAATTAAGGATAATGCCGGAACCGGCAACTAAAGGTGCATAAATAACACAAATGGCATTTATTTATAAAACTTATGCTAGAGAAATCAGAAAGAATAAAAGAAATGATTTATGGGTTGAGTTGTGGCCGGCAGTTTTGGAGCTCATTGCTAAAGCTGCTTATAGCTCACATTGAGGAGAGAAGACTCACAAATAGTTGATTGATTGGTATCGTATTGTTCTTTATTGTTGGTTGTTCATGGCTGTATTTGATACAAAGTCGTTGGATTTAAATTAGCACTCAGCAGAGAGGTTTCATGGGATTACAACATGGTTCCTCTTCGATAAGCAGTGACAAAAGTTCTCCAGAGACAATATCACCGGATCTAAATTAGCAGTCAGCAGACAGGTTTCATAGGATTAGACCATGGTTCCTCTTCGATAAGCAGAGACAAAAGTTCTCCAATGATAGATAAGCACTAGATGACGTTTTTATGACGTATTATCATTATGTCAAAATCTGTAAGTTTTTTTTTCACATGAATTCGCATAAAGCTCGAGTTTTTACTTTTGGATTAAGTGGACAGTTCAAATATCGAAGAAAATGATAAAGCTCCAATTCCCGAGGATTTACGGAGATCACTTCTCGGGTCATTATATAAAGGACAAGTTAATAGAATATGATTGATTGTTTCAGGCTTACCTCGCAGACAACGGTTTGTGAGGGACACGTGGAATCTGTATAGAACAGATTTTGTAGGATAGGTTTGGGTACGGACCCTAGATAGCAATAATATATCTTCTAAACGAGATTGGGAATAGTGTAAGTATTTTTACTTATATATATATATATATATATATGAGATCTCCGTAAATCCTCGGGAATTGGAGCTTTATCATTTTCTTCGATATTTGAACTGTCCACTTAATCCAAAAGTAAAAACTCGAGCTTTATGCGAATTCCTGTGAAAAAAACTTACAGATTTTGACGTAATTATAATACGTCATAAAAACACACACACAGACACACACACACACACACATATATATATAGATATAGATATCAAGTGTGAGAAATTGGAAGCAATATTTGCTATTTTTCTACTTGTTTAATCCTTTAAGCTGGAATGCTTTTCTTATGTAATGTCCAAAGTCATCGGGAGATATAGATTTCAGACAATAAGGGTTGAAAATTGCAGATTTTGCTAGAGAATCAACTATCTCATTTCCATGGATTTCCGAATGTCCCGCGATCCAAATTAGTTGTATCTTTTGACAAATTTGCACTGATAATAATTTTTTTTGAATGATAACAGAAGATGTTTGATTACAAGTAGATAAAGATTTGAGACATGAATATGAATCAGTGAAAATCATATATCTTTCTGCCTGTACACAAATTTTAGATACAGCAGTAAGGAAAGCCATTGCCTCTGCGGTAAATAATATCGATAAATTGGTTTTAAAATTGAAGACTGCAATTCCCAGGTTTGAGCCTTGTTTTGAAGCAAATGATAATAATGTTTTGAAGCAAATGATAATAATAATGATAAAAATGTTAACATAGTTTTGTCAAATAGAGTTAAAATATTCATTAAAACTGTTACATATAATATCTTTGGGTGTATTTTGCGACTGGAAAGGCAAACCAGAGTATTTGATTATTACGTTTACTGGATTTTCTTCAATTCTGTTCGGAGGAATTAAAATTGGGATTTTTAATAATTGGTGTATTTGAATTCCTTGAGAACAAAAACCATTCTTTTGCTTTGATAGCCAGAGGTTGGCCACTATTCATGTGATTGAATGAAAATTTATTCCACCAAATAGCACAAGGAGATAGTTTCCATTTGCAAATGATTCTTATATAGAATCTTAAGGATAGCATTTCATGCATTGTTGATAAAGGAAGAACTCCGGCTTCTTGAAGAATTGGGATGGGTGTCCATTTAGGAAGGCCTGTAGCAATTCTCATAGCGGCGTGATACGGAGTCTGTAGGATTCTTCGGTCTGATTTGCTGGCAGTGACGAATATATGACATCCATAATCCAACCCACTGACAATATAAGACTGTGTTATCTTTACTAGGTGAAATGTTCGTGCACCCCACATATAGCTTGCAATTGCCTTCAGGGCATTCAACTTCTTTAGAGTGGATTTTCTCTTTTGTATGAAATGATGCCGGAAAGTGGAGTTATGTGAAAAATGCATACCTAATATTCGTACATGCTGATTCCATCGAATAGGTTGCTGATTAATATATAAATTGAAATTAAGCTGTTTCCTCCTTGTCGAGAAATTAATGACAAAACATTTCGGAGGTTCCACCATGAGTTTTCATTGTTGGCACCACTCCTGTAGTTTGATAAGAACATTTGTCATTTTAATTTCTAATTTTTCTAGGTTTGTAGATTTATACAATAATATTATGTAGTCTGCATAAATATAGCACTCAATGCCATCGGGAATATTTCATAAATGCCTGTCATAAATATGGTAAAAAGGAAAGGAGATAATACATTTCCTTGAAGGACACCCCTATGGAAGAACATTTGGTCTGATACCTCACCCCTTCATTTAACTTGGAAACTTCGATTTATGATGAAATTATGAATCCATAGTGCTACATTACCTTTAATATTTGCATTTAATAGTTTTAAAATTAGGCCATCCTGCCATGTTGAATCATAAGCTTTTGTTATATCTACAGTGACATACACAATAAACTTTTTGGAGGATTGAGCAGATATAATTGAATGATGGATGATAGATAATAATCTCTCGCATCCTCTATTTGGCAAAAACCCGTGTTGATTTATGTTGAGGATCAGTGATGAATATATATGGTTGGTGAGTCATTTTATAATCATGCGCTCAACAGTTTTACAAAGAACACTAGTAAGAAAAATAAGTCGGTAGGATTAGATGTCATCAGAGCTTTTCCCTGGTTTTAGAATGGGGATAGTAATAGATTTTTACCATATATCGGGAATTATTCCTGTTATCCATGATTTATTTGTAATATGTAGAAGACAGTTAAGGTTATTATGATATATGCCTTGAAGTATCTTTGCCAAGATTTTGTCCGGACCAGCTGATGTGTTTCTGCGTTGGGTAATTGCGTTCTGCAGTTCTGTCAATGAAAAAGGTTGGTTGTATGAAAACTTGAAGTCTGTGCTAAAACCTAGTGGTATTTCTTCAAAAATAGGATGTGTAGAGTAATAGTTTGCAAAAAGATTTGCTTGAACGACAGCGTCAGTTATTGCTGTGGATTCTCCCATTATATATAGATATCAGTCTGTGCAAAAATGGATACTCTATTTTGAAGACTTTTTAGAATACGGTAAATATCTTTGGACTGACCGGAAGATGACACAGTTTTCTTCCAGAAACAGTGAGACATGACACAGTTTTCTTCCAGCGTATAGCAGTGGAGTTCGGCTGCAATCTTCTTGAATTGTATCCATGCGTTCACGTTATAAGACCTTCTGGCTATACGTCAGAGTCTTCTTTTTGTCCTAATAGATAACTACATTTTGAATTCCATCAAGGAAGGTAGGATTTATACGGGAACTTTTGCCATTTTCGAAATTTAGTTAAATTATGTTGACAGATATCACTGAATTGGTTGATAGTTCCTAATTTTTTATTTAACTGCTGGTTAAATGAAGTAAAAAAGTCAGTCCACAGAATCTGCGCTCACCATTGTTGGTTTTTATCATTGATAGAAATAATCGTCTTCATAGGTACATGATCCCTACCAAACGAATCTGGGTGGATATTGATAGTGCACAAATGAAAGATATCTGATGAGACTATGCAGTAATGTGGACCAAAATGCGTCGGATGTGATGTGGACCAAAATGCGTCGGAGCTTTAGTATTCAAGAGGCAAAAGTTACTTTCTTGTATCCAATCGTAGAACTCAAGAATTTGGAAAGATTTGGATAGACTCCCAGAATCGGTATGTCGAACGTTGAAATGTCCAAGAATAATGAAAGGTGATCTGATACCTTGAATTGTATTGTTTAACCAATCGCTTGAAAATTTTCCAGTAGGGATGTATACATTTATTATGAAAAGAGTTAAAGAAGAAAGGGATACTTTTACAGCCAAAAGTTCTCGACCTTTATCTGGAAGACGTGTTGGGTTGTATATTTGAGTTGGATAGGATATATCTGTAGCTGTTAGGAGACCTCTTCCCCGACCACGGTCTCTGTCACTCTGGAATATAATTTTATTGGTTAAAAAGAAAGGGTCTTGTTTTTTCAGAAAAGTTTCTTCAATAGCAATAACACTTGTTGATATAAAATAAGAGAACTTATAAAATATGTGCGCTTGTTAGAAATACTTCTAGCATTCCAGGATAGAACAGAAAACTTATTTTGAATGAAGATATAGGAAAATGATATAAAAACAGACAGAAAATTTGAAAGCGCCTCAAAATACCTGTGTATTTATACTATGGAGGGTTATTAGGGCTCTTCTCCATGGCTAAGCACTCACTTATTGTTTGACTGGCTTCAGAGGTTAATCCAAAATTAAAGTCCTTGGATATTTCTGGAATTAAGTTAGTATTTGATCCATTTTCATTTTGGGAATATCTTAGCCCCAGAACTTTTTCGGGTAGACTTTCGTTTAGGGGATTCAGGCTGTTCCAGTGCTTTTGATGCAAATGTTTCAATTGTATTATTTATTAACGAGAACATTTTTGCCATCATTTCATCCTGTATAGTTTGTAGAGCTAGTAATTTGGTCTCGAAAAATGCAGTCAGTTTCGATAATATGTTATTGCATGATTCTGTCACTCTGGATAATGCTTTAGTGATACCTTCTTCAATTTCTCTCTTATTAATCCCACTAGGTTGTGCTGAATGGATAATTCCAAGGAAAAAATCTTTAGGTGACTTAAATTGTCGCCTCGCCTCGATGAATGATAAATGGTTTTCTGCTTTGAACTTTAGAAATCTTTTTTCTTCAAGACGAGATGGGCATGATAAATAATCAGTTGAATGATTGCCTTTGCAGTTTACACATATAATTGTATTAGAAGAGCATGTTTTGTGTTCATGTGCTGAGCCGCTATGTTTGCATATTGGAGTTTGCATCGGTTAGTTGGATGAGAGAATTTTTAGCATGTGTCACATTGGTGAACTTTATCAACGAAAAATCTTATTTTTAATAGCAAATAGAATAAACTAGTTTCTTTTGGCATATCGAATTCGTAAATGGTGATAAATATATTTTCAGAAAGCTCGGGTGATCCTTTCTTAGTGAAACGTCTTATGTTTGATACTATTAACTCGTTTCTTTTAATTTCCTCCGCAAGCAGGTATAAATCCAAGTCTATTTGGATGTTTGTTAATAGAAATTTTGATGTATAGCTTTCTTTTTGAATTTGCGGGGTTACAGAAACTCCAAGAATACGTCGGATGTAACTAATCTCTGTGGCAGTTTCTGAGCTATTTGTTTAAATTAATATTTTCCCATGACGAGAAAATATGACTTCGGTTATACCGTTTGGATTTGTGATAATCTGATTTAGTTCAGTTTTTAAATGAAAGGGGCGTTTCGGAATTCCTCCTTTGTCATTTTCAGGGCATAGGAAAATCAAAAAGTTTTTCACACTGCATTCAGATGCTAATAATATAGTTAGTGAAAAATCATCGTCAAACTCTAGTGTATTTGAAGAATTTTTGTTGTGCGTGGTGAATAGTCCACGAATGCCACGTCAGCCTCCATTTCATTCACTTTTGAAGAGTATCATAATATGAAAACAAAATATTGTTTAAATCCAGAGAGCTAAAGTATATTCACCTCAATTTCAAAGAAAATCATTCCATGAAAAGCGAAACACAAATTCATAGAATTTCACCATTTTTTTTTCTCAAATATATTTATAACTCGGAATGATTTATGTATACCAGTCATACAACAAATATCGATTAAAACTCCCTTGAGCACTTACATCACATATCGCTCATTCAACAATTGAAATGATGAGGATCACATTATCGAGTTGCTTTTGGGGTAGAGAACTCTACTCAACAAACAATAGTCTTCGAAGGTCCGGTTCAGGTACAGGAGTTGGTTGACAGGCTGCGATTTGTCGACCAAGCGTGTTCCACACATGGTGTTATCTAATTCAATTCGGTGAGAATGCTGGCCACATTTCATACTGGTGGTATCCTCCAATTTTAAAACAGTCGTTTACGATGTTCGAACTGTTAGGATGGATATTGTTTTCCATAAACAAAAATTCAGCACTCACAGGACCCCTAAACGACATCATGTTCCAGAATATTTCAATAAATTTGATCTATGATCGATTTAATTTGAACATGCAGAACTATTTTGGAATCTAATATAAAGTTTCCATAATTGAGCATTCCTGTACTACCGTAATGTTGGCTTTTAATTATACTGTCGATAAAACCTAAAGTATAAATGCCCGATTTCCAATTTTTGTGTCAAGTGCTGCTCAGTTACCTCTCCAACTTGAATAACATCACTACGTGGAATATTCGGTTACCAAATGACCATTGCGATTAAACTTCAACTTTGTAATCGCACGCTATTTTAAATTTCAAATTTCAAAATACTGAATAATTCATTATAATGGAAAAAATTTACAATCGAGTACCCCTTTGATTCTTTGGCGAATTTTTGGCGCCTAGATGGTCACCATGACGTGACTAGCAAACTACAAACTAAATAATAATAATATATAATCGGTATTATATATATATATATATATATATATATATATATAATTGTATAAATAATAATAATAAATAAATAATAAGACTAAAGATAATGGGATTGCCAAAAATTGAATTTTATCACCAAATTCTCGCCAAACTAAGGAGCACCCTATTCTATATTGAACCCCCATTATAATTACTTACTATAGAAGTATTAAGAAGCTAATAGCTAAAAGCTAATTTCGCAAAGATTATGTAACAGAAAGCAAATATAAACTAAGTATTACACAGTCTACAACTGGAAATGTAAAATTCCCAGGACTTTTGGGAATAAACCAGGAATATTAGATAATATTGGGAATAAACTCATTCAAACATTTTTCGTGTAATGTATAACATATATGAAAATAATTGAAATAAACTACGTAAATATGCAATTAAAAATGTCTGTTCTTTCTTCTAGTATGTACGTTAATTAGTTTAGTACTGAAAAAAAAATAAAAACACTGTTTAAAATAATAAAAATTATGAATTAATATTTAATAAAAATATTAATATATATTTCTCAAGACGCTTATAAATATTGTCAGTTCCATTTTTTATCGTCACAAATTCATAAATTCGTACAGAGAAAAAAAATTTCCTCAACGTTAGTTTTAGAAGTTATTTTAAATTGATTGATAACGCTAAATTTTATTTTTCTGGAAAATTTTCTAGTGGCATAATTAGTAGAAGAAATCATAAAATATATATAAGTGAACTTTTATTTCTTTTAATGTCTGATAAAAAGAATTTCAAAATTCCTAAATCATCTGAAATATTTAAAAACTTTCAAAGTCTTTCAAAATTCCCAGGAATTTCTATGAGTCCCAATGGAATAAACCGGGTTAATTCTTGGAAATAAACCCGGTTTTTGCCCTCCTTTACAATATTATCTACAACGGATGCTAAATCCGTTGTAGATGCATTTTTTACGTTACAGATTTAGCTTTGTTGTAGATACAATATTATCTACAACAAAGCTAAATCTGTAACGTAAAAAATGCATTTTTATGAAAACTCGAATTTTAATTAACCAGGTAATGGCACCTACATTAAAAAATTCAGTGCAGTGCAATCTATTCCCGATTTAAACTAGGCAGTAAAGCTAAATCTATTTCGTAAACATATATTCTTACAGAACCTAAAAGTTTCTGATTAATCAACGTAACAATTTGAGTAAATCTAAGTACAAATATATGAGAAATATTTATATACAATACTTAATATTTATCAAACTATTACATACAATATTAATTAAATACATAAAATAAGTCATCAAATCATTGCTTGCACCTATCAGACTACAGATTAGAGCTCCCAAAAATTCTATTGCAATGTTCTTAAAATAATTACATGGCTACATTCCTTAAAATGATTACATGGATATATTCCTTAAAATGATTACATGGCTAGATAACATTCTGACGGTAAGTTTGGCGCATTTTATCGCCCTCACTGATTCCTAGTATTTAGTCGATATGATCTTGATATTCGGTATTTGACGCGCGTTCTCCAAATGAACATCCGACGTGAGTCAGACTGCAAGTTAAAACTCGACTCATTGGAAAGCATAGCACAATCCATCAATGATCTCTCTCTTCTTTAGGCCATCTCCTGGTTAAAAGTAGTTGTCGTAAGCAGAACACACCTGACAGAGTTTCTCGGAGTTTTCTTCAGGATAATATTTAGTTTATGAACAACTGTTGTGCATATGATTATTGTTAATATATAACGATTACAAATGATTTTTTTTAAAATCAAAATATGGTATTATTTTTTTTAACATAGCGTTGTGTATTTATTATTTGTTTTCTATCCAGGTTCGATCCTGAAAAACAGAAGCAGAAACAGGTTTTGTTTTAGTAATTAAAAATTTCTTTCAATTTTCACTCATAAAATAACAAAATTATTTACACACATTCAAAATCAATTGTTTATATTATTTCAAATATTATAACTTTGCTACCAACATGATTAAGCACTCACGTGGAGTTCATAATTTACACTAGATTGTTAACGATATATTCAAATAAATTATTACTTAAAGTTATAAAATAGGTGGTACCACACTAAAAAAAACATTAACTTACATACAAATAGTTCATGAACTCGTCCGGCCTATTTAGAGGGCTTCAAAAACCAGGTTGATCAGTTATTCTGCGAGGCTTCCTTCGTCTGGACTCCTATTAATGTGAAGAACTGATTTGGAATAATACTACAGGAGCCTATTTCTTCTTCTTCTTCCGACGAAACTCCTATGCTTTTATTATATGGAAACTTCATCTTTACTTCTCATAGACTCCAATAAAGCGTCGGACTTGAATAACCAACAGGATCCCTTTTTGAGGAGATGTACTATAACCTTTTTTTTTATTTTCCTCCTTCTGCTGACGTCTGTTTCTGCCTTCTCCCCTAGCTTTTTTCCCTGCAAAACCGGTTTCCTTCAAGTCCTACGTTAGGGCATCCCATTTCGTCAAAATGGGGGAATAGGGAATGGAATTAAATAATAAAAAGGACTTCCAGCCAGAAAAAAAATGGGTAGTTTAATTTATAAAAATTATCTAGACAGTGAATACAACACAACTGCGTGTTTTTGAAACTTTCTTTCGAAATTGTTTTTCGAAATACGCTGATATAATTTTTTTAATGACACTCATTTTTCTTATTTTAACATTGAACTTGAAAAACGATTAATGTTTTTTTTCCAACAGTGGGCACTTGAGTGACGAACACCCTGCCCCAAGAAGACCAGTAACTGCTATTCGTTTGTCGTTACCCAGTGGGCACATGTGAACCAAGTCATAGAGGTGGGTAGCGTTGCCCGCCCCCACACACCCATTTATAGGGTGAACTACATTCATACATCATTACAAAAGAAAGGACAGAGAGAACAGAGAAAGAAATTAACAACCATGCCCGAACTGGGATTCGCACCCGGGACCCACAGCTGAAGAGTCAGAAACGCTAACCACTCAGCATCGGTCGGCGCAAAATGATTAATGTAGTGGGAGATAATTCTGATTTTTAATAGATATATCCTTAATTAATTATTGAAGTTAGTAATTTTTGTCAAGTTTAGAATTTTATTGTTCTATATATTTTCACTTAAATCTTATTTTTTTTAAAATATATATATTAAATATTTTAAAAAAGATTATTTTTAAAATATATTTTTTTAAAATATAAAATAAGATATATATATATATATATATATATATATATATATATATATATATATATATATATATATTTACAAATTTATAAATAATTATTGTAAATGTCGTAAAATATCTCAGACAGATCAGAAATACTCACATTTTGGGCAAACACTGCGGTATTTAGACGTGTTATACGTTAAAAGCGGGTTTTCTAACGATTTGGTGACTTGGCGATGTTTTGGCGAGAAAACTTGGCGAGTTAGCGACATTGTTGGCGAGAAATGGATATTTCTGGAAACATTCATCATCTAAGCTCTAGGAGCAATATTTAGCGAGATAGCCTAGAAGCTTCCAGAACCTTGGCGAAATTAGTAGATTTCCCCGCCAAGTCAGGTATAAATACCGCACACCGACATAGTTGGTTTGGTTTTGTACACACAGTCAGTTTTGTGAAGACGAATAGTCATGACTGCTAGTTTAGAGAAGCTGTTCTCTGCCTGAGGTATTTGAGACCTGTGATTGGAAGCTGTTACTTATCGTATCTGACGAATTCTATCTGTACAATTGTAATTATTACAGCTGGTATTTCTAGTGGAATTTTTACGAATAAAAATCTTGTGTTCATCGAGTAGTTGCTTTCTTCAACTCTCAATCCACACGAACCCCGAAGCTCGGTACAACTGGTGTCAGAAGCGGGGTTGAAGAGTTGATGCAGCGTGTCACAAGAAAAATGGATATGGATTTAATGAAAAGTCTTCTCGAAAAATTAGCGGAGCAGATGGCTGAGATGAAAGCAGGACAGGAAGAGATGAGAGTTAGACAAGAAAAGAGGAAAGCTGAGATGAAAGCTGGACAAGAGAGATGAAAGCTAGACAAGAAGAGATGAAGGCTGGACAAGAAGAGATTAAAACCGAGATGACGAAAGAGATAAAATCTGGGCAGGAGATGCTTAAAAAGGAACTTAAGAAGGATATTATAAGTGTTAAATAAGAATTCTCCAACATCATTCAAGAGAAGATGAATGCAGTGGAAGCTAAGGTAACTTCAGTTGAAACCAAGGTTTTGGAGATCGAAGAAAACGTTGAAGAAGCATTAGACAATGTGAATAAGGAGATTGAAAGCTTGAAGAAACAAATGTCAAACAGACATGAGGAACCCAATGTAGCATTTTATGCCTTCCCCAGCCATGATTAAACTCGCAGTATTCGAGGGAAAGTCATCCTGGCAGGTATACAAGACCCAGTTTATGATGGTAGCGGAAACTAATAGATGGAATCCCAGGGCCCAAGCTTTTCACCTGGCGGCTTCTTTAAGAGGAGACGGGGCCGATATTCTCGAAACGCTTCCTGAAGAGCAGAGGCACGATTTCCAAGCCCTATCGAGTGCACTTGAGCTGCGGTTTGGAGAAAAGTGCAGTAAAGAATATAGCAGATTACAGTTAAAATTTCGCTATCAAAAAGTAGGTGAAATTCTGCAAGAATTGGCTGCCGATATTCAGCGACTTTCCCATTTAGCATTTTCGGACTGCCCAGCTGAGACACGTCAAGATCTGGCTCTCCATCACTTTATCGATAGTGTGCGGGATCCGGAGATACAGAGAGCACTTAGACTCTCCGATGTCAAAGATATCGGATCTGCTGTAGTCTACGCACTTAAGATAGAGGCTGCCCTGCAGGCCGCGCGTAAAGACCAGCACTCAATCAGAGCCGTCTCTGCTACTGTTACAGACTATGATCTAAGAAAACAAATTGAAGATCTGTGGCGAAAAGTCCGCAGCTTAGAACTGAGTAAAGGTGGCAGAAACACGAAAATTCAGTGTTAGACTTGCTGTGCAGTCGGACACGTCCGAAGAGACTGCCCAAAACCAAAAGATGGTGGAAATGATCTTCCACCACAGCAGGGAAGGATTCAACGAATCCAGAAGTTTGAAATACGTCAATCACAAAGGAACTCTTCATGGAAATGCTGATGCAGTATCAAGGAAACCGTGTAATGGAAGCTGCCGATATTGTTCTAGAGTAGAGAAGAACTATCAATTAGTAAATCATTCGGTACGCCAAGTTACTGTTTCACCGCCATCGAAACCAGATCCATGGAGTGATGAAGGACTTAGAGAAGCCCAAAAAGAAGACTCAGATATCAATCCAATTTATGAATTAAAAGAATCTTCCAGTATGAGACCAAGTTGGCAGGACATCTCCACCTACGGTCCTGCTACTAAACAATATTGAGCTCTTTGGGACTCACTCCATATTAGAAATGGCGTGTTATACAAGAAATGGGAGTCCGATGATGGACGTAATTTCAAATGGCAGTTTGTTCTTACAAAATCAAGAATTTCAGATGTTTTGAAAGAATTGCACAGTAGATCAACTGGAGGCCACTTCGGAGTAATGAAGACTCTACAGAAAGTTCGAGAACGCTTCTATTGGAGCAAAACTAGACAAGATGTAGAGAAATGGTGCCAATCTTTTGAAGACTGTGCGGCACGTAAGGGACCAAAGGAACGTAGCCGAGGAAGGTTGCAGCGGTATAATGTAGAACCACCATTTGAGCGGATATCGTTGGACATTTTGGGTCCTTTAAAACGATCCTCAAATGGTAACAAATACATTCTAGTTGTCATGGACTACTTCACTAAGTGGCCTGAAGCATTACCAATCCCTAATCAAGGAGCGACTACAGTAGCCGAGGTTCTAGTGCAGCAATGGGTGTCCAGATTCGGCGCACCCTTACAAATTCATCAGATCAAGGGACAAATTTCACCTCTGCTGTGTTTAAAGGAATGTGCCAAATTCTCGGAATAGACAAAACGCAGACCACACCCTTACACCCGCAATCGGACGGCATGGTAGAGAGGTTTAACCGAACCATCTTAAATAATCTCTCACATATGAATTCCAGAAATCAGCAAGATTGGGATTTGAAGCAACCGCTGTTTCTGATTGCATATCGCAGTGCTGTCCATGAGACTACCAGATATACTCCATCACAAATGCTCTTTGGTCGCGAACTTCGTCTCCCTTGTGATCTTCAGTTTGGTCGTCCACCGGATACATCTTCATCGCCAGAGGAATAACTTCGAGACCTTCAGGCATGTCTTGAAGGTGTCCATAACTTTGCTCGAGACCGAATCAACATGACGACCGAAAGAATGAAGACGAGGTATGACACAAGAGCGACAGGACATGAATTTCAGGAAGGTGATAAAGTTTGGTTGTGGAACCCGATTCGACGTAAAGGACTTTCTCCAAAGTTGCAAGCCAACTGGGAAGGTCCCTACACAGTCCTAAAAAGACTGAATGACGTCGTGGTTCGTATAAGGAAATCATCTTCTTCAAAACCAAAGGTAGTACATTATGATAGATAAGCTCCTTATCGTAATGTAAAGTAAAAATTAATATACCATAGTATCTTTGTAAATAGTATAGATAATTTTAATATTTTGTCTTTTTTGTATTTGTATTTTTAATTGTTTGTATATGTAATGTCATCTTCATCTCTGTTTGTGTATGTAATGTTATCTGTATCATCTTGAAATGTAAATTCTTTTATATTAAATTTGGCCTCCTATCAGGGGATTGCACTGCCCGGGACATGCAGTCCTTGAGAGGGGGCAATGTTACAAATTTATAAATAATTATTGTATATGTCTTAAAATGTCTCAGACAGACCGTAAATACTCACATTTTGGGCAAATATTGCGGTATTTAGACGTGTTATACGTCAAAAGCGGATTTTCTAACAATTTGGTAACTTGGCGATGTTTTGGCGAAAAAACATGGCAAGTTGGTGTCATTGTTGGCGACTTGGCGACATTTTTGGCGACTTGGCGAGAAATGGATATTTTTGGAAACATCCATCACCTTAGCTCTAGGACCAATATTTAGCGAGATAGCCTAGAAGCTTCCAGAACTTGGGCGAAATTAGTAGATTTCCCCGCCAAGTCAAGTATAAATACCGCACCCCGACATAGTTGGCTTGGTTTTGTACACACAGTCAGTTTTGTGACGACGAATAGTCATGACTGCTAGTTTAGAGAAGCTGTTTTCTGCCTGAGGTATTTGAGACCTGTGATTGGAAGCTGTTACTTATCGTATCTGACGAATTGTATCTGTACAATTGGGATTATTACAGCTGGTATTTCTAGTGGAATTTTTACGAATAAAAGTCTTGTGTTCATCGAGTAGTTGCCTTCTTCAACTCTCAGTCCACACGAACCCAGAAGATCGGTACAATATATATATATATATATATATATACAATATATATATATATATATATATTAAAGAGTTTCACGAGAAATTTTAACGATTATAAAATTCACTAAACAATAAATCTAATATCCATTGTCATCACTTATTAAATTAATAAGTTTAGAAATTTAATGAATATTTTAAAGTTATTTAAAAGGAAATCTGCTAGAACTCTTTTAAAAATAATAGATTGGATTTTACAATTCTATTTGAAAGCTGTTTACATAAACTTATCTCTGTTGAACAAGATCAAATAATTTTTTCTATTGATTTTCTGTTTTCTTAAATTAATTGAATGATTCATTCATTTCATTTATCATAATGCAAATTATTTCTCATTTCTCTTTAGTACCTTAAGGTAGGAAAAAAAATGTTCTTCTTGTGAGTGTGTGATTAAATTTTGAATAACTTATTCTACTCTATCGTTTAAGAATTTAGCATTATTGGCGAAATTATTTAAATATTTGTACATGCATTAAAAAATTATTTATTCGTTTGTTAAATATTTTAAATTCTGTCTAATAATTTACAGGCTGAAAGAAAGCTTATATTTGGCGTTTATTCAATAACTTAAAAAATCCATTATAAACAATTTTTTTTCCGGTATAAAGAACAATATTCATATACTTTCATTTATGTTTGCATGAGATATTTTTAAAGGAAAACTTAAATGTATTGCTTCATTCAATTCATGTAAAGTCGTAATATTTTATCTATCACATAAATATATAGTACGATTTGAAAGTTGCGGAAAATCAATGTCAAAACTTTACTTGTTTATTCATTTAGTGATATTTTATGAAGATACATCTATTTATATCCTTGTTACAAATTTTTATTTTGAAGTAAAGATAATATTTAACAGAATTTTATGTTTATACTCTTTATATAGTGCTTTAAACTTTTTTGACAAGCGAAATTTCCAGAAAAATGAATTCCAAAAAGTAAATTCAGATTTTTATACAAAGATTTTTTTTTCTTTTTGGAAAAAAAAAAAAAAAAAAACTATTTTACCATAAGTGACATGTATGACATCAGAAACGAAAAATAGAAGAATTTATTATTGAATAGAATATATATATATACATTTATATATATATTTATTTATTTTATAAAAGTAGAAATATATATTTTATATATATAGAGACTTGTCTTATATTTTTTATCATGGATAAATGGTTGTAGTTTTTTTCAGGAATTTCCTTTTTAGAGAGAGAATTCGACTTAGGTCGAAAAAATATAAGCAAGGAAAAAATGATGAAAAGCTATAGACAAGTACTCAGAAGAAAAACTTTTTGAATCTCTTAGAATATGTTTTCAGTGAAAAATCTCTTGAAAGAACATCATTATGAACTTGAAAATGTTTACGTTTTCATTCCGTGCGACTCATTAAGGAATTTTCTCTTTATTTTAATGCTTTGAATACATTATGTGGTGCATAATTATGAACGAAATATTTTAGTTTAATAAATTTTGAACAGATAACTAACATTTTATGAAATTTCAAAGAAATATTTTACATTTGTCTTTTTTTTTCTTTAGAAATATTTACTTTTGTAAATTCTTTAACCATGTAAAAATTACGCCATCATTAAGGCGTTTGAGTTTTTAAAAAAATTGAAATTAGTTTTTTAAATTTACGAAAAATGAATCAATATGAAATTTATAAAATTTATACAAATTCTTCTTAAATTGTTTTTCATAGATTTTATCATTTGAAATTTAGACTGAAATAATGGATATGTAATCGTTTGTAAATTGGAATATCCCTCAGAATTATTTCAACTTCACTCATAGGTTACGATTAAGGAATTAAATAAATATTCAGCAAATGTAATGAAAGTAAAAAATTATAAGGACAGAATTTTAATAGTATAATCAGTATATTTTAGTACAGTAGGTGCTATTTTCTATTTTGAGAGTATTCTTTGTATTCATGTTGAATACACTGAGTTTTTTTCATTTTTCTCCACAAAATTTACAAAATTCACGCAGGGATGGATCATATAAAACGAATTTATAACCATTATCATAAAAGTAAACAGCATATAATTCTGGATGTTAGAGGGTTCTATTCCCAAAATAAAGGGTTCTATTCTCAACATAATCGAGGATTTGTTCTATTTACCAAAAGTGCCTAGATCATGTAAAATAGCTCATGGTCACAATGTCCGTAAAGTTAAATGATACTTCCGAGGTCTTTTCTTAGTGTGAACCATAAGCACAAGATTAGATCACGTGCACTATATATATATATATATATATATATATATATATATATATATATATATATATATATATATATATATATATATATATATATATATATATATATATATATATATATATATATATATATATATATATATATATATATATATATATATATATATATATATATATATATATATACTGATGCAATAAAGTAATACGTTTCCATAAAAATTGACAATTTTTGTCCTATTTTATCATTATTAATTCATTTTAATAATATATTTTTATGCAAAGATATATTTATTTTGAGTTATGCAAGTAGACTGAAAATTTCTTAGATTAATTTTTAATTGATTGAATAGAAATGTAAAATATCATATAAATTTAAGTTTCTTCAATAATGATTTGTTAAAAGTTAAGAAAATAAAATCTTTATTTTTTATAGCCTTGAAGTAAATATTTCATTATAGTAAAATAAATTTTAAAAAATGCCAAAATTAATCTCTTGTAGTTCTTTTAGAAAACTTTATCTTATATTTTATCTACCCTATTTTTTTACAATGTAAATTTAATCTACTACCATAGTTCTGTAAGCTTAAGCTTATATATGCTTTGATAAACCTTGTTTCTCTCTGTTTCTAATGTCTAATTTTCTACAGAACATTGTCTTTTCTTCTAACATTTTTTTTAAACTATGTTGGTAGATTTTACATTTTAAAAACTCTTTTGCACATAAAATGTTATAAAGATCATTTTTGAGATTAAATTCTAAATAAAATGTTATTTTGACTACTATATAAAGTTTTATCTTTCTTAAAATCTTCAACACTACAATTATATAACTGTTTAAGAGATTTCAGTATTAGATTTAATATTATGTTTAAGTTTTATTAAAGGTACTCCATTAAAATTTAAATATAGTCTTTATACTATACCATTATTGATGATATTTGAAAAAAGAACGATCATTAAAAAAATAATTAGCTGCAGTATCTTAAGCTTAAAATATAAATTATTTAGCTTGTTATTTAGAAGTACTTAAAATGGTTCTCTGAAAAAAGAGTAAAACAAAACCATCAAGGTATTATTTTTTCTCATTAGTTTTATAAGAATTACCTTGACATTCAAATTTAACGAAAAAATGTGGGATTTCGGAAAATCTCCAAAAATAATGTTTGAAAATCTCTTAGAAACAATTTTAAGATATAATAAGTAGCAGAGGAGTAACTCATGTGGGATTAGAATTGGATTCAACGAATGGATAATTGAAAATTAGTCTTTTCATCGCATGCAATGTTATGTTGCGTACAATTAGTGCAATATTTGAAGTATTTATAAAATATATATTATTTTAAGTGGTAAGTATAACTGGTTTTCTATTTTTTTATCATTAAATACGCATTTTTCTCCAAAGTAAGAAAAAAAAATAGAATTCTTTCATTATTTAATTTATCATTCAGAAATTTTTTAGCATTTGATTCTCATTTATAAAATTTTTTCACCAACAAATATAAAAAAATACTCTTAGGTCATAAATATATAGCTTAACTTTATAAAATGAATTTGGGTTTAATACAATTTTTTCGTAAGTACTATAAACTGGAATATGTAAATTATTAAAAAGATTATTATAAAGAGTGAAAAATTAGCTACTAATGGTTGATAAAAAATGAAAGATTTAGATAATATTTTCGTGTTTTTTTTTTTGTTTTTTTTTTTAACAAAAGCTCTATATTGCTTGTATTACTATATAATATTAATCTGAATAAAGTTGTTGCGCAAAAATAATTCCATAAAGAATCTTATTATAAGCTGTTTACTTTTACCTTATTCATATTACAAATGCCGGCTAACTTGTTTAGTGGTCAGCCTGCCTGACTATGGATAGGAAGTTCCTGGGTTCCAATCCCGGTTCAGGCATGGATGTACTTTCTCTCTCTCTCTATCCTGTCTTTGTCCTTTCCTTTGTGTGAGTGAAGTATGATGCCTAGCCTATAAACGGGTCCCTATGGCATGGCTGAGGGTGCAATGGTGGCCCACCCCCTGTGGTTCACCCGGAGCAACACCTCGGCGGCTAAGAGGTCACTGTTTCTGGCCGGTTCCTTGGGTATCAGGGAACAATAGATTAATAGACTCTGTTGTAGTTGTAACTGTCTGCCATTGGAAGAAAAAATATTACAAATGAGAACGATATAAATAAAAAATTCATGTGTGAGTTAGATGTTTAATAAATTAATATAGATGATATACTTGATTTGAAATAAATAATTAAAGTACTATTAACAATGAAGAATTTTGATTTAAAACATTTGTAGTTAAACTTTTTGCTTGATTTGTTTAGATCCAAGTATTAAATTTACTAGGATTGTTTGTATATCACGTAATAATGGCTTATATTCTCCAAAATTCTTTTAAAGATGTTAATACAATTTCTTCGTAAGTACTATAAACTGGTAGTACTATAAACTTTGTATTGTGAAATGTTAAAATGTGTGCAGTATTGATGTATACTTAATTTTTTACTTTTCTGGTGACAACTTAAAAACTATAAGAAAATCTGTATAATATAAAAGCTTTGTGAGATTGGATTAATCCCTTTTTCTGAAGTGATAGTAAAATATACACAGCTTGAACCTGACAGTTTTTGTTTTTATGATTAATCAAACTGTAATCTTAAAATAACATTTAAAAAAAACTGTTAAATTCATGAAATTACGATTTTAAAATGGATCATTATTAAGAGCTTTTTTTATTAATCAGTAAGGGTTGCTTGATTTTTTTTTTTTGTTTCTTTAATCCTTTACTTTACAGTTTATTTTGATTAGTGGAGTTATTTCGCGTGTATTCTCTATATAGGGGGTGCGGGATAATATGAGCCATTGGATATAATATAAAGCACATCCTCATTTCTTTATAACAAGATATTAAAATAATTGTGTCCGAGTGTTTCTAATATTTTCTCATTGAGATAATGTAAACGGATAATACTAAGAAAATGTGCGTAAAAATAAATAAATTCATTTTGAAATATAGTGAATTATTTATCAACTTCAATTTATTTCTTAGGCAGACTTTTTTTCAGTTTCTAAAGTTTTTTAACTCTTGTAACATTAATTACAATAAAATGAAGCTTTCAAGCCTTTATATGAAATGAAATTGAAATAAAAACTAATTTATTTTCAACTTTGAAATAAATATTGTTGTGGTGAAACTCGGTAGTTTCAGAAATACTCCGAGGAAAATCCAGATTTTCTTTTAATAATTGAATAACAAAGATTAACAACAAATATAATAAAACTTAATAATTTATTTCAGCAATTTAATAACAAGAGAAGTTTAAACTTAAAATTAAATCATTCAAGATTAAATCATTGATGAAATTCTAATTTTAAATTTCTTTTGTCAGATTTAATAATATATCATAAATAAGTTTGACCTGATGGAATAAGAACGAGAGATCGGACTCACCACTTTTAGAAGTACTATTGGGTAGTGTTGCTACTATCGTCAATGGCTTCTCTGGTGTCGATAATTCTCTTCTTTCATCCACTTCTAGTCCTCTTCTCGTCATCTTCGCTTTCCATTTCCATCCGCTGATATTTCAACATCTCGCTTGGCTTACTGATCCTTTGCTCAATCATTTGGCTTACTCATTCCTCGTGTGATTTCTCTCTTCCTTTTTTATTTATTATCTGAATTTGTTGTCTCTTTTTCGTAATCCTTATCTATAGGTCGCACGTCTTATGGCTCCATCTAGAAAAGGTCAAGACAGGTCTTCCACTGGACAGAGCAATTGTACTCCGTTTACAACTTCAATCTTTCAGATACTCTCATTCTGCTCAATGAGGATCCAGTATGCAATCGTGGTCTCCTTTTTTTCTGTGTGATTTCTTCTTTTTTAGATGCTGTTTTTAATTCTTTAAAATTCTCATGTTGGCTCCTCCTTTTTACATCATTGGTTCCCTAAAGTTTGATAGTACCTCCAGTTCTTCTATGGGATAGGTCAAAAATCTCTCTCCCTCAATCCCGAATGGTCAAGTTTACATATATTATAAAACACAAACCTTCTTGAAAGTTACTCAAGACCACCTATCCATTCCAAAAGAAAAAAAATTATTTATTACACTTATCTCATTCCCCCAACTTTTACTACATCCTTTCCTTTATTTTCTAACTGCATATCTTGAAAAGAAATGCTCTTAAATTTAAGTGACAATAAAAATACAAACATCTGTTTTGATAGGGTTTGGTTATACCGTTTTATACTACGGCAAATATTTCTCAGCAATAAAATTTCCTGCTACCTCTTTTTTTGTCTTAGATTTCGAAATGAAGATACATTTTTATTTGACGAGATGAAACTGACTTCTATCGACATCTTTCAGAATTTCTAAAGCGCTAACAAATCGAATCAAATATCTAGACAATGAAAATTGTATCATTACTTGATATATTTGGAAAGAAATACCTTACCTCTTGAAAAGTTTTTTAAAAATATTTTTCTCTCAGAAAAGTTTTTAGAAAATATGATTGAAATATTTTATTCATTTCTATCGAATCAAGCTTTCTTTCAATTTTGCGTGTAATAACGAAACGATGCCAGCCAATATATTGCCTAATTAAATCAGTTAATTGAATCATCGGTAAATATATATTTAAAAATACATAAATCTACGAATATGTAAATATATAAAAATGTTCATTTTTATAATTGGATTGAATTAAAAAGCTTAATATTGTTAGATTTATTTAAATTTTGTGATAAATGAATTTTTATTGAATAAATCATAAATTTTTCAAATTAGTCACAAAAAATTGTCTAGACGAAAAATTAATATAAAAAAATTATATACACTCATATGAATATTAAAAGATATCTTAAACTTGGCATTTTAAAAACAAGTGTCATATTGGTGCGTGACAACAGGAGACTAACATATAACACAAAATAAATATACATATATTCAAAAAGATTTCCTAATGTAATTTCAAGAAATGACTAGTAAATTAGATTAAATTAAATTTAATGTTTAATCCCAATAATCATTCAAAACGAAATATATTGTGAAAGCAGAAGAGAGAGATATTGTTTTATTGCAATCTGAAAATGAACTTCAATTCTTAAACTGGAGTAGGAATACTAAAGAGATTATCAAGATAATATTCAATTTTATTTTAAGTTTATATACATAAGCTGAAATAAATACAATGGTGTATTATAAATTAAGTTTTTTTTCAATACTTAATTTCAAAAACTGGTTAAAATATTTAATTTAAAAAAGTAGCTTACACAAAGCTGTACTTTAATTTTAATCTTACTCAAACTATCAATTTTTATACCACGTCAAATAAATGAAATAAAAACAACTATAAAATAGAAAGCTATTCCGACGAGGAAACAATTTATTAAGTATTTATTGGAGTATGTAAAAATACTTAATAAATAAGGATTTATGTCTGAAAAGGATGAGTTAATTCTTTCTGAGATCTTTACCAATTCTCAACAATATACAATATAACTTGTGACATTGAAGATCATGCAGATTCCATGTATTGCACAGTTTCAATAATATTTTCATCTTTATTCCAATTTAATTTAAATTTAACAATATTTTTCAAGGTTTGGAAACATTCTTAACAAGCTAGATTTTTCCTGTGATAACTTAACAAGCAGTCTTAACAAATTGATTTTATGATGAATTTTTTATTTATTGCCTTCATCTATTAATTTATCTACTATATTTACCTATTAATCTATTAGTTATTGGCTCGATCTATTAATCTGTGTAGAAAAATAAAATAATTACAATAATAGACAAATAAAAATAAAGGATGTGTCTATTTTCAAATATATCATACTTTTTATATTGCAAAGTTACATTTTTTATTATATACATTACTTTAAAGTAGAATAAAAAAATATTTTTTTTATAATAATAAATATTGTAATAAATTTTGTAAGATTACTTCATAAAAAATATTTTTTTATGAAGTAATCTTACAAAATTTATTACAATATTTATTGTTGGTTACAATTGATAAATATATATAATAATAATATAAGACTTATGTTGAATTTAATACTACATATCTAAGCCTTAATTTAATACAACATATCCAAGTCTAAGTCATATAAAGAGGTATTGCCTACTAGAATCACAATTAGATTTTACAGAGAGAGGCATCTTTTTATAAAACAAATATTCCATTTTAATCAAAAATAACACAACAAGTGCTCTAAAATGGTTTTTTTTTATGTTAATGGTTACAGTTATGAGTATCGATAATCGTGCTCTTCCCAAGGAAAGATTTTTACATTTGTGGAAATAAAAATTATACTATTTTCATACTCTTAAATAGTTTATCTAATAAATGTATACATAATTGTGTTTAACTTCTTAGAAGAATATAAAAGTAAATCGAAATTTTAATCTTGAATTTGAGGTGCATAAAAATTTCTTTCAGAAATCATCTCTGTAAATGCTGTTACAAGGAACACTTTTAACTGAACTTTTTGTTATTTTATCCATGAGATAGACAGGATTATCAAATTAAAAAGGATAATCGAATCAAAGTTAAAAAAAGGGAATTATCATCAAGAAAATATTATCGAATCAAAGTTAAAAAAATGGAATTATCATCAAGAAAATATTATTTAAAAATTATTCAAAGTTTGGGCATTGTTGAATATTCTTGAAAATATTATTACTTCTTCAAGATGTCATCATTTATTTCAGAGTTATTTTAAATTAAAAATATATGTTTGATATGTATTAAAATGCACTCTATTATTATAAATAGACTGTATGCAATAATAAATAACTTATATGTGCTAAAATTTTAATTCGAAAATTTTGAAAACTATTTTTTTACTGAAAAAATGTATTTAATTAAAAAATTTTGGTTTTATTTTTAACGTAAATATATATATATATATATATATATATATATATATATATATATATATATATATATATATATATATATATATGTATATATATATATATATATATATATATATATATATATATATATATATATATATATATATATATATATATATATATATATATATATATATATATATATATATATATATATATATATATATATATATATATATATATATATATATATATATATATATATATATATATATGTATATATATATAATTAAAAATTTTTGTTTTATTTTTAACGTAAATAAATATATATATTTCTTCAATATATTAATATATTTATTGTAATGCATTATGCTTATTAATGCATTATGCTTGAGAGAGAAATATAATTAGATATTATTCATGAAAAATAATTTATTTCATCTTATTAAATAATCATTTCTCTTTGTACAGAAATATTAAGCCTTAATGTGAGAAAAATTTAATCCCAAATGCAATAACTTAGGGTAATCCAAACTTTCAAAGGAGATTTTCCTTAGATTGTGATCAGTTATTTTGTAAAAAGGATTAAATTTATGTGCTGAAATTATAAATGAATATCATTACTCAATGGAGTTAATTAAGAGCGCATGTATATTCTCTTATTGGATCAATTCTTAGAGAATTAAAATGCTTTGTAATAGTATTTTCTAATAAGTTATAAATGAAAAATGTGAACAAATTAATAACACATATTTCTTAGAAATATATAATTTAAAAGAAAATCTAAATAGATTTTACTTGAACTCTTATGCTTAGAAATTTAATAATGTAGATTAAAAATGAGTTACTTATTTATCACCAAGTGTGAAAGAGTTAATTTGTATTTCAAGACCACTTTTCTAGGAATCTTTGACCCCCAACAATTTGTATGAAACCAAATTTATGGTAATATTTCGGAAACTTTTATTAAAGTAGCTAGAGAAGCGTACAATAACGTGAAATTAAGGCAAGTTTTATATTCTTCTGGAGAAATGCAAACAAAAGAATTTATATGATTTTTAAGTTGTATTTATGAGATACAAAAATAGTTTTGTACATTTCCTAGAAACGAGTTTTTCATTTTTTTATCCAAGCAAAAAATAATATTATATAATAACTCTTATGAAATATAGGAACATTTTTATTTCATATAAATATTTTTTGTGAAATTATGTATATTTTTATTATGATTTTTGAATTAAGAATTTTTACATTTTATATTTAGATTCTTTAATAATATCATTATTATATCAACGGACATATAATACTATAATTATCTAAAAAGTAAAATAAGTTAATTATAGATACATTATTTTTAGACATACTTATCTAAAAAACAAAATACCATGAAAATTTACAATTTTTAGAAAATGTGTGCACGAATAACTAATTTATTTAATATAGCAACCTTAATTTTAATTTTGTTATCAAGCTAAAACAATAGAGAAGACTAAATCAACATTAAGTACTTCATATATTTTGCACAATTTTATTTGGAAGCTTATAATACTAATATATTGATGTGTATTTTATAAAATTAAATGCGATTTTCCTGTGATTCTATAGTATATATCTGAATAAAAATTTTGTAATTATAATAAGCTATTTATTTAATAAATTGTTATTACCTTTTTATATACATTTGTAAATGAAAGTTTGATTATTAAAATTGGCTATTAAAATGGATATTAATTAATTATCACATTCTCTTTACTTTTTGATTAAAATAAACGAAACAATATTTAAATTTTATATTTTTTAATTTGTGTCACTAAGATATCGCATGTGAAACTTTAAGTTAGCACTTTTATGTGAACTCTTAGAATTTATAACATGTTTGAGTAACTATCATTTTAGAATATTTAATGCAGTTATTTAATGCAACGGTCTGACGCATATGTTACACATCTGAATATTTTAAAATCATCCCTGATATCATTAAATAAATTCACAAACTCTTCATAATGAAAAATTTATATATAAACTCTAATTTTTAATTTCTCTACTAGTTAGAAATCCTCTAAATTATTACTCTTTGTTTTAAAATTTAACTATGTAACATATTATTCAAATGCTTAAAATTACGAAATTTTCAGATTTATGAATCTATATAATATTTATATGTATTTCACTTACTTGTGTTAGATTTAGATAATTTATTAATTTAAAAGTTATCTTAAACTTAGTGGCCCTAAACCTGTATTAAGTAACAGAATGCTGTGTTCGAGGGTGAATATTTTAATTTAAACCATCTTTTATTTGATATTATTTGTTATTTTATCTGAAAGTCTTCAATCGAAGCATTTAATTTATACTTTTAAAATATATATTCATATTACTTTTTGAAATTATAAAAATATTTTTGAATTCTAAATTTAAGACACATTCCATAAATTACAAAAATTTACAAGAAGTTTCACTTTATAAAATCCCTATATCACTGAAAGAAAATGTAGAGCACGATCTGGTTTAATATTAAAACAAAACTTAATACGAGGCTTAATTTTTCTACTGTAGAAATAATTAATATTCATTGGTATCATTGACGTCTTCCAACTCACATATTGTTCATGAATTTTTTTCTACAAATCATTTCAGTTAAAATTACTTAAAATCGAAATTTCTCAATTTTAAATAAAGTGTAGTTACATATCATTAAATGTGATTAACATATGAAATTATCAGGTTAAAAGAAGATATTGAGAATAATCATGTTTAAATATATTTAAATTAAAGAAAATTTTTATTTATTAACGATATTGTGACCCTTTCAAAAGCTATGCCATTATAAAAGTTTCCATTTCAAAAATCATACGTGACTTTTTGTAACAATAAAACACTCTTATAGTTTACTAAATTTAATATAATAATACAACATGAAGCGAATGTAAAATTATACAAAATGATTATAATAATTACGATTGTAACAGATCGTTATTGTTATCTAAAAGATGGAAATCTTTTTAATTTTAAGAATTAGTATAACTTTATATATTTATATGAATGCGCAATTAGTTAATACTTAGTTTCACTGAATGCTTACGTAACTTTTCACTTTGTATCCGTTATAGTTTTTGCTTTGATTAAAATATGTTCAGCGCATGCATTTAAATAGTAAGCTTAAGAAAATTATGCAAGTTATGTATGACTTCGGTTGGCACAATTCTTAAAAATTAATTTCCAATCGTAATTTACCCTTGTATGGTAATTGACGGAAGTGATATTAGTCTAACATAAAATATAAATAATAATGTTCCGCTCCAAGAGAGATAGCGAATTATAAAATAATCCAATTATAAAACTTTATCAGCATTTATCCTTTTAAAAAAATGTACTAAAATAATAAAGCTAAGTCCAATATTTTAAATGATTAGAGTAGAGTAGAACAAAATATTTTTGTCCTCAAATGTATCACTGTTTCAAAATCTTTGATCTGTAAATACATTTGACAACTTTTGCTCTAAAATGGTGTGATACATATACTTAATAGAATATTATTTCTCTGAAAAACGTATTTTTTAAAATTAAGCGGTTAAGTAGTATGGACAGAATAAAATCACGATGTACGATTTAATGATTTCAAAGGGTTTAAAAAATAAGTATGATATTGCATAAACCCTATACAAGGGTTACTCTGAAATTTTTGAGATACGCGGAGACGAGAATATACAAAATAAAAATAACGGTTCAATTTTAAAATACAAAGTATTTTAACACAGAAGACTGACTAACTTTTCAACTTGTTTAGCGTAGAATAAATTTTAAACAGAAGATAAAATGAAGTTGACGCGAGAACATTTTCGCGCTATGATTTTCAACGAATTTAAAGCAGGATTAAATCAAGAAGAATGCTTTAAACGGTTGCAATTAGCATTTGGTGATGAATCTCCACTGTATTTAGATGGTTTAGAGAAATTAGAAAAGGTCGCAATTTTCTTCAGGATGAGGAACACACAGGAAGGGCGCCGTCGGCAGTAATCCCAGATAATGTGTCTGCCATATGAAAAATGTTAATGGATGGTAATCGCTGTACCTATCAAATGAACGTGTCAGAATCAGCAAAGAAATTCTTAAATAGCTAAATGATGGTGGCCCTTGCATCATTTCTAAAATTGTAACAGGTGTTGAAACGTACATACTGTTTTTTGACGTTCCAACACGTCAAGAAAGTAAAGTATGGGTCTTTGAAGATGATCCCAAGCCAAAAATGGTGAAAAAACAACGCGCACTGAAAAAAGTGATGTATGCCGTTTTCTTCAGAAGTACGGGATTGGTCAAAGCCATCAAGTTGGAAGGACAGAAGACAGTAACAGCAAACTGGTATGCCACTATATGTCTTCCATAAATTCTACAAGAACTGAATGTTAGGGGATTAATGCTTCACAATGACAATGCATCTTCACATACAACCTGGTTAACACTTGAGTTTCTTAAACAACAACAAAAAAAATTAAATTAGTTAAACATCCGTTGTATTCACCTGATCTAGCTATGTTCGACTTTTTGTTATTCTTTAATCTAAAAACGAACTTACGTGGAAATCGTTTTCATTCAGAAGAAGAGATTGATGTGGCTATAAATGCATTTTTTCATCTATTCCAAGAAATGAATGAGGCCTTTAATCTGTGGAAAATTCGTCTACAATAGTGCATTGATGCTGGAGGAGACTACTTTGAACACACCTAAAATTTTGTATGTATAACTTTAAAAACCTAGTTGTTTCTCAAAAATTTCAGAGTGACCCTCGTATTTCTAAGTTTAAAAACCAAAGATACAAATTATAGAAGTTTCTTAAGTTTATTATGTAGGAATGTAAATTTATTTTATTATATAACCCTATTTTCAATCTCTACCAAGGTATAAAAATTTATGCAAACTATGGCCTGCTAAGAGTATTAAAATTTGAAAAAATTAAACTTATTTAAACTGCATAAGAATATTTCACTGACTTCTCATTCAGGTCTAAATTGATAAGTCAATATTGCCTTATGATTTAGATATAAATTGAGGAAACAGTCTCTCTTTTTCCGTTTGATTGCGACACCAAACTGTGATTTGTTTGATAAGAACTCTTTTAAGAATGATTCTTTGAATTTTCTTTCTTTAATTTTCATTGTTTTTATAAATTAGATCATGAAGTTTTTTATCACTTTAAATTCTTGACTGCATATTTTAGACTCTTCTCTTAGTAAGTATGTACATCAATATAAAGCCAGCATATGTGTGCATCAAACTGAGAGCAAACTAAATATTAATTTCCATAACAGTTATAATTTTTACTTGAAATCATTAAAAACTAATCAAGCGAATTTATCTTATCAAGAATGTTCAAATTTTCATAGATATTTTAAAACTAAAATCCATTTACATATCACAAACATATAATTCAGAATTAAATTCATTTTTCGTGTTTTCTCCTCTCTATTTAATTAGATTAACATTACATGTTTAAATGCACTGTAATTAATAATAAATATTTTTAACCAGTAAAAAAAATAGCATAAAATTTTTTTAGAGGTATATAATTGTATATTAGAAGAAGAAAAAACTATAATACATCCCTCTATCTATATGTTTTTACTGAATTATGAAGCATTTATTTATATATTTTTCAAACAAATACTTAAAATTGCTGAGAAAACTTAAACTGTAAATTGCATCCAATGCACTCAAAACATTGAAATTTCCTGTTATAAAAAGGAAAATTTAATAAACCGAGAAATTTCAGCTGATAACAGTTATTCCCAGCAATTAATAGTTTTGCTAACCCAATAACATTTATAGGTCTGGTTTAGTTTGTTGGTGTCTCAGCGGTCACACATTTTTTGTGTACGAGGTTTTAATAGACTGTCACCCACCGCTTAAAGTGAATTCCAACCGATCTACAAATATTTATGCCTAAAGTGGTATTCAAACGCATGAATTGATTAATCGAAGGCATTACAAGTCAACACGTAACATTCAAAACTTGATTATTGTAAAATAATCAATGAAATTTATACATGGATCATTTCTTTGCATCAATCTAACAATCATTGAGATAATGACCTTTTATGGACGAATCAAATTAATAGCTTCCTAAAGAAAAATATCAATTTTAGTACACATTTATTTAAAAGCACCATGAAAGTGTTTTAAATTGCACAAAAATTAAAAAAAAAAATTCGCTTAGAAGTAACTCATCAAAGTGCATAGAAACAGTTAAATTCAATGCCAGTGCCAACATTTAATGCTAAATACATAAGTTTTAGATATTTAATCATACATATATAATTAAAAAGATTAAAAAACAAGTTTTTTTGCATTATTTACTACGCATTAAAAACAAATGTATAAAATGAACAAGTAATAATAAAATGTGTAATAAATAAAAATAAAATGTGCATTCTTCACATTGCGAACTTTCAATGAGAGCAAAATCGATTTTTTTATATAAATTATGAAATATTATGTTTAATAAACTTATTTGACGAAAAATATATCGAATGCTCATAAAACATAATTTTAATTTATTATATAAGAAAATTGATGAAGCTTTGTATCAATACTTGTATTTCTTTAAATTGAAGTTCAATATCTGAAAAATAATACTAAATAATATAATTTAAAATGAATAAAATTGACAAGGATGTGTTTTTCAAAGAAAGTCTTCAAATGAAATATTCAATACTAAAAGATTACTGAAATTACGTTTACAGGTATCATGAAAAATTAGCTTGCGAAAGATTTATTCGTAGTATTTTACTAACATGCTAGATATTTTCCCCTAAATTAAAATACGTATTGATTATTTTTGACAGATTTATAACATTTTTAGCTTTCATAATATGCGACGTACAACAAATAAGTTGAAATGCTTTTAAAATATAAAGTGAAGTTTAAAAAGCTTGCCATATTGATTCCAATAATTTTGGACAGGCATTTATACAGAGGATTTAATTTTTTGAATGATTTATGGTGACAAGAAAATATTAGGAATTCGCATATAAGAAATGTCATTTGATAAAATATTGCGTTGGTTAGATAATAGAGTATTGAGAAATATTTAATAAGAGAGGAAATAGAGGAGACGAAGCATAGTTAGAAGCTAAATGAATTGAGATAGAAAACCAATAAAGAAAGAAAACAAGTGCTTTTGAATTTTAGATAACCAAATTCTGACAGTTTTAATATATGTTACTTCCGCTTATTTTTTCCAGTATTTTTAAATATATATATTAAATATAATGTACGTACATATAAATAACAAATATATGTTTAAATTTATACGATATACAGAAAGATATAAATGATATTTTTATTTGACGCATTCGTAATAATTTAATTAAGCATGAATCCGAATCAAATTATAGAAACATGAGCATGATTTTATTAAAAATAAATGGATATATTGAATTTAAATAAAAGGATATAAATGTCTCTAAAGAATCACAGTTATATCTTTCCCAAAGGAATACAATATTTGAATAATATTATCTAATTATGAGTTGTCTTTAGACATACTTAACAAAAGTAAATCCTAAGCTTTTAAGTAAATAAAAGATAAATAGAAGGATATTATTTAAATGCTAGTAAATTGTTATTTACATCAGAAAATTTTAGTACGTTTTCTATTAAAGGAGAAATTTCCAAAGGGAAATAGGAAATTGGGAGAGCTTCCCTTTCTCTAGAATATTTATTAAAATGGCAAAATTTAAATAGAACCTTATGCATAAAACATATGTTTGCTAAGCAATCAAAGGAATAAGCGGGTCACGATACAAACATAGAGTTTTATACCATTGAACTAAATAGCATTATTTCAATATTAATACTACAAAAATTTGAAAATCAAAATTACTTAATGAAATTACACTTATTTGTTTAAATTTCTAAAAAATTATGTATGACAGGGACTATGCATACCAGAAATATGAAGCTAGTCTGAACTGACTGAGCGATGTGTCTCCATTTTCACAGTTCACTTTAGAAATTCTAGCCAAACGCTTTTTTAACGAGCGTGCCATACAGGTGCAAGTTATGTGTAACAGCCTGGTACATCTGAAAATGAAGATTTTCGAACATCTAAATTTAATAGATTATATATTTAACAAATTGTCAAATCAAAACTTTAATATTATTTTAGAATCAAATTAAATTTTCTTTTTTCTGGTGTTTGATGATTGGGGTATAATTGGATATTTTTGTGTGAATATTACGCGTTTGTTGAATTTCGTGAATGAATTTTATTTTAATTCAAAAACGCTATGAATCGTTAAGTTATGAATTTTATTTCAAACTAAAATTTGACCTTTCTTAAGAATAGAATACTAGCTGCTCTGCATCATCCTTATTGCTTGGGATTCATGCCTGTTTCAGTTCGGTATGTAGGTTATTCTTAGTATTTATATTGCAGATTATTCTTGGTATTATTCTTATTATTTATTAAGAGCTGGAAATATTTCTTCCACACTTGATTGAGGTTACCATATTTTAAGCTAATGACAACAATCATTAAAATTTCTTTGTTTTTTTAATGCAATTTTCATTTATTAATTAATCCTACTTCCATTTCAATCATACTCCACAATTAACATCTTAATAAGTTAAATAACCATTAGTCACTGATAAAAGTTATTACATTGTCATTTATTAAAAAAGTAAGCATATTAAAAAGTAAGAAAATGTAAAAAATATGAAATTTTTATTAAAAATTTATTAATGTAAAAAGATTTTCCGCAAGCATATTTAGTTTTTATTAATGATAAAAAACCCTAAACAATATCTGGCATGTTGTTGTTGACAAATATTTTAGACTTCCCAGCATATTTTAACAATTTTGATTTGCTGTTTGATTATATTAAGAATAAAAAGTCAAAATCTGAAAGACCGAATGCTATTTTTAATAATATTTAATTTTCACAAATTTCAAAGATTCATAAGCAGAAATGCAACAATTATAATTATATCAAGTATTTTACCTCATATATAAATTTTGGTACTTTTACAAAAATTATAAGGTAAATGACTTGTTATTTTTGGAAAATGTCTCCTTATTAACAGTAAACCTATTTCGCAAGGCATTGTAATTTTAATTTTTATGGGGTAATGAAAGTTATACAGGATAAATTTTAAACAAATTTTTTCACATATAAATTATTTATTGTGTTAAAAACATAAGCTAAATGACAAGTAATTTAGAAAAATTAGAGAAATAATAAAATATATGCTTCTATATCACATAATTAGAAAGTTATAAATGCATTTTTAAGTTGATAACCTAAAAAAGCATCTGCATGTAATATTAAAGTCATCGAATCATGTTTTCGATATTTAGAAATAAGTTTATTTTATATTGTAAAATCCTATCTCAATAATTTTTATCCATACTTGTATTTTTATCCATAATGTAATTAAAAGAATATCTATAAAATTCTTTGTAACAGCAAATTTTCTGCGAAAAATTTCGACGAAAAATCAATTATTTTTACCAACAATTATTTTGAAATTACATTATTTCATTTAATTTTTGAAATTTAAATAGATATATTAGATATTTCTTTGCATAAAAAAGAAATTATAATTGCTGTAAATGACAATATTATTTGCTTTTTACATTTTATTGATAATTAAAACGGAATTTTTACAAAATAACATTTCAAATTTGCAATAAGAATGGATTTAAAAGTTTCACTATTTTAAACGTAATATATATACACTACTGGCCATTAAAATTGCTACACCAAGAAGGCGACATGCTACAGACGTGAAATTTATACGATAGTAAGAAGATGCTGTGATATGCAAATGATTAGCTTTTCAGCGCATTTAGACAAAGCAGGCGCCTGTAGCAACACCTACATTGTGTTTAAATGAGGAAATTGTTCAGCCGGTTCCTCATACCTAAATTGCATTTGAACGTTGTTGCCTGGTGAAAAGTTGTTGTGATGCCTCGTTTAAGAAGGAGAAATGCGTACCAGCACTTTTATAACTTTGATAAAGGTTGAATTGTAGCGTACCGGGATTGCGGTTTATCTTATCGCAGTATTGCTGCTCGCGTCGGTCGAGATCCAATGACTGTTAGCAGAATATGGAATTGATGGGTTCAGGACGGTAATACGGAACGCCATGCGGGATCTCAACGGCCACCTATCACTAGCAGCCGGGAAGACATGCATATTATCCGCCTAGCCGTAATGGATCGTGCAACCATGTCACGAGCCGTGAGTCAAGAAACGGGGTCGTTTGGAAGACAACAAGTGTCTGCACGAACAGTTCGACGACGTTTGCAGCAGCATGGACTCTCAGCTCGGAGACCATGGCTACGGCTTCCCTTGACGCTGCGTCTAAGACAAGAGTGCCTTCAATGGTGTGATCAACGACGAACTTGGGCGCACAAATGGCGAGACGTCATCTTTTCAGATGAATCCAGGTTCTGTGTACAGCATCATTATGGTCGCAACCGTGTTTGGCGGCATCGTGGTGAACGCAAACTGGCAGCGTGCATTGGTCATCGTCATACTGGCACATCACCTGGCGTGATGGTATGGGGTGCCATTGGATACACGTCTCTGTCTCCTCTTGTTCGCATTGACGGTGCTTTGAACAGTGCACGTTACATTTATGGTGTGTTACGACCCGTGACTCTACCTTTTATTAGAGCCCTGCGAAACCCTACGTTTCAGCAGGATAATGCCCGACCACATGTTGCCGGTATTGTACGGACCTTCCTTGATAAGGAACATGTTCGGCTGTTGCCCTGGCCAGCACATTCTCCAGATCTTTCACCAATAGAAAACGTTGCCGAGCGACTGGCTCGTCACCAACCGCCATTCACTACGGTTGATGAACTGTGGCATCGTGTTGAAGCTGCATGGGCATCTGTACCTGTACATGCAATCCAATCTCTGTTTGACTCAATGCCCAGGCGTATAACTGCTGTTATTACTTCCAGAGGTGATTGTTCTGGGTACTGATTTCTCAGGATCTATCCAGCCAAATTTTTTGAAAATTTAATCACTTGTTATTTCTTTCTAGTATAATATATTTGTTCAATAAATATCAAATTGTTATCAGCATTTCTTTCTGGTGTAGCAATTTTAATGTCCAGTAATGTATATATATGATATATATATACATAAAATATATATATGATATATATATATATATGATATATAGTTATCATAAGTTTAGAAAGATTTTGACTTAAGTATATATATATATATATATATATATATATATATATATTATATATATATATATGATATATATATACATAAAATATATATATAACGTAATATATATATATATACTTCAGTCCAAGTCATTCTAAACTTATGATAACATGATAACTTGTCACTAGAAATGAGTTGAAGATTTATAGTGATCCCTTTTTCTCTTTTCAATCAAATATTTAAAGTGTAAATCTTCATATTTCATATTTTTTTTGCTTATAATCCCTTGAATTAATATTTAAAAAATTTTAAAACTCAACTTAGAGCTGCAAATAATAAGACCGAGACCGATTAATTTTTCACAGTTTGTTTACATATACTATTATATTTGACTGATTGTTATTTGATATTGACAATAGAAGAAATTTTGAAGTATATGATGGAATTATAATTTTTATTATGCATTGAGTTTAATTTTGCTAAAACTTTATCTTGTGTTAAACAAAATAATAGCAAATATATTTTGAGATGAAAGTTTTAATAATGATGAAAACTGTGTACTATTTGAAGCTGATATATTTACTACTAGAATATTACAAAGCACATATGAAATGAAGGCAAATAATATTCGCAGATTTTTATGGATTCTGTATTTATATAATAAGGTCGTATCTTACATTTAACCCCTTGACTGACTTTGACGAGTCTGACTCGTCATTGATTTCCTGGGCCATCACAGACTTTGACGAGTCAGACTCGTCAAGCGCTTCTTTCGGCGGACGCCGTGCAAGTTACAATTAGATTACATAGTTGCTTCACTCGTTCGACGATTCTCATTTAAAAAAGCACACTGAAAGTAAGAGTTCAGTTTAGCAGAAGTCTCGCACGGTGAATGTTATACTAGCCAATATTTGAGTTTAGTAAAGATTATAAATAATCCCCGTAACATGTATAAGCCGGATGCATTATATGAAAGTGGGGATGATGGTGTAAATTGATGGTGTAGTTCAATTAAGCGAAATTAAATAGTTTTTTTTTGTCGCATCAAATTCCATTTAATTCGTCAGTCAAGGGGTTAAGAATTATTTACTCTTACCATATTAATGCATAAAAAATAAAGATTTTTTTTTATAACATGCATTCACAAGGAGATGAAAAACTATCATTAACATATCGGAAAATGCATATAGAAAAATATTAACACATAGAAAAATAACCAAGCTGTCTATAAGGTTTCTTAAAATAGTTTTTTCCTAATGATTTGCAATGATGTTATAAAAAATGCAGTATAAAACACAGATTTGATCAATGTTGTTAACAATAAAAATATAATAAAACAGATATTTTCATAATTCGTATAAAATATTTAAAACCATAATGAATAACATAATATTATAATCATTATGACATAAGTATTTAGTAATTTTTAAGAGTTAACATTCATTTAATGCTATTAATAAACTTATAATACATTAAAAATGTAGATTAAACAATTGAAAATGTTTATTATAATAATTTCAATTTTTTACCTCATATTTCAGTAATATTTATATTTTTATAAAATTTAAAGAAACTGCTCCAAATGTAATGTGTGTATATGAAAATTAAATATTTCATAAATCAAATAGACATATGAACGAATATATATTATTAAATAACACTTTAATAATATGTATTCGTTCATATTCACTTCTTAATTTCAATAAAAATGTACAAAAAAGTCTTCTTTACTGTATATTAAGTAACATATTGATAGTTATAATTTTAATTGTATTTTTTTAAATTAGAAAGATTTCTTATTTTCATAAATGCCATAATAATATCCAATTTAGAAACAACTATTACCATAACATTAATATAAAATTAATTAATTTATAATGGATTGGTGAGTGTAATTGGTTTATCAGCGGATGAATGAAAAACCAACAAGGAAAGTTTATAATTATTGATTGAATGCGTATCAATAACAGATAAAATAAAGATTCACAACTAACTTATTCTGTGATTTGAATTATGTGTGTCCCTGATTTTATTATTTTGTCATGTTTTCTATTGCTTGGAAAAAAATTAAAATTTAATTTATAAAGACCATTTAAATATGAACAATCAAAATAAACCGATTCATTATTTATGGCAATAAAATTACTATTTTCATCAATTTTATATAATTTTCATTTTGACGATGGCAAATTTATAGAATATTATCTCAATTATTGTGCATTTTATGAGTTTTGTTCATTAAATATTTAAAATAAAAAGTAATATTTCACCAGGTATAATATTTGTAACTCTATTGTAAAAGCTAAACTTACAATGTATGATAATAAAATATCTATATATTCTATTAGTAAATTATCATTTTATATGATTGATATGTATAAAGATATATTCTTTATGCAATGAAAAATGAATCAAATACAAAAATCATGAATAAATATGAACTAAATGTGAACTCATTATTATGTACAAAGTTTTTTGTGTATCATCAAATAAAATAATATATCAAAACTATATTTTGCTTGAAACTTTGAACTAAATAAATAAACTGAGATTAAAAAATATTGATATTTTTATGACAAATTTAAGTAAAATATTTATTTTAAGTAAATTCTCAATATAAAGTACGCTATAAAAAGAGTCCTAAATTTCTCCTATAAGAGCAACTAGGCTTTTAACAACTGGGAAGATTATTGACAATATAGCTCGAAACATGCATATTATATAAAGCTTTGATTTTACCATTATAATAATGGGTCACGTATTAAGTGTCACTATATTTTGTTTTTGTTTGGTTACAACTTCTTCAATAAAGTAAGAAAGTGTATTTTTGTCATGCACAGTTATTTATTTACTTCTCCTCATTTAAATTGCAAATTCAAATTAGATGCTAAGAAACCAAATTGTGCAGTTAAAAAATGATTTCAATTTTTATTTCATTGTTCTATTTTTAAGTTTGCGTCGTAAATTACTATTAATAAACTTATAAATTTATTAAAATTTTCAATTTTGATCATAAGCATGCATTATTCTGATAAAAAATTTGCATTTTCTGACTGAATTATATATTTTTACTGTTTATTAACGTGTAATATAAATAATGGATTATATTATACGTTAATAAACAGTATGGAAACAGTCACTATACATCGTTTTTAAAAGTAATCCATTGTAAATAATGGATTACTTTTAAAAACACTGAATTTAGTTATTAATAATACAAGAAAAATTTACATTGCTGGTTTAATCTTTGGTTAAAAAATGTAAGATGTTTTTATATGAAAAATGTAACATATCAATTAACGAAGAAATATTTATTCCCTTATCCATTCTTTAAAATGACAACTCAAATTTTTAATCTTAATAAACTTTTTAAATGAAAAAAATTAAGAGTATGAATAAATATGCTTGAAACATAATAAATAATTAATCTTCTGTGTAAATAAGATATTCTTTTTAAGTCAAATAAATGCAGTTTGGATGTTGAATTAATCTTTTCATAGAGAACTACAATCATTTATTTCCTTTTAAGTAAATACATTTTTCCCCCATAAAAGTAATCTTTTCTTTTTTTATAGAGAAAACAAATGTCCCCATTTTTCTTTATCATAGCGAACTTGTTTGAAATATATCAGAGTGTAAATGTTAATGAGAAACTTATTTTAAAAATATCTAGTATACATCTAATACTCAAAAAATATATTCTCTCAGATTAAAAATATTTCTCTTAGTCAAATATAAAATTTTAAAGTGAGTTCCTTAAACTGAGAATTAACTAAAAGTTCCTTAATTTTAACCTTTAATTTAAATTGAGATTTACATACATTCCCTTACACTATAAATACTTCTCTTAGTCAAATATAAAATATTTTAAGTGAGTTGCTTAAACTGAGAGTTCGTTAAACCCAGAATTAACTCAGAGTTTTTTACTTTCAATCTTGAATTTATTAGTCGTTTAAACCAAGAACTATTAAAATTTGAAAGTATACATATATAATGATTTAAGTGTTTTTCTTTTAAACAATTTAAAATAATATTTAATGTATATTTTTTAATAATATTCATAACAAGTATGTATTTTCAATAATATTTAAAGAATACAATCCAATATTCATAATTTGAAATTCATTATTCAAGTCAGTACACCATATGGTGTTCATAAATGTAATGGTGTAAAAGTTGAAAGTGTTTCTTAATTAGAATTTGTATCATTAGTGTATGAATAGAAAATCTTTATGCGTTTAAATTTTTAGACATATTTAATAAGATCCTATTGAAAAGTTTCAAATGATCTTGCTGAATTTCATTTTCCAAGCTTATTAATATTCGTTTTTTAATTTTATTTCTTTAGCATAACTTTTACATTTCTAAGAAAAAATACTTTGCAATGTAAGAAATTCTCTATTTAAATACATTTAATATGACATATAAAAACAAATATAAAAGCAAAAAAAATGCATTGCATTTAGGGATTATTAAAACAAAAACAATTTATATTATGTGAAAAAAGTATACACTTCTTTTTTTTTCCGTTCTTGATTATATTTCCTACATACTTAAAGTTGGAAAGAATTACAATTAAAAAGGAAAATGGAAAGTTCATTAATATTATTTTTATCTTAAAACTAACTGAGGATAAAAGCAAATTTCATCTGTCTGTAGTTTTAAAACTATTTGTTCATACTATTTTATTCTTAGCTGCATCGAAATTTATGAAATTGGTTTTTATGTTCAGAGTAAATATTATAATTTTTATTTAGCGCTCTTGAGATATTTTTTTTAAATTTTTTCTTTGTATTTTTAAATTTATAAGCAAGTATGCTTAAGAGTTTTGTTTTAAGATTAAAACAAATTCAATGAAACATAATTTTTCATACGAAATTATAAAATACAGATTTAGAAAATTTACATTCTTTGAAATCAAAGTTATTAATTTCTTTATTAAATCAAATAAATAAAAAATATTTATCTTTGTTTTACATATGTTATAAAGCTATAATTTTGCTTAGGAATACACATTTTCAAAATAATATATTCCATTTTCACATTTGATTTAATTATTATTTATTTTCTGATATTTTAAAATGTGAATTTTACTCTTGGTTTCATTTAGTGGGAAAGCAGAAAATCTTAAAATTTTGCAATAAATTAGCATAACTTTTGCAGAAACATCAAATATTGCTATGATATGTGATAAATTTATGTTATTATAGTATACCTATTTTGAAGCATTTGAGGACAAGAAAGATTTATGATAAATTATGTCATATTCATCAAATTGTTTTTAGTATTGAATTAAATAAAAATGTTTGAATAACATTAGAAATATGACATTACTAATTTAACGTTTTTACTGATTTTTAAATTTGCTAACTGTAATTTATCAATACATATGAGGAATATTTGACTGCAGAATGAAACACTAATTTTTTAATGTTTTTAGGCTTATTATCAAAGAAAATTAAGAAAATTTTATTATTTGAAATACTTCTCATGTTCACACTTAAACAAATAAAACATATCATTTTTCTAAATTTTTTATGAGAACATAAATTTCTCTTTTATATATCATAATATATTTTAAAATCAAAAATGTTCTATAGAGATTTAGATCATGATAAAAAGTACGTTTTTAAGTTTTTCTAAAAGAAATATGAATTGCAGTGTTCCTTCCTCATAATTCAAATTGTACATATTATCATTTTAGATTTGGAATTTTCAGTTTCAAAATTTTAATACCTTTTTATAATTAGATAATAATAATAATAATAATAATAATTGAATTTTTGTTAATTATTTCTGTTTGATTATTATGCAATTAAAATACTTTATTAGAAAGTATTTTAAAAGTTTTGTAATTAATGTATTATGCAATTAAAATAATTTTATATAGTATTTTACTATAAAGTTTTCGCAAAAATTGCGGCTTAAAGACTATGAAATATATTTATCGTAATAATTCCTTGAAGTATTGTGAAAATTGTTTATCACAGTAAAATTAAATTAGAAAAAAGTGTTTAGCAAGAAATGTATAACTAGAAAAGAATATATATATATATATATATATATATATATATATATATATATATATATATATATATATATATATATATATATATATATATATATATATATATATATATATATATATATACACAATATTTGGCATGAAAAAATTTAGCAAGAAATAATTAGAATATTTAAATCTGCTCTGCTATTGGTTTCTAACGTCAAAAAGTTAAAAGAATATTTCATTATTATTACAAATACTTATTAAGAAATAACTTTTGAGTATCACTTACATTTATAGAAATATAAATATGTTATTCTTAAGCATTAAAAAGTATATAATAGGGTATTCTTAAAATTCAGTTTATAAATATTCTTTTGCGTTTCTTTACGACCCAAAATGAAAACATAAGTATAAACTTTATTATTAATCTTATCTTTTTATATAAATATAATTCTCTGAAATTTGAGGGTTTATAATTTAATTTTTGAAAGTTTCCAATTTCAGCAAGAGTTGAAATTTATGATGTTTATTGTAAAAGCTTTCTTTGTTTTTGTGAAATCTGGTATTATAAAATTACTTATTTATCCATTGATATGGTAATATAGTTTACATAACAATTATTTCATAAAAATGAGAAATTTTATAAATTATTTTATAAATAATTTTTAAATAATTCTTTACTTTCATGAATTCTAATATTTTTAAGCTTTTAGTGTAGTATTATTTTTATTCAACAATTATTTAATAAAAGTGAAATTTTATTCAATATTTCATAAATTTTTTTTACATAATCTAGTGGAAATTCTGAATATATTTTTTAACAAGGCTCTATTGTTTCCATTATATAAACAATTTTTACATATTTTTTGTAATAAATAATTTATTAATTTATATAAAAACGCAATATTTATATTGTAAAAAAATATTTATATTAATAAAATTAAAATATTTTTTAAAATTTTATTATTAATAATATTTATTTACTTATTTAATTTAAGATAGTAGATTTCTGATTAAAAATTTACTTAATAATTAGCCTTTTACCTATTTATTTATAAATAACAAGGAAATAAATATATGATACAAAATTCTTAAGTGTTTTGCCAGAAAAGCAAATTCCTAAATTTATTTATTTGGAAATAGAAATTGAAATTTATTGTGGATAGTTAAGAACAAATTTGATACTCACTGAATAGCTTTCAATTCAGTTTGTCGGGAACTATAAAGAGAGAAAGAAACATTATTCTTCAAAACTGAATTATTCAGAGCCTTGTTACTGGAATTGTTCAATTGCAAAAAAAAATCTCTTAATATTCCCCATGAAAGCATTAAGAGAGAAGAAATATCTTCTAAAACATCAGATGATAAGAAACATACCGTTCAATCTGAATTTTCAAAAAGATTAATAGTTTCTTTATTGCTTACAAGTGCACTTTAATGGTTAAGCATTTACTTAAGACAGAATATTTTAAAGTCATTTTGTGTACATTGCAGGAAATTTCTTATAAGTGATTCTTGATTTATTTACTTATTTAACTGATGCAGAGTATACATGTAGCAGCTTTAGTTTATTTTCTTAAAACAGCATAACTATCAAAGTAAATTCCTTTCCTTTGATAATGTTAAAAATAATTTAAAATCTTAAAAGTTCTCTATATTTAATTTATTTAAAATGTTTAATACCATGAATATAAATTTTTCGAATGAATGATATATATAATAATAATTTTTGTTTGTTTTATAGATCTTTAATCGTATGCAAAGAAATTATTTTCTTCTAATCTATGTCATAAAGTAAATAGTTAAAGCATTTATATGGAAGAAATATATCTATGTAAAATATATGTAAAGTAGTCCAATATAAATTATTTTTAGAACATTATTCTTCAAATATGTTTTAATATTTGGATTTTATTTTGGAAATCAGTTAAATTTATACTTTAAAACCAGTTTTTATATTAACTTTAGTTACAAAATCAACCGAAAATTTACATGGGGAAAATATTTTATCTGTTAAAAACTAAAATTTGGAGAAAATATTATTTTAAAAGCAAAAAAAAGTGCATTCAACCTTATACTTCTTGTATACAGAAAATGGATTCTTATCTTAAGGAATGCATCGTAAAAACTGCGAATTTACTTGCTTAGCTACAACTTGACAAAAATAGTTGAGTAAATATATGAATTAATTGTAGCTTTACTTTGGTAAAAACTTTTTAACTTTTTATGTTTTACATTTTGATGTGAAATAAAGATGGAAAAAAGTTAAAACCAAAAGTTTAAAAATAAAAAAAAATGCTGCTCAGATAAAACTGCAAAATACAGCTGAAAATTTGGACCAAAAATGCACATTTGCATGTATTTCTTTCAATGTAAAATTTATGGATATTTTAGAGGTAAGAATTTTGTATTAAAATGGAAATTTAAGAATAAACCGTTAAAAATACTAGATCATTTTATAGGAAGTGGTTAAAAAGAAAATTAAGAAAAGTAAAGGAAATTTATTGTTTTTCACAAAATTATTGGAAAGTTTTTACATACGAAATTTTTTTTGATTTTTGTATGAGTTAAAGGATTAATAACGCGAAGTAATATGCTTAGCTACTTACGCAATTCAGATGAATAAAATCAATACACAGTTTCTAAAAATGCATAACAGATATTTTTAAGAAAGCTGAGCATACTTTGTGAAACCCATTAATCCTTTCATCACGAATAACAGGTTATAAATATCTGTTAACATATTCATTTAAGGGATGATATTATCAATAAAAATTTTACTTCTGTTTAAGATTACCACTTCTTTTATCTTAAAATCGATATAATATTAGTAAGAAATAATCATATTATTTTTAAATTAAAATGCAAATTAATGAACTGTACAAAGTTTAAATCTTTGCGTATAAATTGAATTATAATCCTTGCAATTTATATTATTTTACAACGAATTGGGCATAAAAGAATCATTTTCTTCGCAAAATGGGCATTTTTCTCAAAAATGTTTATTTACTAAAAAAATTAATAATTTGCTTCAAGTTCAATTTTTAGTGATTTATACTACATTTTAAGTGAAAAATTAACCAGAAAAATGTCTACATGAAAAAAAAAGGAAAGAAAAAAAACAAAGAAAAAAAAGAAAAAAAAGAAAAAAAAAACAATAATTACTTATAGTGGTAATACTTTCCTATTTTTAGCGCATTTACCTTGTAAAATTATAGGTTTTACCTTGTAAACACAAATTAAACAGTACTGGTACATTTAATGAAATTAGGATAAATGTGAACTTATTTTTTTTAAAAAAAGAGTCAAATCATTCCTTATATATTCCTGATCTTCCCAAAACATTTCGTATAAAAATATATAGCGTTTAAAACTACAATTTTGGAGAATGGAGAAAAAATGCACAGTACAAATTTTCTAATAATGCAAATTGCGTCCGTGTTCTGCTGAAATACTTCCATAAATTTTAAAAATTTAAAACATTAAATGAGAATCGTTTTCATTTTTTGTTGTTAAACTTTTTGAAAAACTATTTTTTTTGCTTAGGTTTTTGAAATATTAAAAATTTCTTAAAATATTTCCAACATAGTCTGAGAATAGTAGTTATTAAAACAATAGTTTTGCAGGAAAGATACAAAACAAATAATAAATTGACTTGTATTTATGTTAGATGGTCATTAAGAATATGTATAGTAATCTATGTATAATATGTGTTGTATCTTGATCATAATTTATAAGTCAGAATTTTTTAAATATGCAAACATTCAAGATATTAGTTTAATTTTAGCATTTCTAGATTCATCAGGTAATCTAACTATAGTTTTACAAAATAATTGAAAATGTCTGTAATCAATCAATTTTAAATATGATTTAAAATATTTTTAAATAATATTTTATTTTATATAATCTATGATTTTTTTTTAATTACTACCGAAAGCAGTACAAGCTAGAATTTTAATTAGAGTTCCTTATTTTCAAACGCAGGTGGCATTTTTTTAAAATTTTCTTTGTAATTGAAAAAAGAAACAGTACCTCCTTTTCTATCCGATTTTGTATATGTAATTGTTTTATTGAATAATAATTGAAAATATGAATGTCATCTTAAGATTAAATGAGTTTTAATTGTATATCTTTACTGTGCTCATCGTTATGAAATTTTATTTATGTTGATTTATTTTTCCTTTTAGCTCTAATAATTAAGTAAATGTAATAACACATCTCTATTTAACACTGAATATAATATTGCTTAAACTTAAATTTCATGTTAAGTTTCATTACTTAACTAATGGAATTCATTTTGGTAATCATTTCTAAAATATAAAACTTTGGTAAGTGCAAATACAGCCAAAGTTTGTGAAACTATTTTCCTCCCTTCACGAAAATAAATTTACATAATTATAATCACATAATCTTCATTTGTTATTTCATGCATATTGAGTATTTATTTGTAACAAATGGAGAAACTATTATTTTCCATAAGCACAATTACTTTATAAAATGCGAGGATAATTGCGGATATTAAGCAAATAGAAATATCTTAAATTCCAATAATCATGACAAAAATTTCACTGAAAACTTTCATAGAATGTCCCAAAAGGCTATAATTATTTGCTAATTAATATAAGACCATGTTTTATGCTTTATATGTTTTTTTACCATTAAAATATTCCAAATTTAATCGATGTTATATGAGCACTTATTTTCTAATTTATGAAACAAGGAGAAGAAATAAAAAATAACTGAAAATGACTTTTTTCAGGAAGAAATACTTTTGCGCATATAATTATGAAAAATGTGTAAGAAGTCATAAGGAATAAGTAAAAATGTTTGTTAACCATGAAAATAAATTTCTCGTTTAATAAAATTTTATCCTATTTTCACCTGTTATTTATTTTATATGAAGGAATCTCAGGTGAATTATATTTTAAAAAAATACTTACACATCATTTCAAAATTTATAGTCATAAAAGATCAGTTAACTTAAAAACAGATATATTTCTCACTATTAAAATGCTAGCTTATTCATTAAGATTACTTGACTTTAAAAGTGTTTTGAGAAATTAGCATAAGTGAAGCAATTTAAATAGGTATAGAAAACCACATTTATTTAATTTTACCCTTAAACTATTACTATCATTTTTACAAAGCAAATAATACTATCTAATATTTAAAAATATTCTCACTCTACGTAGGAAGAAAAAAAACTCTTTTCTAGATTGAATTCCATTCGTCTGCTTTTTTCTTACAGATGCAAAATAGTTTCTAGGTTTCTAAAGCAGGTGATGCATACTGATAAGAGTATATAAGAATCTGGGCTTTTCACGAGTGAATGATCAAACAGTGTCTTTATCCTTTATTTGCAATATATCAAAATAAATTCTCCATTTTCTGACGGAAATTCAAACATCTGCCTTTGAGTTACTATTCTAAGCTTCAGATTTTCGACTTGCATATTTACTTTGCTTAAAATCTAACACATTCATGTATTCCAATCACTTTTATAAATGAAATTTATGTCAAATACTTTTATATTAATGAAAGCAAATAACTATAATTAATAATTTTTTTATGTTAACCTATTATAAAAATATTCCTATGTATTTAACATTAATATATATTTAATAAAATTAGTATATATTTCATAAATATTTATAAATCTAATTTGAATTCTTGTATTACAATTATTTTGAAAAAATTGTGCATAGTTTTATATAGTTAAGAACACAATAGGAAAAAAAAGTGATGTTAATGCAATGATAAAGAACTCTTAATTAATATCATGTTTAAGATTAAATCAAAAACTCTGAGTCTACTCAAACATGTCTTACAGAAAAATCTTCCCTTTACTTATCTATAATAAATAAAAAAGTAAATATTTAAAATAGTTATAGTTTTCTCATAATTTTCAAATAAAATAACGTAAGGCAATAGTTATTTTATATTGTATAAATATATATATTAATGACTTAAACATCTTTATATACTTTAATACATATAAGATAAATTTAATGCTACATGAATTGAATATATTTCAAATAAATTTAATACTTTTACTTATTAGTTTGAACTGTCTTTATAATTGCAAACAGCTAAATAAGCTTTTATGATATTGAAAATGTAGGTACATTTTGTTCTTAATCGTGTGACAGTGGAATTATATAAAATGTCTTTAAATGAGATTAAAATTTAATCTCTAAAGATAATAATAAATATGGATACCATATATAATTTGAACTGAGTTTGTTGAATTAATTGAATTGATTTAGTTAGGTTCAGTCAAAAAGGATTGACCTTAAGTTCTTAAAAGTTCTTGTAATATCATCAAAATATATATAGATTGTAAAGAAGTCAATATTAATGAACATCAAAGTCATTCATTTCTGATAAATAAACTTTTAAAATTAATTGCAATTAAGAACCAAAATTTGAAGGAAGTACAAATATACTATTTGCAGCAAGAGAGATTCATTGAGCATGCTACTTAAATCAAATACACTAGCTCAAAATTAAAAATTTAGAAAATACATTTATTTTTGTCATAAATTTTGCAGCTTCTTCATTTATTTATGTTTCAAAATGTCTTATGTATATATGGATATCTGATTAAGATATACTTTTTATATTTAAATAATACTTATTTATATATCTATAAATACTGATTTACATATGATACTGATTTACATATCTATAAATGATATTGTTTAAATAATATAATTTATAGATATGTAAATCAGTATCTTTATATTCAACTTCATTGAAAAATTACAATGAACCTCACATAACAATTAAAATATGTTTTTTAATTCGGCTGATAGTTAATAAAAATTGTTATGTGAACATATGTATGAATGAAAGTACAAGGTAAGCAGGAAAGTTCTTACCATTTTTAATGACCCAAAAGAACATAACCTTTAGAAAGTGTAGCTTAATGTTAGTTCTAGAAATAATCACCATCGGTGTCCAGCACCTTCTGCCAAAGTGTTCCCAGATGTAAAACCCCCTTTCGATAAAACTCGGAGATTTTGGAACTAAAGAAGTCCGCAAGTACTTGGAAGAGGTTGACGCTGACACCACCGAACTTCCCTGCACCTAACTCCAAGGAGCTTTACTAGTTTAATGAGAGCTTTTGTTTAAAAATATATTAAAAAATGACATTATAAAAATTTTACAGCAGTTATGATTAATGATTATTTTACAACATGTCTTTAAATATACAATCAAATTCCGGTTAGTTTTAAAGATTAAAACAAGATGACAATATAATGGAGTCTGTGATGAATTATATACACATTTAACATAATAATTGTAATTTTGCAAAGTACTTGATTATAATTAAATTAAAATTTATAAATCATATTAAAAAAAGTTTTTAATATTTACAAGAACGGAGCCTTACTTTGGTTGAAAACATGTTTTTAGATAAGTTGTAGAAGAGTTCCCAATCCAACAAACTAAATTTGCATTGTTTAGTAGGAATTCAACTGTTTTATTTAATTTTACTTTAGCTGTACGATTTCTCCGAATTCTCTTCTTCCAGATGATCTTCCAATTTTCGCTAAATGCTAGAATAATGTTAAGGAGAAGATTGTAAAGAAGTGGAGTGGGTTGCTTTCTTTTCCCCAAGTGCAATCTTTGGAATCAGAAATGTACCTGTGAAAGTAAGATTGAAATGGTCCATGGCCCGTATCGAAAAGCATCTAATTCGTAGTCCAGTGAAGGGTTTCCCTGCTAACTTTCCGTATCATCTTGTGAAAAATTTCTTCCTATTGTTCAATGGAAGAGTTTGTACTCTGATGGTGAAAGGACAGATGAGTATGGAGGATGACACAAAATCTCCAAACCAAGTCTCTGTATGGTAATCCTGGCCAACTGCACGATAGGCAACGTTACGTTATTGGCGAAGGACAGTACTCACTTGCGATTAACTAGTGCTGATTCCATTCTGTTGCAATGGTTGTTGTACATGTTTCAATAGCTGTAGTACATGTCCGCATTGAAAGTTTAGTTCGTTAGTAGCAGCTCATGGTAAACCTCTTTATGACAAGTCCACCACACACCAACTTTGTTATAGAGGAACAAGTTTCCCCGTTTTAAACTTGTGAAACCAATGCCTTGACATATGTTCATTCACAGTACTATTCCCAAACGCTTAACATGATGCTGATAAGCCCATTTTGAATTCGTAAAGCAAGGTCAAAACAGTACGGGCTCCTTTGACATGTAAATTTCTCTTCGCTACTGCACGAGTAGTGGTTGATGAATAATCATGGACTTTTATAACGACTGTATTTCCTACTCTCGAATGATTGATGCCTCATCTTCATGATATACTAATTTGCATATTTACTCTCACTTCATTCAATGGCATCATGAAAATGGCATGAGCTTTCCTGTTTACCTTATAGGATAATATTTTTCATTTAAATACTACAGCAAATTCATTATAATTTTTTTATTAACATTTCTTTGAATGAATAGTTACATCAAAGTTTTTTAAAGGTAAGAAAGCACTATTGTTAAATAAAAATGTTTTGCTCTATTGATTTATTTACAGTAATTCTCATAGTCAGATACAGAATATTTAACTCTCAGTTTCTTATGTTTTTGATATCATTCTAATTTTACTGGAAAGTTAGTGCTCTGTAGAAGGTGTTATCTCATCCACTCGAAAAAGTTTAGCCACGAACTTTGTAAAAATGCTTTATAATTCATATCTCCATCAACTAGCTTATCTATTTCACTAATACATATTATTATATAGATAATTTCAAACAGAAGTTCTCATCAAAGACAGAAATTCGTCTCTTGGATTTTAGGTATTTGCTCAAATGTATCCATATCATGTTGGACAGAGGAATTTGTTCCAGTTTTCTTCATGTAACAATAATTATAATATCTGTCCTATTCCTTATTGATCTTGTTGAAGAAAACAGATAATAAATTATTAGTTTTAAAACTATTTAAGAGATTCCTTCAACTTTATTTCGACAGGAAGCTCTAAAATTTCTAATGATATATTTGTTCATGTTGTTGTTGTTACCTATGGCACTTGAATAAGTGAAACGTTCTAGTCAAAGGCTATGCGAAATTATGCCATAATGCTGCGTCTTTCGTTTAATCAGAACATTACAAAGGTGAAAGTACGTCTTTGCTCTAAGACTTTTCCAATAGATGGGACCACCAGAGTATCCATTTTCTAAATTTTGATGTTGATCTGGATGGGGAGGAAATTTTTTCGAGACCATTACACTCATGGTAATATTCGTTCATATGTTGTGCAAACGCATTAAAGACTGATATCAGATTTTATTACTTTAAACTCTTCAAAGGAATAATCTTATACAATTGAAAATACTGAGAAATGACTATTATGATTATCAAGCTATATAATGGTAAATTGATTTCAGAAAAGCATGCTTTTACAGGCAGAGGAAACATAGACATATTCCATTAAAAGTTAATGTTTCATCCAGAATTTCTCCCTTAACCTTCACCTGATATTTAGTTTATTCTTTTGATATGTATTCTGAGAAAATCTCTTTGAGTTTGCCCTTTCCGCTAAATGCTGAACTAGTGAGTATGGAACACATTATATATTTTTTGAATTCTGCATTTTTGTTCAGATAACTTCCGATTGCACACCGGCATAATTTCCATTCAAACTAAATTATTCTATTAGCCAAATTATAGAAGTTCAAAGTTTTCATTACTATTTAAAAATTACTTAGACTGCAGTGAAAATAGGTGATGGGTTTATAATTTTAAAACAAAATAAAAATTTTTTAGTATTACCATACAGAAATCGATGAACCAATAGAATAAGGAAAAGGAATAAAGAAAAAAATGTATTTCCTATAAAAAAATGTTTGTGATTAAGTTTAAAAACTAGTGTTCAAACTTTATGTAAAGTTTTTCAAAAGATGAACGAATATTCGGTAAAAATAAGGATGTGATTGTATTTCTTTTTAACTGTAGTTAATATATTTTTTGTTGATTAACTTTACTTTTAACAAATTTCAAAGTATATTAGAAGTTTTTTATTTCTAAAAATTCGTATTATTTAATTTTTTAAATTTTGAGAAATTGTTTATGTGTTTACAAAATTTTGAAATAAACTAACTTATTTTCTGATAACATTTCTGTTATTGTATTTACATAAAAGAGTGTTTAATAACATGAAATGCAAAAAAATATTTTTTTATTATACAAACAATTGCTACAAAAATACCTTATAGTAAAAATGTGTCATATAAAACAAAATTTTCAATTTAATTTAATGATTTCCATGTAGTAAAATTTGATATTTCTTAATTATTTAAACGAATAATAATGAAATAAAAATAAGCAGGAATTTTTAGCAAAGTTCTACACATTAAAAGTTACGATTGGTATTTTAACATAAATGAAAAGTTTATTTACATAAATCGATGCTATATAAATAAATATAGTGTAAATTAAACATAGAAATCTAGCATATAAACATTTTCCGTACTACTTATTTGAAATAATTTAATATTTTTGTTGAGATTTATTTTAATATTTACAAAAAAAACCCCCCTTTCAATAAAAAATAAAAAAAATTTTAATACATAATTTAAAAAGTAAACTGTTACGAAATGTAAATGTAAATATAAAAACAAATATTTTCAGTCTTTTGCATTTTAAAATACTTATATGTTTCATAAAGAAGAAAAATTATAGAATTAAAATTAAAATTTTATTGCGTAGATTTATGAATTATTTAAGGTTTCAAAATTAAGTTAATTCCTCAAACTTTATATAATCACATCACATATTCCAAAACAGATATTGATAAAGAAAAACAGAAAAATCTTGATGAATAATGTAAATATAATATTTATATTATTACCAAATTTTTTTTTTCATTTTATGTGTTAATCTATTTAAAAAATTGTTTTTTATAATCATTAAATTTTAAAAATAAATTTACTTTTAATTCTTAAACAATCATTTAAAATATTTTTATGAAAATTTTATTAAAGTTTATGAATTCTTAATTATTTTATTTGCAAATGTGTACCGCTTCCTATTTGGCTTTATTATACTTCCATTATATTATAACAAAACCAGAATTTAATTTATTCTTATAAATATTATAGGAAAAATAAATTATAATGCTTCCCATATGTATGCTAGTATACAGAAATTACGTATAAAAATAAAATTATATTAAAAGAAGCATCAATATTTCTTTTGATAAAAATATTTAATAAGCAAATTATTTTTAAACTTCTTTCATTTAAAAAATATTATTTAAATTAAAAAAATTGTGAGGAAAAGATAAAAAGTGTTCTACATGAAATTTAAATTAATTTTTTAAGCATTGGATTGCTTACTCAGAAACAATTTAATTTAACATTAAGGCTTATTGTTTTAAAAATGCAAGTTTATAAAAACATATTCTGCTGATATTTTTTTTTCATATCTTAAATTACTTTGAAATAAAAAACGTTACAAGAAAATGCTCTATTTGCTTCTCTCATCGTTAAACTTATTCATGCTTTTAAAATACTTGACTTTTGTTTGCTAAGTTAAAGATTTTTCTATGTTTACCTATCCATCCTCTGCTTTTCAGAGAGGCACATGATATTTTTATATTCGATTTTGGGTTCCATAAATTAGGTTTTGCTTTGTATGTGCCAGCTCACGTGTCATGACATCTGAAAAAAGGGGTGTAGCATGCTGTATTTCCGAAGAAAAATTGAATAGGCAGAAAACGTGAAATGCAATTGTAATTCCTTCTACTTGAATGAGCAGCAAATTCCATTACTATACCACATGTTTCGTATGGAAGTAAGAAATTTCATTCTAAATACATATTTGAAAAAAATTAGAAGTATATTGGACACTTTAAAAGCTAAATTTTATAATATGTTAAAGGTATGATATTTGAACAATTCTTAATACATGCTCATTGTTTTGGTGTTAAATTATATACTCAAGAATTAGCAAATGCATGCACGCGAAAACAAATTCAAATACATATATCTATTTAAATACGTTGTAGATGTTAATGATTTCCACACAATAAAAAAATTTGGTTTATAAACCTCTAAAAATAAAATTATGCAATCATTTACGGAACACTCTGAAACTTCATTGGTATTTTCAATCGATGTTTCACAGATTTAGATGTAATTGTAATGTGAAATTTGAATTATAATTAAAATAATGGATTTTTTGTTAAGGGATTAAATTATGTGTGTGTCAAAGCTAATATTAATTAAATCAATAAACCAATTAATAGTTGATTTATGAGAAATATTAATATTATAATATGCATATAAGTTGATAAACAATAACAATTATTTTTCTTTATTTAACTTTGTTTTTAACTTTTGAATATTTTACTGAAATAAATATGATTTCCTTAGATTTCCTAAATAGAAGCCTATTAATATGACAAAAATTTCTTTATGTTAACGGAAGTCATGGGTTAAATTTTATATACATTTGTTGGTTTAGACTGTGTTATTTAATTTTTCTCATAATTAAAAGGGGACATTCCTTAGTGTTTTGAATATATTATAATTTCTCCATTAAAAAGGAACAAATTAAATTTTGTAAGAAATTTATAATAAGGAACTGAATGATATACCTTTAATTTTCTTATTGATATAATTTCTGCTGTTAAGTTTCGAACCAACTGGTGTCATTTTTTGAAATGTGAATTGAAAACCATACATGCTGTAAATCATTTCCAGCTCTCCTACGGACTTTGGAGGAAGATTTAAAGCAGCAGCATGTCTACTAAGATAGTCCTACAGATTCTGTCTAGGATTCAGGTTTAGAGATCAAACTGGCCATTTTATTCGTTTTAAACTAAGCTTTCAAGATATTTCTCAAAAACTGCAGCCCGATGAGGTTGTGCGTTATCATCCGTCAGAATGATGCCATTGCCAGATGCACCAGCATATGGGTGGACATATTGATTAAGGGTCTCATCCCAATATCTCACACCAGTCACAGCTTCTCCCTGGAGAACAAAAAGGGTCAGTATGACCAACCTCCTAGTGAGATCGTTGTCCAAATTACTATTCCGTAACCACAGAAATTCTGTCTTTACACAGCATTGAAATGGTGAAATCTGTTGTTTTGTTACCTCCAGACCAGCAAATAATTCTGAATTGCTCTCCCTTGTGAATATAGATTCGTTTTGGAAAATTACAGAAGCCCATCATTGTCTGGTGCAAGAAACGTTTCCTCTTTCCCAAGATATGTAAAGTCTTCTCCATTTGCCTATGAGGGGGACACAGGCATCTGGTTGCCTTGCATAAGGACCATGACGGTGAACACGCATTTCCACCGTACTAGTGAATATTCTTCTCCCTGATGTGTACAACAAGTTGTGACACAGAAATATTTCTTCTTCTTCTAGTAGAAAGAGTTATAAGCAATCTTCTGCAAGTGCTATATCTCGTGGTTGGCCTGAAATATGTCTTCTGGACACAGAAGTTTCGGTTTGATATTGACTCCGGAAAAGGTGGACCACACTGCGAAGGATTTTATTTAGCCTACCACCATCAGCCTGCGACATCTCAATTTCCATCCATCCGTTCACCCACCACCTTAACGAATCGATCAAAAATCTTCTTTCAGAAATTGAGGAACACCACCGACTATTTTCACTGAATCTGTTGATAAAAAGTGAAAATCAACAAAAGTTACACGTGAAATTGCTAAAACTAGCATATTTTTTCTCACTCATGTATACCCGATCATTTTTCTTTATGAAAAAATGATAGTAAGCGTTTTCACATAAATTTTCATGTTTTTTATATCATTTATCTAAACAAATATTATTGTTAGTGTAGTTTTTTAATGGTGAGCTTCGGAAAACATGCTATTCTTAATTTTTATACGCCAGTGTATTTTTTATAGATGTGATTAATTATTCATGTCTTCTGATATAATTTACGCTTTTAATTAGGTTTTTAAGTAAAATAGAAATTACATCTTACATTGTTTTAATATTGTTGCATAGAATATAGATTATACAATTTGTACATAACTGAAAAAATTCTTTTATGGTTTTATTTTAAAGTTCTTTATTACGGTTAATACTTTTTTTACATGATGTAAGTAAGAGAAAATAGTTTGATAAAAGTTTATTTTCTGAAAAACTTAAATCCCTGATAGTTAGAAAAAAAAGTTAGGAAATAAAGAAAGACATACTAAATAGAAATGTAATTTGGAGTTTACTTGTTACAATAGAAAATTGTAGAGGAATCTTGCATCATGTTAGACGTCGTTCAAAGTTAACAGCTGATTGTTTCTTTTTTATATTTCTTAGTTATAAAATGTCAACATTTTTTAGAATAATATATCATTTATATATTTTCATTGAGTATTTCAATGAAACGGTGTAATTTAATTGAGAAAAATGAATTAAATATTCTGTTATCATGTTTTTGTATTAATTAAAAATCCTTAAAAGCAATTTATGTTTATATAAAAAAGAACATTATTCTATTTAATTACACACACACACATTCAATAATAATAATAATAATTGTTTTTTGTGTCTCGTTATGTAATTATCAAATTAAACTTATTAATTTATAAAAATAAAATTATATTTAAATATTTATTAAAATTAATATTGGAAAGCATTTTAAAATAATTATTGCATAAAGAAGTTTTGTGAATTATTCAAAAATTCAATTTATTAAGGAAAAATATTTCCCACTTTTTTATTTAAAATGTGGTTAAAATTTTTAATATTTTATGAAATAAATTTTCGTGATTTGGAACATCAAACTTTGTTTAGTTGTAATAAAAGATTAAGTTTTGGCAATTTTTACCTTGTACAAAATATAGTATCTAATATATTTTGTACTATATTTTAAAATTATCATATTTATTGATTATTTTAATAAATTTATCAATAAATATGAAAAATAATTTCATTTATCATATTATACTAAAAATATGATAAATAAAATTATTTATTTATCATAATTTTATTCATATTTTCAAAATTATCTAATATGAAAATTATATATTAGATAATTTTCATATGAAAATTATCTAATATATAATTTTCATATGAAATAACTATTTCTTAGCTTAATATTTATAAAAATTCAGTTTTTTTTGTTATATATGTAATCAATATGTTGTATCATATCTGTCATTGTTGAATAGTAAAACTGTTGTAATGTTTTTATAGATAAGAGAAATAAGTAATATGAATGCTTGTATTCGTTCAGAATTAAAGGTAGGTCTTGTTGTTTACAATTTTCATGATCAGCAAAACTAGAACAGGACCATAAGTCCATTCATACTAAAAAAGTCAAGCACCAGAAGGGGATCCCGAATCAGGTGGTGCTTGGTGAGCCCCAAACAAGATAAAATGCGGTCAGGAGAGAACTGCACAGAAGAACATTTAGTGCAGATCTCGAAATGTTTGTTACCACCTACGAAAGTTATGCAAAGGAGATGGCAGCTAAGAAATAGTGCACCTCACCTGGTATCAAGGATGCGCAGGTGGGACAATCCAGGTAGCCATGGTAGTTGCCCTAAATTTAGAACAAAGCTCCATATGAGTAAGAGAAGCGGGAGGCGTGGTGAAATCTCTAGCACCGGCTCTAGCCACATTGTCCACAATTTCATTACCAGCAATGAGAAACACTGAGTGAATTAATCATGAGTGAGGTAAGAGGCAGCTTCCATGGTGAGAGACCTACAGCACCGGTGGCAGAAGTCTGACTTAGCTCCAGAGCCTACAGACATTAACTGGGCACAGTGGAGTGGCCTTCACGTCTTGGGTGACCTTACCAGGAGAATATACTGCCGACGTACTTCACCAACTACGCCCAGTGGCACCCCCTCGCCACGGCGAAGCAGCCTGTAGGACTTGAGTTTGAGGTAGGTCTTTGTACTCAAGTATGATAATCAAGTGATTAACGAACCCAAAATTAGCATCCAAAAACTAATAAAAACTGCTCTTTTATCTTGAAAAATAGAAAAAAAAGTTATTGCTATTGCATCATTGACTAAATGGCCGTTGATGGTTAAATGACAAAGAATTGTTCTAAAAGGAATCTTATGTAAGAAGGCCAATAATATTAAATAACCCACACTGACAAAAATTTATAAGAATTTCCTCTTTTAGTAAAAATTGCGGTCTTAACTAAAGGCAAAGGCAAAATAATCTTGCCTGTCTGTCTTTTAGTACTGCAATCCTTCCTAGATTTTCGGGGTGAATCACTTTGTTAGTGTTAGCTCATTTTTAGTTTTTTGAAGCTAAAGATTGGTATTCTATTTTTAAATAAAAATGTCCTTAACAATTCAAATCAGACTCTCATTTAAAAGAACAAACCGCTTCTTAAAACAAAAAGATTTAATTAGAACTAACAAAGATAACAAATGTAGATCATAATTAAATTCACAGACAACCTCTTTCATTGGTTACATTCATTCAACTGCCAGACTGCTATCAAAGCATGTCTCTCGCGCCATGTGTGGTTTTGGTTACAAAAGTGTTCACTTTGGGCTATTTTTGACACACATCTATGGACACTAATTGCTAGTAATTTAGCATTATGAGAGTAGAGGAATATATTTCATGGAATTCAGTTAAAGTTTTTGCGGAATTGATTCACAAAAAGCGAATGACCGTCTGATGACCAGGCAAACCCAACGTTGCTTCATAGCTGCATTTTCTGTAGCTTTTAATAAATGCGATCAGAAATAATTATAAACTATCTTAAAAATAAGACAAATTTGATATTAAAATTCAAAATCATAATTATCTATTATTAGGAACTGTGTACTAAAAGTTGTTTAGTTTTTTCAGTATAACTTTTATTTTCTTTTGATTACTTTGAAAATATTTATGAACAATTTTAATTCAGAACAATTCATAGCTTATCTTTTTTACTATTATCGATATTAGTAAATAATAAAAATAAGGACAAATCCAACTAGACAATAAGTACAAAAATAATATGTAATTATAATTTATTACTGATTTCCATTTAAATGACTTCCAATGTGGCGATGTCACGAAGAAGAGGAATTTTTATGTAAATTCCTAGCGTGACCGCCAATGCATGTGAGAGTTTCATAGAGCAGTAGAAATGTTGTATCTGCAAGAGGTCATAATCATCCTCTAGTCCTGCAGTCACCGAGGACCAGCGGAATCGCCACTACAGCCACGGAATGTGATGACTCTGCCTTCTTGGAAGAAATGCTGGCAGGTAAGCTCCTCCAAGACATGAAAAGATCCTTTTATCCTACAAGGACGATCCGGGCAATGCCACCAATTACTTGGAACTGGAAATTCCTTTATCGGTGACCAAGAACAATAAAAATGTTAACTCCTAACTCCAAAAACCCACAATAGATTAGTTAGGAATTTGGTTTCAGAAGGGGAATGCCTTTCTACGGTGATCGGCTTATCGAAACAACCTGTCAGATCACTCACACTTAAATCGCCAATCCTGACCTGTGATAGTATTTTGTTCTGACCAGACAGCTGAAAACCGTCTTCCCGTCTGCTTGTTTCAAACAGATGGTATATTTAGGTTTTTTACTGTAACTGTTAATATTTTGTGTATCTCTGGTTAAATTCGCAATTAATTGACTGTTACAATATTTCGAAGCCTGGTTGGCAGCAAAGAAACATATGTTTGTAAACAGGAGATAAATTCATCCTAACATTTTACATCAGTTGAATAAAATTAAAGTTTTTGACTCATGCCGTGGACATTTTCAAGGCTGGAACAGATCTGAAGACGAGGTCGCATGTTTTTCTTTTGTAGTCCATCAAACAATGGATGCTAGCTTCAATTTTTTCAAGCAGGTGACAGTAACCAAGAAGTTGATAGATCAAATTGTGCCTAATGCAAAAGTAAATTTCTTAAACAAATTCTGTCACTGCGATGAAAAATTAATCATTTAAATAAAATGATAAGCAATTTTTACATCCCAAAGATAAGCTGTTAAGTGTTCCAAAATCTTGGTGAGATGTAGAGGTAGATTGTAAGTGATTGGAGGTACTGACCGCAACACCCTTGTAAGAAGGAAGGTAGGATCTTGCCTTAAAAGAGTTTGCCTCCCACGATTTCTTCCAAGTAGCCAGAATCATCACATTCAGTGGCTGTTGTAGATATTCCGATGTGGTTCTCGGAAGTTACAGGACTGGAGAATGATCATGTGCTCGTGCAGCTTTTCTACTGCTCTGGGAAACTCGCACATGCACTAGCAGTCAAGCTAGAAATTTAGATAAAAATTCCTTTTTTTCACGACACCGTCACACCCGCAATATAATTTATAAATAAAAACTAATTACTATAATATTTACTTGAAAATTTAAAGAAACATAATTTTTAGTAGCCTATTGTGAAAATCAATGAACGTACAAGATGGGCAGTTTAAAGACAACTTTTTGAGCTTTTTCTCGAAATTATTTTCCAAAAAAAGTTATATTTTCAAATTTTCAATGAATTCTGTGATGTAAGTATTTTATGTTTTGTGAGAAAATGTAAGCACTTGAAAATTCCTGTGATCAACAAAGTGCGAAAAATTATTGTGTAAGAAGGCAATGAATAATTAACATATTAGGAAAATTTTCAGTTAATTTTATAATTATAAAAAATTGTGTAAGTTATGAATTATTCAAAGGTAGCTATTATCTGTTAATGAGCATTTCAAAAGAAATACTAGCATATGTTTTTATTATAATTTAGAATAATAAATTTGGCAATATATTTCTTAGAAAAGTATACAATTTTCTTAATAGACATTTATTTTATTAATATTATTGTAAATCAGCACAGAAGTATTTCAAAAAAAAATCAAAATTTTCTTTCTGTGTCAAGTTGTAGAAATTTACAGCATATTTTTTTTAGTAATGTGATATAAACCTACACACAAGAACACAGGAATATGATTTTTATATTTTATCAGTGATTCGTTTAAATAATGGAAACAAAAATGTTTTGATTTACTTTTGTTAGTTTAAATTAATAAAAGTTATACAAGTTTATAATTTATGAGTTTGAAGCATAAGCATAATTTAATGATTTTCAATTTCTTTTGACGCATGCTAAAATGATTTATTTCATTATATAAGCAAAATAGTGTTTGCATTATATCTTATGAATACATTTTTTAAAAACAATATTTTACTAAGCTATCACACACATAAAATATTTTTCCTTCAAAAATTTTATATTAACAAAGTTTCATCTAATGTACAAAGAATTATAAAGAATATTTTATACATATTAAAACTCAATTTTAATGTGATTGCTTCATTTAAATTTTTTTAAATCATTATTATGTAATGAGAGAATAGTGACATTTTACAATAATTTAAATCAATAGTTATCTAATTTATTAAATAATTATATGATTTTACCAAAATTCTTACATTCTTAAATATTTAAAAAATTAAATTAAACTTATTATTTTCATGAAATCAGCTAACGAAATGAAATGATTAATAGAAACACTAATTTCAAAAATAATTGTTTATGGAATTTGCCTAAAAGCTAATTGTTTCTTTTTGTTTCCCTTTCCTTATTAATTGCAAAATTCTACATAAACTGTTGGACAAACAATGAAGCTTAAAAGTATGTTTTAATCCCAAAACAATGATTCCCATAAAATTGCTAAAAGTCATTTTTATATTTGAATAACATCAACAAACACCCCCAATAAATGTAATGTAATTATAAATGTGTTATTAAATTTGGAGCAAATTCGATGCAAATTTTATCTATCGCACAAAAACTAAAAAAATTTATGCTAAGCAAATTCCAATAGCAGAATTTGCGTATACTTTGTTTCATACATGCACTGAATTGAATTTCATCTATTCTATATTTTAACGGAATGCTTCATAATAGATAAGATTCTTTATTAAGATTATTAAAACTTCTAAAATAAATAATATCAAGAACCAGTTATATATAATTAAAATATGGGTAGTTATTGTTTTTCCTTTGTAGCAAACATTTGCTCAAAATATATTTATTTGTCGTAAATTGTAAAGATTTATCAAAATAGAAATGTTGAATAAATTAATGTATTCTTCATCTTTTATTAAATACACAATACATCAATGTTTATGATAAAATATTATCTCTGTAAGCAAAGCAATTTCCTTAAATAACAGCCAAGAATATACAAAATATTTATCATGCATCTTGTCATAAATAACGTATTTCTATTAATGCAAAAAATGAAATTAAATATTTCTTAAAGTTTAGATAATTATAAACACGTAAGGAATCTTCATAGAAGAAGAAATATTGTCTCAAAATGTTTGGTACTAGTTATTATTTAACATAAGTAAAAAAGTACTCAATATATATACTTCACAGTCTCAAAATAATACAAGACAAGCTAAAGCCTCATAAAGCTGAATTTTAACAAGGAAAGTTTGAAAAAGATTTTTGTAGAAACTAGTATAATATATTTATACAAAGCAAGTCTATGAAATTATGTATATATATATATATATATATATATATATATATATATATATATATATATATATATATATACATATATATATATATATATATATATATATATATATATATATATATATATATATATGTATATATATATATGTGTATATATATATATATATATATATATATATATATATATATATATATATATATATATATATATAGGTATATATATATATATATATATGTATATATATATATATATATGTATATATATATATGTATATATATATATATGTGTATATATATATATATATATATATAGACATATATATATATATATATATATATATATATATATATATATATATATATATATATATATAATTTTATTTGAAAAGTGCAAGTTTGTAATATTAAATGACCTTAATATTTTAAAATTTTCTAATTGGTTAAATTATGTTTTTTTTCCACTTTGATACTTATTATTATGATTTCTCATTTCATTTCTTAATATGTAAAGAAAGAAATATGAAATTAAAATACAAAACTAAATATTAATGTATATTAAATGTATATTAAATTATATACCTCACATTTGAAATGTATATTAAATTATATACCTCACATTTGAAATGTATATTAAATTATATACCTCACATTTGAAATGTATATTAAATTATATACCTCACATTTGAAATAAAGAGTATAGAAACAGAGTTTTAATAAGACAGTATCTACAGAAGTTAATTTCCAACATGAATTATTTCTTTAAAATGAAAACAAATTCAACTTGGGGATTAATATTTTAACATAACAAACTTTCAGAATAAGCACCACGCCTATCAAATTATATTTCATAAAAATATTTATTTCTAAAACTTGTTTTCTCCTGTGAAATATTTCATGAAAAGTCTTATAAGTTATTTAATTTTTTGCCTTTCATCCCCTATTTGCCAATATAGAATTTATATTTTAAGTTCTTCTGTAAAATAGTTTTTTTCTAGCATATAAAAGAACAAAGAAAAAGTGAAAATGCTCTAAAATTCCTTGTATTTTTTATGTATTGCTTAAAGTTTATATCATTGTTTCTAAGCTAATAAAGAATTTAATTTTTTCTTTCTTTGCTTTCCATCATATTTTCTATTATAAAAATTAATATTTCTTACATTTCTTAACACAGTATTTGTAATGTTAAGTCAAACTCATCAGTTATTTTTTTTTAAATAATTTGATTTAGAATTCACGAAACTAAGAGGTTAAAAGCATGTAACAAGAAGGTGAAAGTTTAATAAAATAATAATTCAAAAGGTTTATTTAAAATTACTTAAACCGTATTTTTTCTTACTTATATTTTTTTCGTATTTTTAAGAGGGTAACATAGCAAACTCTTTTTTAAGAAATATAAACCTCTAAAATCATTATTAATTATGTCTAATTAAAAATTTTAGAAATTTAGTTTGATAAAATAGAAGTATTTTGAATTATAAATTATAATAGTATTTAATGATAGAAATTAGAAAAATATTATTTTAGCCAATTTTTACTTTTGCAAGAAAAATGTATATTTTTTTAAAATTTGCCAATTACGATTTTTCAAGTTAATTTAGATTGCAATTTTGAAAGGTTTTTTGGTTTTCAATCAAACGAATTTTCAAAAGTCTGAAAGAAATATATTTTGTAACATTATAGTAGACAATTTAAAGTAAAGTTTGTCTAACAAACATTTGAAACGTTATTTTTAATAAAAGAAAGGTTATAAACTTCTTTATCATATATTTTCTAGCAAATGGTACAGTTGCATTTTTAAAAAATGTATTCTTATTTCTAATCCTCTGTATATAGTAATAGCATAAGAAATTAAAATAAACACTATTTGTTAAATTAAAATAAACTCATAATTAAAAATTAATTCAAACGCTTTTTAAAGAAATAGTATCAGTTATATATCTTCATGAAAACTACTTACATATGTGAATGTACTCTAGATAAAAATGTATCATAATAATTATCAATTTTTATCGGAAAACTTGGAACTAAAATAATTAATATAATAAATATTGTTTAATAATATCTCTATTGCTTACAAAATATGCGATTTTTTGTTAAATATTAATTATTAGGACGAAAAAAAGAAATACATTTATAATTTCGGATAAATACAGTGTAAAAATTCAGCATGCTTTAGAAAACAAATTTTTTAACTTATTATTTTTCACAAGTCAATAATATTCTTAAATTACATTGCTATGCTTTTTGTTACTTAAAATGCCTTCTAGACAAAGTAAACATTTTTATAAGCTTACATATACGCATGAGGAAATCGAATCGAGATATTCCTTCTTTAACTTAAATATGTCTGCAGATTCTGTGCTAAATTATTTTTTATATCATCGAAGGTATTTAAACTTAATGAAGTCTTGAAAAAGCATAACATTAAAGCTGTCATCTTCAACGGTTGAGAGTTACAGCTTTCCGTAGATATAAGGCATGTATAGAAATTTTTACATTAAATTCCATGATTCTTTTAACGTTGTTTTCAACTTTAAATTTTAATATTAAATTCGATGATTCTTTTCATGTTGTTTTCAACTTTAAATTTTAATATTAAACTCGATGATTCTTTAAGTGTTATTTTCAACTTTAAATTTTAATATTAAATTCAATGATTCTTTTAATGTTGTTCTCAACTTTAAGCTTTAATATTATTATTAATTTAATTTTAACTGATCTTTTAAATCATTTCTTGAAAATTTTGTAGATTAAGTGGATGATTAATAAAAAATATTTCAGGTTACAGTAAATATGAACTTTAAAGGAAAAAGTTTTCTCTCTCTAAGATTTGCAAATAAAAAGTATTTTATAATCTAAATTCTTAAAATGATAATTATTAGCAAACAACTTAATAAAGTCAATAAATATTGAAAGATACGAACAAATATATTAATTTTTTCTTTTTGTTAAATAGGTAAAAGTAAAAACTAATTACATATTTCTTTATGCCTGACATAAATTTAATTATTTCTGATTCGTAAATAAACTTTCAAAGGAAACACCTGCATATGATTCATGAAAGGAAATGTTTCTAAGTGACTGTCAAAAGTTTTTTTTTTTCAATGTTCTCCAATTTTCTGGATTTTTTTCTTAATAAAAAGTTTTAATTACTTGAAATTGGAAATAATTCCTTTAAATTTTTTGTGATGATTTGGTCGTTAAAATTATACTTTTTTGATTCTTAATTTTCATGGAATTTATAGTTTAAAAAATTGAATCACTATAATCGCAATGTCCATTGAAAGAATAAAAACTAAGCTTTTTTTTCCAAAAAATATACACTTTCATTTCCAAAACAGGAAAAATTTTAGCACAAAATTCTTAAATATAATTTCTTTCTATGACACTAGTTTTTCATATAAATATGTGACTTCTTCACATAAGAGAAAGTCTTGCTAGTGAATCATACTAATTGAAATTGCATGTACTCCACCATTGTCATTAAATTTTAATATATCGAACCTTTTTGTTTTTGAAAATATCAAAAATGTAACTAAAATAAATTATAGCTGGCATTTTTAAAATGATTAAATTGTTAAATGTCTTAAAATGTTAGCTGTCATGAAAACCATTTAAGTTAGTTTAAAGTATTGAGTAAGGTGTTATCAATAAGAACGAGGCAGTGTACGAAGTTCTCAGAAAACTTATATCTAATAGCATTAATTATGTATAAAAATATAGAAAGTTTATTTGATGAATGCATGTTTACAAAAATAACTCATTCGTGTTATTTTACAGGATAGTTTTCTACAATAATGTAAGATTATGTATTTTTAGCTTTATCGTTGTCAGAATAGTTATTTAACTGTTAAGTTTTAAAAGATTAGAATTACATAAAAACAAAAGTAACATTTTTTATCAAGGTAATATTCATTGCAAAGATACTCTAAAATCTTATTTCGTTTCTCTTTTATAATTTTACAAATACGACGTTAGATTTCTGCTTATGAAAATCAATAATATATTTTGAAGAGATGCGTTAAGAAGAAAGGAAAAAAGGAAATAAATGAATGCATATTGACTCATAACAAATAATTTATAACAAATTTTGACATTTTTCTTAAAAATTAGCTTATTTATTCCCAATTTTCTTTCAAGTTTTTCAAATAGTGAGCTGAAAATGGAATAACATGATTTTTAATAAGGAAATGTGATGAAAATATATTCACATTCTCATACATTTTAAAATGATGTGTAAAGAATATTGCATAGATCATATATTTATAATAAAAGGGATATATATTAGTATGAATGGGATAATTCTTAAAAGGATTTAATTTATTAATATGCATATATATTCATCATAAAATAAATAAATTTTTCATTGTAATATTTATTCTATTTCTTATAGTAAGCTAATCAAACAATATTATGTTTTTAAAATTAATTATTTTAATGCATACACAGAAAAAAATGAAAAATGTAAATTGTCTGTGAATATCAAAATGTTTAACAATTTTACTATATGATTAACTTTTTAAATGAGTGGTATATAATTTCCTTTTGGGCAATAACTTTAGAGGATTATTAAAAGGGAAAAGATCTAAATATAATGCATATATTCAAAATAATATCTAGAAAAATATAAATATATTTCACCACAAGAAAAGTTTGATATATGATAATTATACTTAATTTCAGGAAAAATAAATGGTTTTTCTAAGCAACTATAAAAGAAAAACATAAAAAAACTGTTAATTTACTCATTATTTTAAGATCTTGTTCAAACAGTTTAAAGACTATACACTTTGTAAAATAGTTCCTTAAAATACTTTTTCTTAAGCAAATTTATATATTATTTTTGTTTTCTTAAAGTAAATTAACAAACAATTCAGTTACAATATCTTTCTTATATTGGAAAAATGTATAAAATAAATTATCAATAATGTTTTAAAGCCGTTTATGTCTTAAAAAAAGTTCCCTTTAGTCTTTATTATACTTCACAAAATTCTGTCTCAATAAGATATGTTTTGTTTTGATTCAACTTAAGTTTAAAGTTATTACTTATAGTAGCTTGTTAAAGTGCGAATATAAATGGTTTAAAATGCGATGCATATCAATAAATCTTACGCTACAATATAAATAAAAAATTTATGTTGAATAACGGACTCAATTTTACAGTTCATATTTTTTACTACTTTTCTAGTTAAATATATATTTCTGTATATGATCAAAAAGGTAAATTTTAAATATTTTTAACTTGATTCAATTTAAGGTAATTTAATTATTAATAATTCTCTAAAATTGACTTTTATAGCAATGATATTACATAAATGAACACTGAAATATATATTAGCCTGGGTTCATGGTTTCAAAAAGCATACTGTAAGTCAAAATAGCACCGACAGTTGAAAGTATGAAATTTCTATTAATGGGTGCTATTTGCCATACAGTTATACATAACTTTTTATCTAAAAGATACAATAATCCTTGTCGAGCTTCCTTGGATCCTCTTCTATTGATAAACAATAAATGAGCGAATTTTCTGATAGTCTCCGATTCTTCATATATCGCAGACGAGGAAAACCCTATTATTACACCCCCCAAAATACTTGCTAACAGCATGATGAAAACCGAAAGCCTGAAATAGTCACTGTACTCAGAAGGATGGATCACTATTTGGATTCCAAAATAAATATTTGAGACACTGAACAAAGTAGAAGTCAGCATTAAAAATGATAATTCCGTATCAATAAAGTCTGATGAATTTTTTAAGGTGATGAAATTTTTAAAAAGTTCATCATAACTTGCATTGTTCGTCATTAATTGTCTCTTGAACTCTTTCATCGCCTCTTGAAATTGGCGACAAGTTATATTAATGTATATGCAAAATATGTGATGCGGAATGATATAAAATGTGATTATGATAACAGTAAATAGTAAGACAAATATCTTGTCAAGTAATTGGTGATTATAGTTTCCAACCGTAGACTTCCATACAAATGATCTGAAAAAATTATCCATTGTTAATATGGCCATTGGAACATGGAGCATAAAAATAAATACAATCCACAATATCCATTTCTTTGCGTTACTTATAGTTAAATTATTATTAATAAGTGAGAAATTTAAGTGTAAAGGAATAAGCTTAAGTCTTCTATAATGCTTTATTAACATCCATCTTTGTAAGAGACACGTGATTGTTGTTACGAAGTTACCCCTGCTAAGAGAAATCTTTCCTTCTGGTTCATGTAGGTATGCAATTGCAGCAACTAAATAAAATACAGTAAAAAAGATGTTAAAAAAATAGCACAAATATTTGAAAATTGTACTGTTGAAATTCAATTTTTTATTGTTCGCTCTGAAAACACCAAATAATATAAAAAGCCGAAATAAAGGTTCATAACTTTTAACTAATATTGTTTTAAAATGTTTTGTTTTATAAAAATAGTTGCTATAATGCACATCCGCCATATTTTTATAAAATATTTTGTGGAATTTAAACTTTCTAAAACTGTTACATAAAATCTAAAGATATGACTCAAGATAAAATCAAAAAGATGTTGTTTTTAGGAATGGTGTTAGATACTGAAAAAAAAAGACGGAATTGAAGTACTTAATTGCATTGATTTTATGATCGTTCATCAAAAATAACATTTTATCTTGTAACTATAACAGCAAATAATTCGTGTACACACAATCATTATGTGTTTAGATATTCATTGAATTACTGAATACATTATTTCCATCATTAAGATAAACTTTGTAATATGTTTCTTCATGATTGCGAGATATTTTCCTTTATATATAACGACAGAAATGCAATATTTAATAATATATAAGTTTGTGACATGAAATTCGTGACTTCAGTTTAATCATTTAAAATTTAGCAAACTTCCAAATATCAATACTACTATGAAAGATTATGTAGCCTCCAGTGAGTTTTAGGAAATAAAAGATGATGAACAGTCTAGTGTCAATAAAATATTATCATTTGAAGTTAAATTTCGTGATGAGTTTTGGGAAACTTTTGTTTTAATCATCATTTGTAATAAATTTTATTTAATAACATATAAATGATTGCATGATACTTAACATATTAATCTGTATTACTACTTGCTGTACTGTTCTGAATGTATCTTTATTTTGAAATCTCTAAATTCCTTTTAAATATTTTAATTCAAATATAAAGATTATATATACTTGTAGGGTTATACATTTCTTAAACATTTTTTAACACATCAAATTCAGGATTTTGCTCATTCAAAATTTGGATTATTACTACATTTGTCATAACAACATCGGTCGTTTTCATTATCATTTAAATAAATTTATTTCACTTTTAAAATAAGTCTTTAACACATAAAGAAATATATTCGATTATGTCATATAAGATTTTAATGTTATGTTAAAAATATTTTTTTACAGTTTTAACATTTATGATTCCATGTAGAATAATCAGAAATAATTATTATGAATGATCAAAAATGATGTATATTAAAATGGTGAAATTATTTTTTAAAAATATTATTATTTATGAATTATAGCAAATGTATTATAAAATTTAACATAGATTTCTATTGTTTAATATTAAATAAACAAAAGTATATCTTACAGAAATATATAAATATTGTATTTCACTTATTTTGCGAAAGAGAAAATGATTACGTAATAATTAATACTAGTAAGTTTAATATAAATGAAACTATTAATATTTGAACTGCAGATCAAACATTAACTAAATACATATCATATAAAATGAGAAGATATTTACTGCACAATTGTTAGAAAGTTTGCAATAATATTTTGGAATTTATTATGTAGTTTATAGTGTATATAAAGTTCATTAAAATATATATTTCCTTATTTATAAAAAAATACTTGAAATTTTTAACGCTAAGTTTTCCTTAAAAAAGAATTTAAAAATTTTTGATTAATAACTAACTATGAAGCATATGATATTTTTACATTTTTATTTCAGTTTATTCATATAATTGAAGAAAATTTACTACTTAATTCCCATCTTAGAGTTTCAGATAATTCAAATAATGAAACTTTTCCTTATGAATTAATAAATAAACGTATTTTATGTGTCCCATATTTAATTTAATCCTCTAATAAACATTAAAATGAGATTTTTAAATTATATTTAAAACATTGTAAATAATATTCAAAAAAATGTTAAATTAATAGCTGTTATTATTTGTAAGACATAAAGTTTACTGAAAAAATCTTAATCAAACTGTGATAAATTTCCTGAATTGATGCAATTCTCTTATACAAAACATTAATTTATCCTTAATCAATCCTATTGTTACGATATTTACGACTGTGATTTTTTTGTCATAAATAACGACCTTTAGTATACTAAACAAGTTGCTTCTTTTTCTTTTATTTTTGAAGAAATCTTTTTAATTCACTCAGTATTGATTCGAAGTAAAAGTTGAATTTAAAAAATTTGATAAAGAAATGCGATAAAATTTAAACTCTATATAAGCAGTGCTGAACCACAAAATAGATTGCTATAAAATTAAAATTTGTTTTATTATAATTTAAATAATGTTTATTAGAAATAATATTAACATCACAGTGAAAATTTTAATTAAAATTTCAATTTTTAACTGAGATGCTTAAACAGGAAAAGTTGAGTTGTATAAATTTGTGCCATTTTAAAATCTTTTGTTACTTTGCTAAATGTAAATATGTGTAAAAAATTATGTATGATTCAATCTGCTCAGTAATAATTCTTAACTCGATACCATAGATTTTCTTACATCCTAAATTTTAAATATTAACTGTTAAAATTCAATTTTTATGAATAAATTTTGTTAGAAAAGAAATAAAATATGTCATTACTAAATAATAATAACATGTGAAACATTTTATTATTACATTATTAAAATTTAAAATAAATATTATCCTATTTTATATTATTTATTATTGCAGCTTTCTGGATTCATTTTAATTATACTCAATGTTCCTGCAGATTCATGAAATTGTAATTTGATTGTAATTCTAATTATTAATAAGGCAATATTGTATTTAATTATATTATTAATATTAAATAGAGGAATCATTAAATAGAATTTTAAATCATTGACATCATTTAATATTTATCATACCACTAACGTTTATTATTTATACACCAATTTTGTGTGCATTGCAGTATTAAATGTATGTGAAATATGACATTCAATTGATTTTGCAAAGATTTAATCTTGTTCAAAGTAAATCTTTACTTACTGTTTTTAAATTTGTGTTTCGTAAAAACTTCAAAAAGGCATGATTACAAAGTACTGTCATTTGTCTGTTTTTTTTTTTTAAAGAATTTATTAGCTCAGGGACTATTAGTAAACCCTCGATAGGAATTACTTTCTTGATCAAATATTTCATTTGCTCCACCCTATATTTTGTTTTAACTGCACTACATTTCATGTTAAGTTACAAAATTGTATTTCTTTTCTTTTATGCTCCTTTATGATTAAATCACGTAAAATGGCCCATTTTTTATAGTATGGTCAGAGAATCAAAATTGATTACCTATTTCATGAAAGTTTTCTCAACCACTCCATAACTGAAATATTATACAAAAGAGAATTTCCTAAAAGAAAAAGCTAAATCATCTCTTTCATAATTTTTTTCCATATTGTTTCAAAATATTTTCAAGCATTGTATTTCAAAAATATGAATAGAATTTTTTTACAGTTCCTATCCGTTTTACATATATTTTATATGTTGTAATTTATATATATTACAGACTATATATTTTTTATGAAATAATTTATTTAATTTTTTTTTGTAGAATTCAATTATTTAGATAATTTGAAAAAAAACTTTTGCTGTAAAAGTATGGGACAGTAAAAACATATTCTCTCATATGAAATTTCTTTAAAATATTTTAACATATAAAATTTTCTTGAAATGAAAAATTAACTTAATATTTACTTGCTTATTGCCTATTTACACATTCTAGAATAATGAGAATGAATAAAAATAAAGACAAAAATATTTTTAATTTAATTACAAAAAAAGCATTTTTTATCCTAATATCATATTAATATTCCATGTGCGTATATTATTAATATTGTAATTTTTGAGAATGTTTTTTATTACGAAATAAATTTTTATAATTAGAAAATTATATCAGGCCTGTGTTGCCTATATTCACATTATATTGCTTTTAAAAATGCGAGTTAATTTATTTCTTTTAGTTGATAGTAAATTAGATTTCTATAGAGTTTTACATAAATAATTTTCATGTTTCAGAACATATTAATGGGAAAGCATAATATTACCAGTTTTTTCTGTTAAGTTAATCAAAATATTTATAATTAAAAAAAACAATTTTTCATAAAAAATATAAGATGTAATATAAAGTGAATATAATATAAAGTGTATATAATATAAAATGAATATAATATAAAGTGAATATCAATGTAAATATAAAGTGAATATATTTATTTATAAATTGCATATATAAGAATGTTGCCAAATTCAAAACTGAAAATTTAGCATGTAAGCAGAGCTAAACTGATAATCATGTATATGAAATATATATGTGGAGATGCAGTATGATGACACACACATAGAAGATATACGATATATTAGAAAATCACATAGAAGATATACGATCAGCGTTATTGTTTCAAGTGTTGCACAATAAACATAAATTTTAAAGGCGTGACTGTCAGTGTGAAGTATACAATAGGTAATCCTGTAGACAATAGATGTAAGATTTCTGCTAAGATCGAATCATTGGAAAAATTAATAAAAATTATGTCACTCTTGATCATATATTCTAAGGTGATTTAGTTGTGGTACGTGCTACTTTATTAAGATTATCCTTTCTAATGTGCTTCGTTTTCAAGATGTTTTTTATCATCTGTTTCCATTTATGGGCCCTGACACTACATTTCATAGTGAAATTGCTGCTGCAGAGTTGAGGGAATCTGCAAATATTCTAAAAGTAGGAATCTGAAAATATACAAAATGTTGATTGACTTGTAAAGTTTCAGAGTTTAGCTTCAAATGAACATATATGATCACATAAATGAGAAGCTTGGAAATAAGTTAATAACAATTCCAACACTTGGTTTTCGAATTGCTACTGATGTTACAGCTGAAATGAAGAGATATGTCACAGAAACCAACTGACAAACTTAGACTGAGTGAACAGTGTAAATCCTGAATAGCCTTATAAAGATATCACGCATCCACAAGTTTGAATGTTCTTATAAGATCAAACCTTTAAATTTTCTTCATTAGCTACTTATTTCATAGAAGCTTTTTGCCTGACTATGTTTAAAGTTTATTTCTTAATAGCATTTTATTTTGTGTTTTGAATTTCTCATTCAATAAGTTTTTTTCTTTTAACTTGTTATTAATTTTGGGTGATGATATGGCATTTTTTATCCCAATTTAGAGCACTTTTTCAAAACACATTGCATTAAAAATGATTTCCTAAATGATTTTGTTACACTAATGTATTATAGTATAAGAACATAAATTAAAAGGAATGCTCTGATGAAATGTTAATGAAAATAATTACTTCACTATAATGGAGTGCATATTATAAATTTAGCTTAAACTAACTTATTTAATTAAAAATGATTTATAATTCCTTAATCGTGAAATATTAGGAAGGTAAAGCTGCGCATACTAATAAAATAACTCATACTCAAAACTATTGAAAACTTGTGTGTTTGTTAAGTATAAATGATCAATTAGGCTTTTAAAAGATATTTATGATTATATTTATAAAAATTATTTATCATCATATTTAATTTACTGCATCAAGTATGCGAAAAGAAATAGAAAAATTGAATAAAGAGAAATATTCATTTCACTTACGTAAATTTCCAAAGGACACAAACTTATTTTTTACTGTACTGCATATTTTCCTAGTTAAATTGAAGCATAGTTTTTAATGCAGTTAGTTTAAATCCCTAATTATTTTTATGTTTTAGAAAGAAATCCCAAGGCATTAAGTATATAATCTGTTCTTCTCTTGTTGTTATATTTTTAAAGTTACATTATATTTTAAAATTTTGTCAATGAAAATGAAACTTAATTTTTTCAATGGAGATAAAAATTTTTGATATAAATTTTTACTTTTTATTATTAAATGTTTAACTAATATGAAATGTTTAAGTAATTAGTGTATGATATACTTCTTATATATAATGAGTCCGAATTTTAATTCCATTTTATAATACAAAAATTTTTTCCAATTTTCACAAAATTGAAACTTCTGCAATAAGATCAGTTTACGAAAAATTTTAGAAATGAGCTTAATTTCAGAAAATTTTTTTTGAACAACACTGAAGAAATTTAGAAATAGATATAATAATTGTACATTTCATGCAGGTTGCTTTACTTTCTTTTCAATGATCATGTGATTAATTGTTCATTTTAATACAGATTACTTTTCGTAACATACATTTTAAAGCATTTCTAAGTTTACGCAATTTATCATTCATAATGTTAAAATTTAGAATTTATATTTTAATTTCATTAAAAATTTACATTTTTGAAAAATATTCTCCATTAATTAAATATTTTTTGTTTAAATAATAGAGAGAGAGAGAAACAGAGAGGAAACGAAAGAGAGAGAAAAAGAAAGTGAGAATGTTTTTTAAAATATTATTAACCTAAAAAATGCATTGAAACTTAATCATTTAAATTTAAAAAATATATTGAATGTCATTTTTTACGATCATTGTTTCAACAAAAATTCCCAGAAGAATTAAATTGTACATAAGATACAAAGTTTGGAATTATTCGATTATAGTTTGATTGGAATTATAGTTTGGAATATGTAAAATTTTGAAAAACTTTTAGAAGAGTTTTTATAATTATACCCTTTATATTTCATATGCATATAAAAATTCATATTTTTAGAAACTGTGTAGACGATAATAGCTTTGTATGTTTTCAACAAAATCACTATTTTTATTCAGATAAAATTAATGTAGACTACTTTTTTCTTATCAGAGTCTTATTATTCGCATAATGGCTGTTCAATATCTTCTTTCATAGATTTCCTAAATATTTGTTTGATAAATGCGGTAATTAAAATCTTATACTGATTTTAATTACAATGTTTAATTACATATTATGTTATTTATGATATGAAAAATATTTACATGCATTTTTGATGTAATCAAAATGAGATTTTTGATGCATTTTTGATGTAATTTACATTTTAATTTTAATCCACAGTAAAATTGATAAAGATAAGAAACAAAAATAATGGATTAGTTAAATGATCTTTTATTCATTTAAGAATAAATTATTAAATTGAAATGTTGAAACTAAATACATTTGAAATTTTAAATATTTAATTCTCATAAGAAAATTTTCTAGTAGATGACTTTCTAAATTTAGTTTACTTAATTATAAACTTTTAATTATTGAATTTTATTTTAGATTTTCAATAAATTTGATATCAATAATAATAAAAACAAAGTGGAATATATAAAGAAACCATATATAAAATAAAAGACAATTTTAAATAGAAATTTAAAATTGTCCATAATTTTTGTGCTTCTAATTATGTTAATTGAGATATAATATATTTAAAAATATTTGCTTTACCTGATAAAATTACAAAATTTTACTGAAATGGTATTTTCTTATAAACTAGATATTTTATAGGATAGAAAATTGTTATATTAGTTCATCTTGAAATTAGTTTCGAATGGTTAACCTATGAAAATGTCATTTGATACTTTCATTTCTCAGATATTGTTTCGTCATTTGGAAACATTTTGCTTTTCTTTTGGCATAATTGTTAGTATTTATTACATGAATAAATCAAATGCATAAATGTGATGACAGAAAAGAATTACCCATAATTCTGATTCTCGTAACATTGAAAACTGCAACTGTGTGACAACTAAGAAATTATTTCTAAATCATATTTCAAATCTTTTATTAAATGATTCCTGAGTGAGTTAGCAATGCGGAATAATTTAATGTATTTGCTAATGACGTGGAAAAGATGCATTTTCTTGTAAAAATCATTTAACGTAAGAGTTTTAGTGTTGTATTGACTATTATTTAATGCTTAAAGATCTTTAATTTTTGTACAAATTTATACTTGTGTTACTGAATATGATTTGATATTTTAAAAAAAATATAATTAGTAAAAAAGTTTCGTAAAGTTGTTAAAAGAATTATGAATTAGATTACTTTGAGTTCAAAAAACGTGATTCGTCAATTATATTACCATAAATTCATACTTACTTTTACATTACCGCATAAGGGGGAGGTACACCACACACACAAAAAACATATGCTTATTTTTCTTTTTCTTGAATAGACAATCATGTGTAAAGATATTAAGAGATTATCTAAATCACTTTTTGTTTGATTTAGTACTATATACATTGTATTCATTTTTGCACAACTGTGCTTTCATCGTAAGTCTTTTTTTTTTACTATGATTTCATCAAAGTACTGTATCTCATCGTTTATTTTTTTTAATTTCACGTTTCTATCACTTTGTGTTCAGGAAAAATACTGTTGCTTATGTTTAGACATCAGTATCTATACATGCTTAAGAACCAGTAGGTTTTGAGTAATGATTTGGCATAAACTTACGTTTTCAATCCTTTTCTTATTTACTTTTACTATCTTTTAGTAATAGTTTTAGATGAACTTCAATCACCGTTTTGTAAGTGGTATTATATTAAAGTACCCTCAAAATATATGGGTTTACATTTCATGTCACAAACTCGGGGTTTTGTTTTATTTTAGACTGTCTGCTTTTAACTAATGACAGAATATTTATTAATACTATCACAAAAAATGATTTTATATATAAATGTAAATTATTTAAATATTTTATGCAGTTTATTATATTTTAAAATTTTATATAATGTATACGAATGTTTTTTCATATACTTATTAAAAATGATTATCTAAAAACACAGAATAGATTTTTGGAAGAAGTCTAATCAAATTTGAAAAGATGTATAGAATTAAATAAAATTTTCTTATTTTTATAATTTATTTATGAGTGGAAATTTATTTTAATGATATATGATATAATTACAAAATATAAAGATAATTCTATAATGCAAAAAATTAGAAATAGGAAAGTTTTTGTTATTTTATCTTACTCTTTATTGTTTGGTTATGATAGAAAATTTATGTGAAGAAAAAATGAATTTAAAAAAAAATCTGAATTGATTATTTTTATTAAAGATACGTTTCGTGATCTGAATTCTTAAATTAAGAAATGTTTTACAAAATTATTATTTTACTTAACAAAATATGTAATTGAATATGATAGTTTGTAACATAGCTTGTAATTTAATGAAAAGTTTAAAAAATTTATTTCAGGAAAGGAATTTTTGTATGTTTCATGAATGAAAGAATGTTCTTCATATTCATCATCATTAAATGTGAATTGATATCTACATAATCCACTTTGAATTGATATGAAATGAAATTTAATATTCAAGTAATACAGTATGAAAGTTTGTGCTAATCAACTCATACTATGTTTTCTAAATACTTTTCAATAAAAATGATAAAATATATGAAAATTAAAAACTTTTTGCACTTTTTAAAAAGAATTCATGATTTTTTATGTTGAAACAGTTGAACCTTGAGATGTTTGAATTTTATATTAAAGATTAAAACCAAACTGACTGCAAAAATATTGATTATTTAATATTAATTTTTACATGCCTTTTATATATTTCTGCTTCACGCTTTATACTTACTAATTGATATGTTACTGATGAAATTTTGGCTAGAGTTTTAGTTTGATTATTTAAATTTCTTAAGGTTTATTACATTTAATTTGTAATATTTTCCTAAATTGAGCGAATGATTGTATATCAGGTATCAGAAAACAATTTATGGGAAATAAAAATCATAATAAAAAGGATTTTTGTGTTATATTTTATCAAATGAAATTCTGAAGCGAAATTCTAACTTTTTTATCTTGTTTTGATGCTTTTGTTTCTTTCTTGTTTTGATTACTCCCATCCTTAAACTCCGTTAACATGTACCTACTACAACATGGATTTATTTGGCTTGGATTGTTTGTGGCTCAGTGGTCATTTTCTGTGCACAAGACAACATGGATTGATTCAAAACAAAGAAGAATAAAAGGAAATTGTGTTGTAACAATTATTAAATGAAACAGTTAATAGATTATAAACACAAATAGCTGCTATTTATTTCAATTATATAGCTATTTTCTTTCTTTTAACACACAATCAATATAGTTCCATGTTATAAGGGAAATTTAAGCCATGCTTAGTAAAAATTATAATGCAGTCATGATATAAAAAATTTATAACAAAGAATAATATATCATTAAAAAGTTTCAAACTCTTTCTTTCTGTACGTATTTCTATTGTACTTCAAAAATATTTTTTGGAAAGTATCTGAAAAAATCGTTTTAATTTGATACTAAATATATTCACTCTTTGCAAATTAATAATAAGGAATAAGTAATGAGGATTAAAATTATTTAAAAAAGAAATCACATGACCTTAAGATTTAATAAATTTCTTTTATAAACATTCACATAAAAACAATTGTCCATCTACAAATACAATGGAAAAAGAGTTTCTTCCAAAAAGCATTAAGATTCCAGATACAATAGATTTAATAAAAAATTCACATAAAAAATAAATAGATTGAAGTTATTGAAATGTCAGATGGAATTTACTGAAGCAAATTTCATATGTTGATACTTTTAATTATTTTCTTTTTTTATGGTCTGTTATCTTAAACTAACACTCAAGCACAAACATAAAAATTTTCATTTCATGAGGAATTTTTTCTAGTTTTAATTCAGTCTGAAGGATAATTAATAATTTGTACTTGGTAAATACTAAATTAAGACTTAATGAATAATTAAAAAGAATTATTGAAGTGAAAAATATTTAGAAGTTTTTTGATCAAGTAACAAAAATAAATTAAGTATTTTCTTTAAAAATATGTAGAGTCTTTAATTCATATTCAATTTATTAAAGTTAAGTTTGATATAAATTTCCTCTCCATTTCTTGTAAGTAAACATTAAAAAGAATGTAAATGTTTGTAATTTTCTTTTTAACCTACCTGTAATAAATGTAATAAAAACCTAATTTTACGTAATTTTTTAACATGATGAGTTTTAAGAAATACTTATTTTTAAATTACTTCTCTCAATATATTTCAATTGAGTTAGCATAAATACACCGTTTAGTTCTTACAAGTTTAATGTAGTATATAGTAACACTCTTAAATTTGATGAAATTTTTGTCGCTCGGCGCTCACTTTTTTCGCATGCATCCCAACTAAATTGAATAGTAATAGATTTATTGTAATGGTTAAAGAAGTTTCCATTCTAATAAATGTATACCTGAAGTTGGTATCGAACACACGAATCTTACAAGGGAATGTCTGAAATCTTAACATTAAATTTCCGATTTAATGATTCGAAGATTTTATTAACAGTTACCAAGTTATCAAGTATTCCTTAATTAAATTTTAAAAATATTCGAAAATCATTGCTTCATTATATGATGGGTATGAACCACCTGAAGTTAACTACCATAGGGATTGTTATCATATCACTCTACGGTGTAGAATAACACGGATATCACTTAGAAGTACTTTATGACACCAAAGCTACAAAATATGATATGATATTTCTAAAATTAAAGATTTAGTTATTTTAAGATTAGATTTCAAAGATTTTATTATTTAAATAATGGGCACAGATACTGTATAATCCAGGATTCTAAATTTTGAATTTTTTGTATGAAAAAAATGTTGCCAAGATGGCAATTGTGAAGTACACGATAAAGTAAATACTAGGGTTGGGAAAATAGAGTTTTGTGCATATTTTTTATAGATCTCCAAGTCTAAGACGCAATAAAAACCAGTTTGCCAGATACATAAGAAAATCTGCCAAAAATTCACCAAACTCCTTACTCTTCTTCCTGGATTCTACGTCATTTGTGCCAGATAATGATTTAAAATATTTAAAAACTGCAAAAATGAAATTATTGCATCCATTAGACAATTCTAGTTCTATATAATGATGGCATTTAAAGTTATTAACAATTAACCAAATTTTATCTACGCATGGAAAAACATTTGGGTTAGAGTCAAGTAAATCAATGATTTACTTTTGGCTTTGATAATGGTTGCAGTTCATTGAGATATAAACTTATAAATGTACTAAGAAAGCTATGAAATTGAAGATTTCCGTTGTACCCTGGACCACCTCACAATTATCACATTCTAATGACTTACAGTGGGGAATCCCATCATTCGCAGTCAGCTGTAGAAACCCACATGTGCTCGCACTTTGCTTTGTGTGAATGTTCTGCTCGAAAATTTCTTCAAGTTCTTATTAAAATTTTCTTATTACACTAAATATGAATTTTTATTTAATTATTTTGTAAATTATTACCAGAAAATTTAACTTATTACTAAGAAGTTTTTATATTTAAAAAAATCTTAAACAATTAAAAATATATAAGAAGCCATCACAATGAATATATGAATATCGTAAATAATTTTTAAATGTCATATATATATATATATACATATATATATATATATATATATATATATATATATATATATATATATATATATATATATATACATATATAATTATTAAAAATCATAAAAATATTTTTAATTTCCAAGATAGTTAAAAATGTATTGATTTTAAATAGCTGTAATAATTAGTTAATTTGCTGTTTATTTGTAATTGGTAATCCTTGCAGATACTTTTCATAATTAATATTATATTTTTAAATTCATCAAATAGTTTTCAAAATCATTAAAAGAAACGTTTCTTTTGCTTTAATACCTACAGATTGAAGAATTTAGCTATTGTATACTTTTAATAATTTAAGGAATAAAAAGCTAACTTAATTACCTAACACACAATAGATTTTATAGTATATAGTAAGCTACTGACAACACGAAATTTTTGTGAAAATTTTGAAAGCAAATTTTTCATATTAAATTGCTTTTACTGAAAGATTTCCGTTTCTAATTATGCAAAAAATATCACTCCATACAAGAACCCGTATTGTTATTATACATCCTTTAATATTTCTTAAATTGTTTTACACAAATATTAAAATTAATGAGTCTCTCGTATGAATACTTCTTTTTCAAAAGGAGAAAAATATCAAAAATATAAAAACAGGGACACACACCTTAACATTATTGTTTACAATAGCATTCTAATAATTGAATATTTGATATAGAACTTGTCAACATCACATTTTTTCACATATTCAGATTAGCCCTACTTTAAATATTTTTTGCCTTCACAGAATTATAACTTCTTTGATATGCAAATACTTATAAGCTATAAATTTTGAGAAAGATTTTTTTTAAAGTACTTTTTAGTACAGTAATGATTTAACTTCATTCTTCTTTTGATGGTTATAAACAAAAATATTTAGCTACTTTTGATTTGTTGAATCAAATATTTTTAAGTACTTTTTTGATTAAAGAAGTAAATATTCAGAAATTTAATTTTTGTAAACATAAATTCACTAACCAGAAATGAATACTGTGTCTAGCTTGAAAGTATTAATTTCACATAAAGTTTAAAAATACATATCATAATTTATTAATTTATCACAAAAATAAATTTTATTTCTTATGTTAGCAACATCTGATTGAAGATCAAATTATTTAGCTTTAATATTAAAATTAAGTAATTGAACTTTATTTTCGAAAATATATACTAAAGGAATAACAAAACCATAACATAGTGCTTATTTGAAATATTCTTTTTCAAGAAGTTGAAAGTATAATATTTAGTGCAAGGGTGTTAGATATTGAAGTATATGAGAAAAAAGCTTAATACTTAAGATGTAATCCCTAAATTTGTAAATGAAAATTTTCTTGCTTTTCCCAGATAAAGGAGATTTCTTAGTTTCCGGAATTTGTAAGTAACTTTAAATTTAATTTAATGATTTTAAATTATACTTACAAAATAGTAGCTTAAAATATCCTTAATTTTACAAAAAAAATATTGAAATAATTTGAAAACACTCAATAAAGACTTTAAATAATTTAACATGTTCTCCTGTGTTTTCCTTTTACGGAAAAAGTTTTGAGATTACTAAAGTCAAACATTTTTTAAAAATTTAAATTTGATCATTTGCTTATAGTGAAATCATATTATAATATTTCTGAAACAAAAATGCATTTCTTAAATATTTAAGGGAAAATTTTCAGTAATTTTTCTGAAATTAGCTGTTTTTTGATGTATTTTAATATCATTTGCCAGTCCTATACCAAAATGTAAATTTAGCGAAAGGGTTAATCAAAATTAAAATTTTCTTGCTAAAAATAATAGCTTCCTTGTAAAAATTTTAGATCTTAATCGTAACAAAATAATATAATTTTTATGTGGAATAAAGAGTAACATAAGTCCCATTCTAAAGTTTGAAAATAGTTAAGCAACAAGATTTATTCCTTCATATTTTGCAATTACCTTCATTTTGATATTTTAGCCAATGCATGAAATATGTGTACTGAAAATTTGAGTAGTGTGAAGCTAACAACAAATTGAAAAATTTCAAAATATGTTTAGTCAAATTCTCGAGTAAGCAGAAAATTAATGCACATGTAGTTAATTTTAAATTGTTTACAAGTAGAAAACAGATAGCAGAATTATAAATTGGTGTTTCTGATTATATCAATTTGACTACATGATTAACAAATGCCTAATTAGCGAAACTTAGGATTTTTTTCAAATTCCGTGGGAAACCGTTAAATGTAAATTTAAATCAAATGTAGAACTGGTGTAGTGGATGCACATTTAAACTTGAATTATCTTGGAAACATCTGTTTCATGATGTATTCCAGGTGAGCGTGTCGATAAATTGCCTTCAGTTGGACAGAAAAAATTATTGAAATACCATATTGTCACTTCCATATTCTTGTTTGCACACACACACACACACACACACACACACACACACACACACACACACACACACACACACACACACACACACACACACACACACGCACGCACACACACACACACACATACACACACACATATATATATATATATATATATAAATATATATAATGTGTATATGTATATATGTATGTATGTATACACACTCACAAACATATATATATGAATGCCGTTTTACTCTCATAAGTTATTCTAGTAGCTAATTGCATATGTGAAAATATTACCGGCTTATGAACATTATGTCTGATTCAAGCAGTGAAGAATTTAATTTTTATTATGAAGATAACTCTTCGGACAAGGACTGTAAATTCGTTGATCTTTCTGGGGCTCACATTTGGTACCCAGTCGAGTGTTAAACAGTTCAAATTTTTTGACACTGTTTTATAAATTATGTAAGCATTTAAAATGATATAATTAGTATCAAGTAAATCAATTTATAATATAAGATTAGGTACATTGTGGAATTAAATAATACCTGAAATATTACGAAGATTAATTATTCGCAGAACAAAATATATAATCCAATTTTAATAAAATGAAACTCTAAAAATTGAAAGAACTTCTTAAAGTTGCATTTTATAAAATTAGATTATATATTTTGTACAAAAATCACTGCAAAATTGCTTATAATACTAAATTCATCCAAAAGTTAAAAAATTAGCATCTAACTTATTATTTATTTTATCCCTTCTAATTTTAAACAAAAAATTTTAACATTTTAAAATTTCATATTTTTGAACAAATTAAGTAAAAAAAAATTTTTATATTTTAACCTTGTCGCCAAGTCACATATTTTTATACAAAACTAAAAAATATTAATAATTTAAAAACTTGATAAAAAAAAGTGAAAATTAGTACTGTATACGTTGCTTATAAATTTCAATTTAGATAGGCTTTAATTACTAAAATTAAATGCGAATAAATATTGAAAAGTAAAACATAAATAGCTATTCCTTCCTTGAAACACTTTCGATTTTCGCTCACATTAGTTAAATCAACCATGACGGTTCAGTAAATAAATTCCCCATCTACGATTTCACGGTAATCCGTCAAATCTTGGGATTGAATTTGAAGCTTTGCAGTGAAACCAGTTGCCCCTACCAAGGGACTCGGGATAGCCGGAAAACGCACAGAATTGCTTGCCCGAGTTACCTCGGGATAGCCGGTTAAAGGGTTAAAATGTTTCCTGCTTACATATAATACTTTTGTGATTTATCATACAGCAGAATATGAAAACTTCTGGCGTTATAATTAAAATTTAAATCATTATTACTTTGAAGTTTTCCGGATTTTTCTCAGTGATCCTTCATCAATGTTCTCAAATCCTCGTTTAACAGATTGAAAGAAAGAAAGAAAATTGTAAGTCAATAATTTTGATGCTCTTTTGTAAAAATATTTTGAATGATATGTTGATTTACGTATGCTTCACTACATAAGCGCTTCTTTGTCACGTTAGTTATCAGCATTTTGACATATTTTTACTTCATTCAGATTCATATTCAACATTTATCATTCTCATATACTAAACATTTATGTAACAAGAGACTATAAATTAACAATTACAATGAAGATTTCATTAGTATTAATATGTTTTATTTTAATACAGACGCAGAAATTAATAAAGCTGTAAAATACATCTAGCTGTCGTGATTTAGACTTTAATAAATTGGAATTCATCCACATTTTTTTTTGTTTTAGATTTATATATTACTCAATTTTCAGCCACTATTGTATCAAAATTGTAGATTAATAAATATCATTTTAAAGAAAATAATTATAGTCCTTATTTTAGTGATTATTTGTAAGTTTTTATTTCTACTTGTTTCTAGAGTATTACTGTGTACATTTTTTGCATTATGAAACTGTACAATTAAAAAATATGTTCGGAATTTAAGCATTATAAATATTTACTATTTGTTGATTTTTTTGAACAGAATTTAAGTTATATTCAATTTAAAAGATTCCAAATAATATTTAAAGATTGCTTCTCTTTTCTTCAAATGATGTGGTTTAAAAATAAAATTCTTTTCTAGAAATATTCTTAATTGTTTGCAGTATTTATAGGGAAAAAATGCCTTCTTTATTCACTTATAATAAAATTTATATTTTCTGAATTCTCAGTTCAATTTTTGTAAAAAGCGTAAAATACAAATGTAATTATATTGAAATTCTTTTTATGGATATTTATATAACAGTTTTTGAACATCTTAAATGAGAACAAAAGATCTCTTAAGTATTTTTTTTATAGAATTCCGTTTTCAAAAGTGTACCTTTATGCTTATTAAATATTACATCATGAGTGATGAAAATATTTTAATAAAGCTCTAAAAAAGAATCTTCCACAGATGAATTTTAATTTCAATGCGTGCAAGTACGTTTTACGTTTTATATCTATGTTTTGATGAATATTTCAATTAATTTCAATAAATGTATATTCACATGTATATATTTATTGAAAAATTAATTCCACATGATCTCTTTCATTGCAACTAAAAAGTAAAATTTTTATATTTGAGAAATGTATTTCAAATTAATCAGTATTTTTGTAAGTTTCTTTTTGTATCAAAATTTGATTTATCATGTTATTTTCTTTTGTACTAATTTTTTTTAACAAAATTACACTTTTAATTGAATTTTAGCAACATGTAAGCATGATATGGTTAGTGAATAAATTATTTAAATATAATTAAATGCCTGTATAGTCAATTTTAAATTAGAAATTGAATTATATTTTTATACAAAAAATAGAATAGTACTAAGCTCAATAGGTGATTATATTTTTTCATTGGAACTAAAAAAGAAAATAATAAAATATATGAAGCAATAAAGACGTTATTCAGGAAACTCTTTATATTCTAGTTTCTTATATAAGTAGATTTTATAAAAATGTCACTAGCAATGAGCTTTTAACAAACCGTGATAAATGATTTTAAATGGAAAATAAAAGAAGCAAGGTTGAAAAGCGTTTTTCTAATAATTACATATTCTCATGCGAATAGTATTTTAAAGAAAAGAAATAATCCAGAAGTGTTGAAATCACTACGTTAATATTTCTAATGGAAGATCAAAAAGATTACTCTTCTCCTGTATTGATGTAAGTTTATCATTTATTCCATAAAAATGATTATTTTTTTTCCTATCTAAATGGAAGAAACTTCATTATCGTGTCCTGAAGTTCCATAAACTAGTTTAAGAACTCTGCGTATCTAATGGAATTTTTTTTTTCGTTTTTATAAAATAGTTTGAATGTAAGTATACTCTTTCTATATAAAAATAAAATATATGAAAGGTTTTCAATTTTATAAATAATAGTAATAACTGAATCTGCAATGCGTCATATATTGTGCTTATTTCAGATTAAAAACATTCACTTAGTTTTAATAAACTTCTATTTTATGAATTATTCTAAATCGATATATTTATTTATTCTACTGTTAAAATAATCGAGAAAAAGAAAAAAGTAAGATTTTAATTTTCAATTTTTAATAACTATGAGGAAACTTTTAGCGATTTAAAATAAAAGATACAGAATTGAATAATTTAAGTTCTTAAGTTAAAATAGTATTTATTTAGATGTAATATTGATAAGAAAAAATGCGTAAACTTCTGACATAAGTTTATAATTTGCAATCTTATATCTACTATCTGAGGAAAATTTGAAATTTTGGATGGGAAAACACATTTAAAATTTCATTAGTTTAAATTTTGATCTCTCAATTAATATCCAATTTGTTTATCTTTTTTTCTTTTCTAACGCACTTCTGATGATCAAATACAAAAATCGGTTTCAATGGAGTCAATGTTTTGTCTATTTATAGCTCTTTTGATTTATTTTTTGGATATTAATAACCTAAAAGTTTTTTATGTTTCTTAAATTTTATTTCAATTGGCATTAAGTTAGTGTACTGTACTTATGATTGTAATAAACAAAAACAAATACATATTTGCAATATAACTAAAATATAGGAAAATATATTTATACACACTGCTTATAATTGAATCAATAGAGAAAAATACCATCCATTACGTATTTGTTATAGAATTTTAAAATTTCTTTTAAAGTTTTACAAAATTTTTGATAATATTTTCAAACGTCGTTTAAAATATATTGCGTTTTACGACATAATATTGCATAATTTATAATGTTTCTTATTATAAGTCCTTTAAATAATTAATGAAAAGAAAAATTGCTTCACAGTAATAAGCTATAAAGTTCTGACGAAAGTATGAATTAATTTTATTTTCGAAATAACGAACAAAAATTTATAGACATATGATATTTTGCATACTTAAAAGTTTAAGCATTAATTTTATTGTCCAGAATGGATTAAATGTATGTAATTATGGACGGTAGTATAACTTCAGTTAAAGTTGATAAATTTTAGAAACTATTCATCCGCTTATGAAGAACATTATTTTTAAAAATGTCCAAATTTCAATGTAGTTTTAAATTATCTTTGACAGCACCTTATAATAAAGGGTTTCCAAAATTTTAATATTCGAAGAAATTTTTGCCCTCCTCTTGACGGAAAGAAATGCGTGCATTTGAGAGAAGAACAAAACAGTTTCGGTTTTTTGTTTTGCAAATAAATAAATTCTATTTTATAAATTTCTTTCTTTTTATAAAAATATTTCTTTAACAGACAGAATGACTTTCTTTGATGTTTAGAATTAATTTCTATTCATTTATTTGTATTATGTAATATTTTTGGAAAATTTAGATATTGAATATCAAATATTTTCAAAATTTTTAATCTGTTGGTATTGCAGTTAAGAATGTAGCGACAAGATATGACAGTTTTATAAAATGCCAATATTAAAACAAACATTTTTATATATTAGAAGACAACTAAAAGCAAAGGACATTTTAACTTAATTTAAAGTTCACTTAAATGCAACTTCTTATCAAATTATTATTTACTAAGCCCTATTTTAACTTCAAATTTTAATAAAACACACATATAGAGTGAAAATTAGTTTCTAATTTGTTAAAGTTACAGTAATGATTTAACACAGTTATTTCCATTTACTTAAAATAATATTAATTTTCTTGATGTTATGTGTTATTTTTAAGTGGCACTTTAATATGAAATATTTATTGCTACGTAAAAACGAATGAAATAATATAACAAATGTTATCTATAGGTCATATAAAATTCTTAATAATATGGCAGTTTGTATATTAAATATAATGTATTAAATAAGTAAACACAATGCTTTTACATATAGTGTCTGTCTTCAGCATGATATTAAATCAAATCAAATTAGATTTACATGCAGTGAAATTACTGTAGAAATTTAAAATCATAAATAACTATAAATACGAATCGTATCGAAATTATTTAGTAGTATACGGTCTTTATTTATAGTAACTTTATTCAGAAATCGGGAATATTGTTATCAGCACTGAAACTTTAACATTGTCATTTTGTTTTTTGAATCATTTAAACTAAAATGTAGGTTATTTATTTTTTTTATTTCTATAAACACGAAAGATTATATTCATTATGGGAAGAATGAAAATGATAAATGCAATTTCATTTAATATTCGGAAGGAATAAATATATTTTTATTTTTTATGATGTTTTAACATCAATGTTTACTGGGAAAAAGTTAAAAATTGATTCTTCTAAACATACATATTATTACAAATTATTGTATTTTTTGCCAACATTCAATTTAACTAATATATGTATATCTTATGTATTATATATCAGAAAGTATGACAGCAAAATTGTAATGCACATTATTGTTAAATATTATTTTGATAACTCTGTTAACCACCATATTTAATACTTAATTTTTTAGATTCATATTTCATATTCAATAAATGCTTCCCAAATGAATATAACGTAAGAAATATATATATATATATATATATATATATATATATATATATATATATATATATATATATATATATATATATATATATATATATATATATATATATATATATTTCTTATAACGATATAATTAAACAAATAGAAAATTAATTTAATTATAGCGTTATAAGAAATAAACAATAAACTTTGTTACTTGATATTAAATCGTATTATAAAACCATAGATTAACCAAAGTAAAGGTGATTGCGAAATAATTTTTTTAAATGGAACACTTAGAATTATTATCTTACAGTTATATTTACGGTATTTATACTTCATATTTTGCAATTATTTACTTTTATAGTATAACCTAAACATTCTTCGTAACTTGCAGTTTCGTGCTATAGCAAATTATTTTATTAGCAGTTTACATCTCTCTTTTTCTATTGTTGCCAATTTTTTTTGATAATACCAAACGATATGTTTGTCGAGTTTAGTAAAACATTTTTAAGAACAATTTATTTACTGTGTCAATTTTAGGTTATAGTTTTATAATGTTACTCTAATGGATAGAATTAATTACATTTATATAGTTTAGAAATTATTAATTAGATGATTAGACACATTTTGAATCCTACAAAAAATCTATTTGAGAAATTTTTAATCGTAATATTTTTTGAATAGAATCATTGTATAAAACATCTGTTAATTGTGGCAATTTAAAATTAATCATAATATTAAGTCAAATTTCATTTATTCAAATTTAATCATACATTTTCATCCTATTTTGGAAATATTTCCAAAATAGGGTGGACATTTGGAAAACCAGACACTTGGAAATATTCTATATAAATATTTCCAAATGTCTGGTTTTTTTTAATTCTCTAATAAGTGATTTTATTCTGAAAATAATTAATTATAAAGGAAATGTTTAATTTTTTTAATCTTTATATATTTCCTATAAAATCATGAAAGTGTATTTTTAGATGTAGTAAAATGATTTTTCATCATTTTCAGTCTGGATTCTGTGATCAAAATATTTCTTCTCAGAAACATTTCCAAATGTCTGATTTTTGAATTCTCTAATAAATGATTTGATTCTGAAAATAATTAATTATAAAGAAAAAGCTTTATTTTTTAATTTTTATACATTTTCTGAAAAAATCATGAAAGTGTATTTTCAGATGTAGTAAAATCATTTTTCATCATTTTCAATCTGGATCTACGATCATTGTTTTAATTCATTTTTCTTTCGGCTATTAAATAATTTTCTCCAGGTAATACTAAAATGTTTTCACACATTCATAAAATATCTTATTTTATCTATTCTTTTTGCAATTTACTAAGTGAGTTAACAATGAAATATTGCTCTGTTGTTTCAGTACGGTAATAGAATTTTCTTGAATAGCCAAAAGTAATGCTTATCCTTTATCATATTTTAGCTTATTATTATTTTGTATTTATTTATATTTATTATTATATTTATTTTGTGATACCTATGTAAGATATTTTAAAATTATTTTTGATGTATGCAACTTTTGAAATATAAGAATATATACTTTATATAAATTAGTAAAGACCAAGACTTTTGTAAACTAACATGACGATTTTTATAAACATCACTTCACTAAAAATAAAAAACAAAAGCACGAAAAGTAGTTATTTTATAAATTTTCTCTTTAAGATTATAAGTTACAATTTACAGTATCTTTCAACGATTTATGTTGTTGTGGTTTATTGTAATATAATTTCTTAATAGATATTATTAAACTAATAATAGATGTGTTTTACAAATTCTTTACCATTATAGCACTTAGATTTCTGCTTTTCTCTTACTTATAATTATTAGCAATCAAACGTTATTATTGCTGAATGATGAATATTACGCTTAAATTGATGCTTATAGCAGGTAAATGAAAAAAAGAACACAAAAAGAGCAAGAAAATTAAATTTACATATAAATCATTTATTAATATATTGCGTTCAATGATTACTGAAATAAATCTAATTATTTAAATAAATAAAATTCTATTACTGTTTTAAAATAAACTTATAATGATATTGTGTTTTCTCATAATTTTTTATCATAGTATGATAATGATTATCCTAAAATTCAATGTACTTATCTTTTAAATTATTGTTGAAAAAGTGATGATGTGAATAATATTTCTTGTTTACGTATTAATTTAAATTAAAAAGACAAATATATGTAATTATCATTAATATTACATAAATATTAGATATCTTATTTTAATGTTCAAAGACTGTTTAAATCTTTAATGAAGATAATTTATTATGATCTGTTATTATATATCTTAACAGTCTTTGAACATTAAAATAAGATATCTAATATCATAAATATTAGATATCTTATTTTAATGTTCAAAGACTGTTTAAATCTTTAATGAAGATAATTTATTATGATCTGTTACTTCAGAAAATTAATTTCTTCTTACTATGTAAATAAAAAAAGTCGATGTTACTTTATATAATTTAATAACTTATTATCTTATTAATATTTATAACTATAATATTATACTCATTCAAATTCAAATGTGAATTAATTTAGCTTTAAAATTATTTTTAAGAATAGAAGAAAAAAATGTTGTTTGATTTATGATAATAAATTAAATTGAATTGAAAAGATAAGTTAAAATTAAATGAGATTATTACATAAGACATGTGAATCATTTATAAAATTTTGGTAATTCTTTATTTTATTTGCATTTTTATTAACAAACTACGTTTTGGTTTTAATTTAAAAATTTATTAAGAATTAATCAATACGAAAAATGCTGCATGTTAAATATCTTATAATGTAACTACTCTTTAAAAAACGTAAGTACATACATTTATTTTAAACTCTAAAGAAAATGTAAAAAATTCATGGATTTGAATAATTATAAAAAAAATTTTGTAGTTTATCTATTTTTCATGATTGTGATATGATGAAAAATTTATATCAGAATTTAGTAATTTAGTTTCTCTACTTATGATAAATTCTTATGAAGTTTCGTAACATATAAATATTTTATATTTTGGTATAAAAACAATAAATTTTTGTTTTGATTTTAAGAATTATTTAGCTTAAAAGAGTGCAAGGAAATTTTAAAAAAAATTTGCACATAATACTAGCCTGTGTTGTGAAATATATGGAATAAATATAAATTTAAAATATATGCTTGTGTGAAAAATGTCATTTTTAAATAAAAGCTAATAATTGGCAATATAAGGATAAAATAAATTCAGTTATGCATTCCATATTCTTTTAAGGAAGCTTTATCTACTGAATAAGTATGCCAAGAAATAAAAAACTCAGTTCATTGTTGTTTAATATGCAAATTAAATGGAATTTATCTCCTAATATTACTGAAAAATGTTTATATCTTTCACGTATAATTGCTTTTGTTTCGATAAATTTAAGGAAAAGAATTTTGAAAATTGATTAATTTTGAGATTGCACAAAATTAAAGCTCATGCTTTACTTTGGTAGAATTTCTTATTGAATTTACAATCACAGGTCATAATAATTTCATTTTTAAATTTTTAAGCATTTAATTTTCTCAATAATTCAATTTTTTTACACAAATGTACAGAGTTAGACACATAAAATTGGCCAGTATAAACAACGCATAAAATAAAATGTATTTTTTAAAAATAAGGTTACTCTTCTTCATTGTAGGCACTGAAAGTGTAATCCACACATTTCACCACATATGTAAGAACATTAGAGTTTTTTATATTCTTATAAGTCCCTATGTAGTGATATTATTAATGGCAGTCTGGATCCTTATCTTGAGGTCTTCAATTGCGTTTGGATTTGGCTTGTATACTCTTTTCTTCGGCGATTTCCAAACGTAAAAATCACCAAGAGACAGGGCAAAAGAAGGTGACATAGATGACCACAAACCATTGCTGATCGTCTTCTCAAGTTTAAGCACTTCGGGCACACGGGGTAATCCTGATCTGATCTGAGGCATGTTGCACTGTCCTGCTGAAAATAACACCACCGAAGCTTCACTTCTCAAATATTTGAATAAAACTTTAATGGCATTACCAAATCAAATTCCCTGTTACTGTCGTTTGAAAGAAAATGAGATCCACATTGAATATATATATATATATATATATATATATATATATATATATATATATATATATATATATATATATATATATATATATATATATATATATATATATATATATATATATATATATATATATATATATATATATATATATATATATATATATATATATATATATATATATATATATATATATATATATATATATATATATATATATATATATATATATGTATATATATATATATATATATATATATATATATATATATATGTATATATATATATGTATATATATATATATGTATATATATATATATATTATTAAAATATTTTAAGGATGCATTTGAAACTATATATGCATAGTATTAAATTAAAATTAGTAAGTAGGACTTGTTGAGAAAAATATAATACACAAATATAAAAAAAATAATTGTAAAAATCGCAATATTCAGAAACATTACAATGGGTCTGTCGGTTTTACGTGCCGTGTACCCTGCACTTAAAAATATGTACTTATTAAAAGTTTGACTTATCTATAAATATAAAGAGTTATATTAAATCCTGCAATGCTTAATAAAAGAGCTATTTGCATTGAACTTCAATAAATTTTACTAGAATAGTCACTTCAATAAATTTTACTAAAGAACATTCATTCATCGAATGGAAATTTTTCAATATAAAAATATCTTTAAAAATAAAATTTACCCTTAAAACAAAAAACAAATACTTTTAAATTTTGATTTTAAATGTAATTCTGTTGTCTAAATAATGACTTTGCTTGATTATATGTCAGGTAAAAAATGAAATGTAAAAAAATAGGGCAGGAGTATATGCTCTCAATTATTTGTGAAATATTTTTCATGTCCCCAGAAATATTCCTTTAATATCTTATTTATCTTAGAAGTAAGCTGAAAAAACAGTAATGAACTATGTTTGATAGATGATAGATTCAGAAATGATTGGAAATAATCAAAAAAGTTAACTCAAATATATTTTCGTCTCCTATTGAAAAGAATGTCTTGTTGTGAAGGGTATAGTGAATATGACATTGTCACGCTTTCATTTATCAGACGCGATGTAAAGAATAAGATAAAATTCTTTATTGCAGTAATTACGAATTTGTCACATATAATTTTCTTCCACTATAACTTAAAGGCTGTGGAATATAATAACTTAATTAAATTTCTTCTGAGAAAGTCATTTTGCTGTTTCTTTCATGAACTGTTACATGAACAAATTTTTTGTCTAAGAATTTCGATATTTCTGTTCATAAAGAATCATGTAAGTGATATTTATAAAACGATTAATACAATGCGACAACCAAAATAATTGAAATCAAATTTAAAATTGAAAGTGTTGTCTGGAAAACACTTCTTTTATATAACTTTTAATCACGAATGGTAATTTTAATTTTTCTAATGATATGATTTTTAAAGCAATTCTGGTTTCATGTGAAAACTTTTATAATTTAAAATTCAAGGATAGAAGAAAATCAGTTAATAACAATCTATGTTAACTTATCAAAAGCAAATCTAAACGCCTTTATAATTTTACTTAAAAGAGGTCTCAAAACTTTAGTAACATGAGAAAATTATAACAAAACATATTATATTTAGGGCTAAGTCTATCTGTTTTTCTCTATACATTCTAAGTTATTTGTTAGGTTTTGTCTAATAATCTGTCTTAATAATAATTATTAACTGTTTTAATAAGACATGTTAGTTAAATTTATGTTTTTAATTTAACAGAAGTTTAAAGTTATTACTTATAGTAAAATACTAAAATAGAGTTATGCACGATAAATATGTATATAAATGTCATACAATGTGATGCATATCAATAAATATTCAACTGCAATATATATATATATATATATATATAGTATATTAAAATTAAAATATTTTAAGGATGCATTTTGAAACTAGATATGCATAGTATTAAATTAAAATTAGTAAGTAAAACTAACTAATTTTATTAATATTGTAAATTTTTATTTCAATTAAGTAATTTTATTACTATTATTAATTCATGTAACTTAACACTTGTAAAGTTGCAATAATAGCACCAGTTAATGTTTTAAAAAACAAAATCAATAAAAAATTCGAAAATGTTTATTAAGTTTAAATAAAGAAAAAAGTATGTTTTTAGAAATTCATAAATTAAGTATTATTTCACAGAAAATGTAATTCTTTTGTATTTTTCAAATATATAGCATTTTCAACATTTATAAAGTAGGGCAAAAGTAAAACTGTTTTTCATTCAAACACACTTTCAAATGATAAATAGATTACAGTAATTTGTCTTATTTTTTTAATAATTATGTATCTTAGTAGTTTTTATATTTTATTGTAAAAAGTTTTATTTAGTCATAAATATATTTATTTCAAATTCTTTTGTGCTTTATTAGCTGATTATTTTCGTAATATACAGATTTCAATCAATCTTATTGAATAATGCTTATTTATGCAGTTGGTGTTTCTCACACTGAAAAAGAAATTTCTTCAAAGATATTGATTGAGTCTTCACTATAAAAAACAATGTTCACTGAGATTGCATTAGGTAAATGATATTTTCCAATCTAAATAGTGAATTTTGGGTCTAAATTTCAGCAAAACATACACAAAAATAATATAGATTTATTTTTTATTGTTAGAATATTTTTCATAATAAGAATTTAATTACAAGTAGACAGTTTATCAGAAAAATTTAAATAATTGTATGTGAATTGATGTTGTTTACAATGTAAATCTTTAAAAAGTACTTTTACTAATACAAATAAATATTAAATACTTAAAAATAGATGTCGCTCAAATAAGAATATATTTCTTAAAATAAAATTTGTTTTTGAGTTACTTAGAGTAAGGATATGTCTCCGTATGTTATTTTAGGTATTAGGAACAAAAAACTGATGATTTTATAGGATATTTTTCTAAGTATTTCAAAGTTTTAAGTAATTCTTATATGACACTTCTTACTATACTTAAGCCAATTACTAAATGTATCTTAAATGATGCCTCATTTGCTTTTTGAAAAATTGTATAAAATAAAAGTTGTAAGCAATGAAGCATAACAATAACCCAAATAAGCGAAAAACAAACTTTAAAGAACCATTTCTGTATGAGAATGGTTAAGGATTTAAATAATACTTTCAGAATGAATTTAAAAAAAGCTATTACGGATTCATGCAATATCATACGTTTCTCAAAAAATGAACAGCAATTTTCCGAATACTACTAAAGAGAATTTTATTTTAAACTTTGCATTTAAAAATTAAAAACTCACTAAAAGGATTACATATAAAATTAATGTATTTGTAGAATAAATGTGTGCTTGACATAAATATTTTTATAAATTAAATTAATTAAAATAAAAATACTTTTATAAATTGTCCTTTAAAGCTTTGAAAATAAATCAAATATTGATTTCTTAATTCTTATATTAAAGTAAAGTCATAGAAAGGCGGAAAAATTAAAATCATTTGAAACGATTGTATGAAAATATTGTATGTTGATCACAATCCTAAACTACTGAATAAATAAATGTCCATTTACGATTAATGTGTTTTAAATTAAGGCAGCACTATCAAAGTATATCCCAAACGGTTTTAAGTACATCATGGAAAATAGAAAAATACATTGATAGAAAAAATATTCAACAATTTCTAAGTTACAATAGCAAAAATGGCTTTATAGCAAAGTTCTTCAACCTGTACTGCAATTCAATAGGTATAAATCATTGTAATGATTCATAAATTGCTTAAACATCGTTTAAAAATGTGATTTGTAGCAGCCTATTTAACAAAATGTTTATTTGTAAGATTTTTAGATACTTAATACACTAAAGTCTTAAATACAAGAAAACGTTTTATTTAAACCTCAAGTATAAGTATTAAGAGCTGACAATAAATTTATAGCAAAAATAAATTATTCATGATAAAAATTTTATACATTATTCAAGGTAAAGTATAATAAATTTCTCATGGTGTTTTATGAAATACTGAGTGGAAGTTTGAAGTACTCATAGAAGAGCTTTATATCATATCATTTTGAAATCACTGTAAAGATTTCTTTGAGAGGAATTTTTGTGCAAAATTTACGTACATTTTTTAAACGTTAACACATATACAAAAATATATAAATATATCTTTTTCAGTATAAAAAAAACTGTGCTTTTCTTTAAATTATTTTTTCTTCATTATAATGTTTAACTCAATCTACAAGAAGGAATATTCAAAGTGAAAACATAAAAAATGTTCAGAAAATCATCTATCATGAAAGTATTTAAAAGTAGAATTAACAAAATATAAATTACAAAATTCAAAATTTAGAAATTAAAACACAAAAATTGAAAATCAAATAGTTAATAATACAAAAAATTAATAAAATATAAAAATGAATTTTGAAATTTAATGCAAAATAAAAAGAAAGAAGAATATTCAAATGTAAGGGTATACATGCATGATCTGTTTTATTAGGGTATTTTGGCATCATTGGCAAAAACGTTTTGATGTCAATGGCGCAAGACAATGTTCTTTAGAACTGTACAAAAGTTTCCATATAGATGAAATTGAAAGTAAATACATGAATGCATAGAACGTGAAAATAAATAAATAATATAAGTAAGTACATAAATACCATAGAGATAGTTCTTTATGAAGCAAATCTTCAACTATTATTTCTCAGAAGGCAGATTTGTTTGGTAAAATATTTCAATCTGCCGGCCAACTTGTCTAGTCGCCAGCGTGCCTGACTACCGATAGGGAGGTCCTGAGTTCGAATCACGGTTCAGGCATGGATGCACTTTCTCTCTCTCTCTCTATCCTGTCTTTGTCCTTTCCTTGTGTGTATGAATGAAGTATGAACGATGCCTACCCTATAAACGGGTCCCTATGGCATGTGTGAGGGTGCGATGGTGGCCCACCCCCTGTGGTGCAGCCGGGGCAATGCCTCGGCGACTAAGAGGTTGCTGTGTCTGGCCGGTTCCTTAGTATCAGGGAACAATAGATTAATAGACTCTGTTGTAGTTGTAACTGTCTACAATCTGCCATTGGAAACAATATTTCAATCTCTCTTTCCAATATAGACCGGAACAACAAAACTGCTAGCCACCTAATAAACTGAGCATACAATTAAAGACTAAAGAAAAGTCCATTCAGTCTATTTAAATTACAGCAATTAATTGAAGAAATGTAGAACCTCGTTATCTTCATTGTAAATGTAATACTTGAAATGAATTTTCTATTGTTAGTTTTCATGAGGGCCTCTTTATTTCTCTTAATAAAAATGCTGTGTTCCTGACTTACTTAAGCAACTGGATTCGGAAATTAATAAAACTCACCCAAAGTGACATCAAAATCATACTGATGGCAGCAAAATAGATATACGGGTAGGCAGTTGAATATATACTGATGCCCTTTCAGAAAAATGCTCAATAAAATAACATAATCTAGTTTTCTGTTCCTTGTTTTAAAGTGGATTAATTACAATCAACATACGTAGGATTTAAGTGAGTCATGAACGAAAGCAGCTACGGAGACCTCTGGATTCCATCTGACATTCGTAGTTAAATTCTGCATCTCAAAAATTGCGCCACCTAGAAGATAAAGCCTGTTTATCTATCCTACGAAAAGTGAAGCTCATCTTTTACCAGAAAAAAGTACATTTACAAGGAATTTCATCCCACCCATGTTAATATCTATGGAAATTAATTATTTAATATATTTGCAAAGTAGGGTATAGATCAATCTTTTCTTTTTCAACTCAGATCTCAGATATTTAGAGTTATTTTCGAGGCAAAAGGCCCGAAACATTGAAAAATGCTTAACACCTTCGCTTCACAACTGGTATAAAGACACAAAACCAAGACTATTTTTATCTCTCTATTGGACGGGCAGATCAACACATGCCGTTTCTACTAGTCAGGTTCGTCTATAGCTGTCCCTAATATTCGAAAGGTTTCAAGGTTACCAAGAAATTTCTTCTTTGCCCCAAATGCTGTAAGAACATTCATCACTTCCGCACATTTTAGAACGCTTTAAACTGGACTGGGAAGATATTCTTAACTGTCCATGTCTTATATCGGACTTCATTAATGTCAACATTTCATTGATCTTGTCTGATTCAGTCAGAGCAGAGGAGAGATTCGAAACAACAACATGAATACAAATAAATATAAATGTAATCGTCAAAGGTAAATTAGATTGATATTACCATACAAAAGAAGTAAATTCCAAACCAAATAAATTACTGAATAAAGAATATTGACTGAAGAAGATAATTGAGGCTAAAGTCAAATATTATGCAGCATATGTGTGCGTGTCCAACAAAAACGATATTTCTATGTGTGTTTCTAGATTTTATAATATTTTGATGTTTATTGAAATAAATACTTTACAATTTTAATAAACATTAAAACCTAGATTTATATAATTTTAAAAGAAGTTTTCTTTAGTTTTTAAAAGTCTAAAAACATTAATCTGTAGTTTGAAAGTAATTATTTTTTCCGCATTTTTTTTCAAATAGTTATTAATATATTAATCAAATCAAGTTAAATAAATGAAAGCGAAGCTGAAACTTTCTTTATAACTTCTGAACTGTTAAATTTATTTCAAAACATTTAATTATCTCTTAAATATTTAATTCTTTGGGATGTAGATAGAAAAAAACGTCCGTAAGATTATATGAGATTTGTATGAATTATCTACTTTGTAATTCTTGAGAACAATCAATTTCCTTCCGAATAAAAAAATGCTTTCATAAGTATAAAAATATTTGAAAAAAATGATATTATTTATTGTCATCTTGTAGAATTAAGTATAATTCATATAAAATTTTATTTAATCAATAAAATAAAAATATTTTATACTATCGTAAAAATATTATTATATGTTAATATTTTATAATATTATTAAGAGAATTGTTGGTTTTAGGTATTGTAAATTACTATAGAGATTTTTCAGATTTTCATAAATTTGGAAAAATATCTGAGTATAAGACCTGAGATGTTTATACTTTCCAATATAGGCCGTGGTGGCTTCATTAGTTAAGGGATCGTTTTTATTATTGGTAAGTAGTGAGTTCGAATCACAAACAGAATAATAGTTTAAGCGAAAGTTCCGCGTATTCACTAACGGTGGAAGGGATACGTTAAGTGTGTCGTAGTCGCAATGTTCTACGAGTAAAATAATTCAACTGGAGGGTGGCAGATGAATTATTGGGATTCTTCAGCTTAATCACTACATCTCAATTAAAAAGACTTCCCCTCAACTGTTTCATCCTAACTAATAGAGCACCCTTCTGGATTAGGTTCAGAGGAGTAGCTAGAGCGACAGCAACAAAACACTTTCCAATGCATAGCTTTAAATTGTGTCAGCCAGGAATATTTAGGCTAATTTCAATAGGATTTCGTCTGATTCCTAAAACTAAAAGGAAAAATCTCACAAAACATTTTATTACATAAATATGTTTGCGAAGAAAAGGATATATTTGTGAAAGACCAATTCAATGGGTTCGTGCATGATAAAAATGTAATATCATTCTGAAATGATACCATATAATACTATACAGAAGTGAAGACACAGATGCTGTATAATCTAACATGCCAAATTCTGAATTTTTTAGCGAGGAAGAAATGTTGCAAAGATGATGTATTGTGAAGTCTCGTGATGACGTAAATACTGAGGTTGCCAAAATAGAATTTTCTACATAATTCTTACATATCTCAATCTCTATGACGTAAAAAAATCTCAAGCTCTATGACGTAAAAATCTCAATCTCTATGATGTAAAAATCTCAATCTCTATGACGTAATAACTAGGTTGTCAGATAAACAAAAAAATCTACCAAAGAAAAATCACCAAACTCAGAATTTAACATGCTGGATTATATGGCCTTCGTACCGAAGTTAAGATACCACGCATCAATTATGGTAAATTACATGAAAGGATTGATATTTTACGCAGTAGAAAGCTCTTAAAGTAGAAGAGAATTTGGAAGAGAACAGTTAGTAGAACAGCCAAACATACTTCCAGTGTGCTTGAAGATATACATTATAAACTTATTTTATTAGACGCGAGGATGATCTGATCACATTGAAGATTTAATTGCTTTCTTTTGATGGTGATCCTTCATTAAGTAAAATTCCGGATGCTAAATTTTTACATCTTATTATTTCAACTAAGTGCATTTTTATATAAAATTGCAGAAACATCAAGGATACATAAACTGTACAAATGTCTTATAAATTTGATTATTCTTATCAAAATTTGAGAGCTTAAAAATGTTTGTCTTATGCATATTAGAAAAAGTCACGGTTATAGACAATTTACAAAAATGTAATGCTTGTATCAGAAAAAACTGCAAATTGATGGTCTTCGTTCAGTAGCTAATTGTGAAACATTTACTGTCTAAGTAATCCATTGTTAAAATGCTTGCTCTTTTAATTTGTAGCATACTGTCTAGGCAAATTTTCATCCCATTTTTATATATTTTTTATTTTTACATTATTAATACTTTCCTTTCTAAATGCAATATTAATCCTTATATAAAAAACAAAAATTAATACAGGATTAGTTTGCTAATTATCGAATATTTCAATCAATATTTTAACAAAAACAATTTTGAAAAAAATACGTGTTTTAATTATTAATAAAATTTCCCAGCACAGATGGAAATCTGTTGGATAAATATGTCTCTTAACAATTTTTGAATTTTTATTGGACTTTTTCTTAAGCAAATTTAAATCATAAAACAAACACCAAACTTCAATTATTTTCCTTAAATATTTTTAAGAAATTACACCATGTTTGATTTCATATTTTCATACATTATTAATATTTATAAGACTTAAATGTTTCAAATGTAGAACAAAAATCTCAGCTAAGTAATTTACAAAATCTGATTTATTACACAAACATTTATAACATACAAATAGTTCTTATTTGTTAATGATTGCAATAAAATGGTTTAGAAAACGTTGGATGTAAGCCAAAAAACCTAAAACCTATAAAGTTTGGAGACATTTTATAGACACTTAAATAATATCTTTCGTTACAGTCACACGTTTTGATAGAAGACGCCTTAACTTGGACTTTCAGGGCCATAAAAGTAACTTTATTTAGTTTTATTATTTTAGCACTTCTTACTGCTCTTACAAAAGTATTTTTTATGACTCTATACATAAAATACAAGCCGTTAATCACTTTAAATGATCAATTCATTGAAGAAATACTTTTACCGGAAGTTTTTTAAATTTCTTATAATATAGACTACCAATTATAAAAAATATTCAATACTTAAAGATTTAATCAACAAATTCTGCCATTAGGAAAGAGAAACTTTAAATGGAGAAAATTACAAGTTAATTCCTTGTTAAGTGAATTAATCAGTTTTGTGTAAATTAATTTTTTTGCTAGGATTAGAATTGGATTTTATATAAAAATTAATCGCATACAACTTTTTCTCAAAAACTGTTATTAAATATTGTGAAAAGAATTATATGAACGCAAATATAATTTTGTTTTAAAATTTCTCTTAAAAGTTAACTAACAATTTTAGTAAAATTTGATGCTGTAAAACAATAATCATTTCTTTGATTTCCTTGTAAAATATATATTTAAATGGATCTCTAAAACAAATCAAATTTAATGCTTTATTAAACACGTAAAAATATCAATAATTAAAAGAATTTATATACAGGTATCATATTTTATAGTCAGATAGTGAACTATTTATTGTTCAGTAAAATGTTTAGAAATTTAATGTATTTTTACAAGTTTTTTTTCTCCAAAATCGTTTATCAATGATTAACAAAGATAAGAAAACTTGTTTTGATAATATTTATAAATGAGGGAGATATATTTTGGTTTAAATCTTAAGAATAATTTCTTCATATTAATAATGAAAGCAAGTGAAAATAAATAATTATCCAAATTTACTTACATTGATTATACTGATAAAGTTTATACCACTTAACATAATCTAATAATCTTTCGTACATTCGATTATAAAATAATAAGCGATAATTATAAAATTTGATATACAAAGTGATTGCATAAAAAAAAGTAAATCAGCTTTACATGGCAATAATAATGCACGGCGACTTGGAAATCTGAAGAAAACTGCAAAAAAAAAAAAATAAAAAAAAAATAAAAAAAAAAAAAAACCTTCAGCGAACATTTGTCATCAGATTGACTATTCGGATGTATGATATTTATGTGAAATATTCCTTGTAGATAAAGCATTCTTCACTCATCTTGTATTTGTAATGGTAGATGATAGTTTTAAAATAATCAGTTTGATTGAAAAGATTGGCGGTTTTAATTAATTGAAAGTTAATTGAAAGTTAATAAAAATCATGAAATAAGAAGATAAAAATGAATATGTGGTGCAACAAATTATCAGCCAAATGTTTATATAAAATGAAAAAATTGCGTCGAAAATATTTTAACGAATATGTAGATGAGTAGCAAAAAAATTAATTATAATAAAAACTTATCACGAAATTCAAAAATAACAAATTACGATCGTGATTGAAATTTAACTATACACAATTGCATGTTTTAAATCCAAAAGTATATTATAAATATTCTTAATCGGAGGAATTTTATGATAAAATGATAATAATTTTTACCAATTCTTAATATGAATAAAGTATAACTACTCTAACAATACATTGACTCAGACTTGAAAATTTTACTATTTTTTAGATGACGAATGCTGAATGGAAAGTAATAATGAGGACAAAATATTTGTTTTCAAAGAGACCAAGCATTTCATATAAAATGACACAAGTTAGCTTGGAAGAGATGTAACGGCTGAGTAAGACACAAAATTTGGAAAGTTGCAGAACAAATTATTTCCAAGCTTAAGCAGTGGAGCAAAGTTGACATAATGCGAAGTGTTAATAATATCTTTCTTGATATTATTTATAATATACAATTTAAATAAAAAGAGCTTTGTTTTTCTGGTAATTTATCTTTGAACTTAAACAAGTAGAAACTACATGTTCTTAAATATAATTACTTATTAAATTATTAAAGTGCATGCGCATTTTCATATTTCTAAAATATGATAATAATAGAAATGCTAAATTAACTTGCGAGATACATTTCTTACTCTCATGTCTAGGTAAAATAACTAAATATTTCTATTCATTTTTTCAACCCCATATTCAAAAGAAAAATTTTATATTTGATTTGTAATAAATTTCCACCTGCTTCTAATATTAATGAAATATACTAAAGCAAATATTAAAACAAGAAATCAACCTTAAAATTCTTCTTTAACACTGCAAGAGCAATTTATAAAACGCAGAATAACTTGCCTCATATAACAATTGATTTTATTTTAACATATAGCCTCATATTAAATGTTATCAGCTATATAAGAATAAAACTTTCATCTCCCTAAATTAAATTTTTTAGATTGTCTACCTTACTGTATTTCTTTTTAATATCAAACATTATTATTGTAAAAAGACAATTACTATAAATAATATTAGTTCATAGTATACTATAAATAATATTACTGTTGAAGAAATTTTAACTGAAAGATGTTTGGTAACGCGCATTCAGAATGCAAATATAATTTCTTTCTAATAGAATATCAACTGTTTCTGAGTTTTTAAATATTAGGGAGTTCAAATCTGTTACAGAAAATTGAAAACGGCACAAAAGATGGGTTTCAAGCATGTATCTTCAAAAATAAAAAAAAACAAGTTTTCTACTCAAAATAAGTAATTTATAATAAGTAAGTGAGCTTATTGTAACATTAAAGATAGACAATATGGTAATTATACATTTTAAGTGGTAAATCGTGCCAATAAAATTTGAGATTAATCAATAAAGTTAACTTTTTCAAAATTCAGCAGAACAATTAAGTGCTTAGGCCAATTACAAAATTTAAACATCACTTTATTTATTAATAATTGAGAAATAATTTAAGCTCGAAATTTCTAAGGATTTATAGTCCAAATTCATCTTAAAATTGTCTGAAAAAATAGCACACTATTTGACAAACACATATTCACTTATACGTAGCCGAGCTGGCAGCCGAATGGTTAGCGCTCTTGCCTTCGATTCAACAGTTCATGGGTTCGAATCCCACCTTGGGCATGGATGTTTGTAGTGGTTCGGAATCCACTTTAAACTGTAGGTCCCGGTCTAATTAGCCCTCGTGTGCAAAAAATGACCGTTGAGCGATAAAAAAAACAAAACAAATCACTTATACGCGTATTTATCTGTTCAGTGTATAAGCTTATGAGTATATTTAGTTATGTATTATTGTTACTCAACTAATTAAAATCGAACCTAAACTTCAGACACAATTATATGAAGATATGCGTTGGAAATCGTAATGATTTTTAAGACAGCAGAACAAATTGTAAACTCTAATAAATGTTAAACGAAGAAACACAGAATTGCTGAAGAAATGGTTCCCTGAAATATAAGACAAATAATAAAAAAATACATTTTTATTTCTGTTGGTTGAATTTTAATTTTAACTACATAATTTCTAATGAATAATCCAAAATCAACATCATGGATTAATTCAAAATCTACCCATCCATGATTAATCCAAAATCTACATGGTGTAGATTTTGGAAGATTTAAAAAAAACAATTATTATATAATGTAAATAACATAGAATAGTCAAAAATATCTTCGATGTACATTAAGGTCTGAATTTTTGTAACACCGTTTGAGGTTTTTTAATTTAATTAAAGAAAAAGTGGATGTTTTCATTAAAAATATTTTAAATTATCTCACAGAAATCCTATCTCAGAGCTATATATTGTTTGAAATCATTTAATCTTTAGAGCATACCAACCACAATATTTGAAATTTTATTTGAATGTTTGATCAATTTAATGAATGATTATAAATTTACATTTATGCTCAATTCTATATTGGTATTTATTATTCAGAGAGTTACAGAAAAATTAAAACTTTACGAATGTGTGAACTCAATATTTCAATAGAATTTTTATAATAATTTTTAAATTAACGGTAATATTGAAAAACCTGTATTTTAAAGTACATTGCGAATTTATTTAAATAGGATTAAAATACGAGTCTGTAATCTGTAAAATTTTCTTATAAAACACTTCATTTCTAAAATGTGCTTATTATTTTTGAGTATTATTTAAAATTGAAATTAATGTTGCAAACCATGATGCTGCAAAGTTAATATGGAAAACAGATTATAGTGAAATGTAAAAGTTAAATGTAATTAAGAGCTGACAACATGAGATAATTAAAGTATAATTTAGCAACACACAAAAACAACTCCGTATCATTGCTTTGAACTCTTTTCTTCATATGCCATTTTTCTTCCCAAGAATTTATAATTGAAACAAATTTAAGAAAAGGTAAAAATTATTATAATTATGACTTTAGAAAATAAATATTCTTGTTAGCATATCATAATGCTGTTTTACATTGATCTCAAGAGAAGAAGATGCTAAGGCATAAATTGGGTACTTTACCAAATAGTATGAGATCGAGGAATAATTTTACTTTCAGTTACTTTATGAATCGATCTATAATAAAAATCAGATGATAGTTTTGAAATAAAAATAATCTTATTAACGCGTGTTCTGTTATATAATTTATATATATATGTTAATATAATTTATAAACAATCAGTTATATAATTATTAAAGATGCTGTGCAATTTGTTGGCAATAAATATTGATTCAAATAAATCGTCTGAATTGAATAACAGCATTTCTATATTAAATTAGGGTTTTGGTAACATTTATTCGGCAGATAAAAAATTTAATCAAAAATATGTTTTTTTATGCAATTAAAATCATTTCTAGAATTGCTCATTACATTATTTAATAAATTATTATTGCCTTTAATTTATTTCCAAAACTTAATTCTATTTGAACTTTTAAAAATATTTTTTTATGAATTACGCTTCTTTATTTACAACTTAAAGTTTAAGTACCTTAAAATATATTCAAATTTCATTTAACAGATCAATTTTGGTGAAGTTAATTCACGCATTGAGGAATTTAGGTAGCACAACCAAAATTATATGAATGAAAAGAAGATATTAACAAACTATCAACGAATATATAAAACCCTTTATTGTAGATTTTAACACAGTTCGTGGGTCCGATTCCCACCTTGGGTATGGATGTTTTGTAGTGGATCGGAATCCACTTTAAGGCGTAGGTCCCGATCTAATTAGCCCGCATGTGCAAAAAAAAAGACCGTTGAGCGACAAACATTAACTGTAGATTCTAAAAATTTATTTCAAAATATGTAAACAAATGAGATTTATATGTATGCTCGTTAAAAACAAAAAGAAATGTAACTGTAGTTTGATGATTTATAATTTCTTAGATATTAAATTTAGTAATAAAAATTAATTTATTATAGATTATACAATTAAATTAATATATTTTTTGTGCTACCGTATTTTTGAGAATATATTTGAAAGCATTACAATATTTTAATTGTTAATCTTAGTTTCATCATACTAAACTTGAATTTGTCTATGCCATTTATCACGCCATTAATTAGATTATTATACGCATTTAGATATGATTAAATAAGGCACAAATTAATATGATTAAATAAATTCGCAAATTATATAAAAAACTAAAATGATTTTTCTGGAGATCATATTCAAAAAATAAAACAAATAAACTGTGTAAATTCTTCTTCATATTTCAGAAAAAGGAAAATTTGGCTTACCAAAATGATGTTTATGATCCTTAAGTTATTATTTTTAATATATGTTTCTGTTATTATTTGATTATTTATGTTTCAAAATGTCCATATACAGGGTGACAACTTTATCCTGTTGACAAAACAATATTGTATTAAACTATAAAGATGGAATTTATTTTCAAAAAAACTAACTTTACTTAAGGCATTTGTTTCTTAGATACAACATATTTAAATATTTTCAAAATGGCTCACTTGGGCATCGATACCTACCCTTAAACGTCGCATAAAATTTTCTGCAATGGGCAACAATTCATCAGGTTTTGATTTAGCCCATTCCTTCTTAAGAATACCCTTTAGGCACTCCCAAAGTTTGATGTGTCTTGGAGCATATTCTTGATTTCTGAATAGACCAAACACCAGTTGGGTTTAAGTGAAATGAAAAGGGGGTCACATTCCCACATTCTGAATTTGCTTCAAATAAAGCAATTATTTGCCGTCGTTAGTTTGACATATTATAACAAATAAGGAAATAAAATCTAACTGTTTGTTTTACTATCATTAAGATTTCTTAATCAAATTAAATTTTTATAAAAAGTGGGGGACATGAATTAAACCAGTCAGTTAGTACAATTTTGCCAACAGTATAAAGTTGTCTCCTGTACAATGCGTTTTACTATTTTGTTTATTATTCAAAATATGAGAACATCGTTATAGAAATGTATTCATTATAGCACCTATACACATAAAATATTTGTATTTAGACATGTTTGTTTTTTCATTTATTTAGAAATAAAATAATAAAATATACTAATTAAATCTAATCAGAATTTCAAAAACAGATTAAAAATTTCTAATTCAAGGAATTTTATTTTTGATAAGACTTAGTAATTTGGAGGAAATACTTTAGAAATAATAGAAAAATTTTAAATTTATAAAAAGAAATATTCGCTATACTCCATTAACACTATTTAGCAATAACACTATGATTTGTATCATAGCTTGCTATAAATTATCATTAAGTAACAGGCAATATCACAAATTAGCATGTAATATCTATGAAAAAAGGAATTTTTAAGAATTGATTTCTAGGAATTTCTAGGATTTAAAAGATGTGAGTTTTTTTATTTGAGTCAAAAAGGATTATATAAACTGGAAAATAAAAACTTAAATGAAATAGATTATATTTTATAAATGAACTATACAAATATTTATATACAAATAAATATATATTAACTAAGAGTATTGAAGAAATAATCGAGAAAATAGGTTTAAAAAGTTATTTTATATTTGTCTAAACAATAATAATATTAATTTTTTTTAGAAAATTTATTGCTTCAAAATAAAGAGATATGCATTTCAATTACTGCAAATAATTTTTTAATTTTTAAAAACATTTCGAAAAATCATTTAAATTATCTATTTTTCTTTTAAACTGTATAATAATTGTCACTGTTTATTTATTGGAAAATATATCTACACTTTATATTTATAACAGTAAAAAACATATTTTAAATAAATAATTACATTTTATTTATTTTTTTGATTTTTGAAATGTACGGATTATTACGGATTAAGCATTTATAAGATAAATGTTTTAGAAATCACAAGATTTAAAAATAATTATTATTTTTAAATAAAAAAATTTAATTTTGTTTATAATATAATATTTTGATGTACTCATGCATATTCATATGTGTTGTCCAAATGCAGTATTATATATATATATATATATATATATATATATATATATATATATATATATATATATACAGATGAAATATATTATGATCTAAACTGTTCAACCGCTTGATCTACTTTAAGTTATTCAAGCAATTGTAGTTATTCCTTAAAATTTTAGAATTGCAAAATTGGAAGCAAATTAAAAGATAAAATCCAAATTTTCTGAATCTCTTCACGTTAAAATATATTTATAACTTTAAACAAGAATTTTCAGATTATTTAGACATGGTCATTAAAAATTAAATTAGATATTTTAAAATTATTTTTAAACTCATTTTAATGCGATGGAAATGGACAAAAGAAAGAATCGATATATTAACTATTATTTGTAATAATTGATCTAATGAAGGCAAAATTAAAAAAAAAACATTTTTCTCTATAAAAGTATAGTTTCCTGTATTTCGTAAGTAAAAAAGCTCTTAAACACAGAAATATATGTATGAAAATCTGTTTATTATAATTTTTTTCTAAGAAAAACGTTTTTTTCCTGGGAATCAAGATTGATTCTTAATTGTTTTTGTAAGCATTTGAGAGAGACGTTATAGATGCTTATAACACAAAATAAATAAATTTTGAATTTGTTTTGTATTCAAATTTTACTATAGATAATGCTCATTTTTTTCCTTGAAATATTGTTCTTCTGAAATAAATCTCATGCCTAATTCAGTTCAAACACAAAAAAGACAATAAAAGATATTTCTTAATAATTATTGTGTTTTAATGCTAATTAATGAAGAAAAACATTCCATAAAAATAAATGCAAAATTTGTTATCTGATTTGTCAATAATTTGCCAATATAAAAATACTATATTAGTTTTAGAGATGAATCTTTAAATTTTAATTTGGTATTGTATTCTAAATATTAAATCAAATCAATTTCTCAGATCAACGTAAATCTTACTAAAAAAATAAAGATTATGCAAATATAATTTTTAAAAAAATGGTTAGAGATCATATAAAAAATATTAAGAGATAATAAATGAGTTTTTAAACTAATTATATATACTTATAATTTATTAATAATTTCTAATTGTAGATAATAAACACCAAATCTAATTATTTTTATTCACGAATAAATGAAGCATCAAATATTTCTTTCATATGCTTCAAATTGTTATCGTATTATATCAAATTTTTATTTTGTAAGGAATTTAATTTATTTTTCAATAAAGTCACACATTTGTAGTAATATTAGTTTTTTAAAACCCATTTCTCTTATAATAATTAATTAGTTTCAATTCTGAAAAAAGTAAAATATTGATAACATTTTTTTAAGAAATATTAAGGGCTTAAAATATCTTGTTCCCCAAACGACTTGTTCCCGACATTAAATAAAGTAAAAATATTGTAAAATCATTAGTAAAAATTATAGTCCTAAAAATATTGGCACACAGAATGTAATTAAATAATTATTATATTTGAACTAATAAAAACGAATTTCCGGAATCATTACATAGAAGTCAGTTAATTTGATTATGTAAAACAAAAACACACTCATTTAATCTAATTTTGAAAAACTTATTTACATTAAATTTTAGGAAAATAAATTAAAAATTTAACAGCAGTATATATAGGTATTTATTAATATAATGGAAAATTCTTAAATTTATGTACATATAAAGAATTATTTACTAGTTTAATGGGGGACCGCTTTTGTCATGAAATGAAGCTTAGATTCGCCTAAGAATGGATTCATGGAAGTGCTGAATAGTACTTAGAATAATTTACTTTTCTTCCTAGAGATATTGTGAAAGCTTTGAAGAAGACGCCAGTAGAAGATATCGATTCAGTATTGAATAATCAAAAATATAACAGTAAAAATATATTGATGCTGATTGACTGTGTGAAAAGATCGAAATTTAACTAAATGCCTAACAAACCACGACTAGTCAAAATCAAGCTACATGGTTAGGTGAATTATTTTACAAAAAAGACCAATCTTCTACAAGTAACATTTTCCACCATAAAATAAGATACAGCTAAAATTTCTCTCTTTATACTTCTCCACAGTCATACTTTCTTTCAGGTTTATAGTTGGTCTAGCAGAAAACCAAGACAAAGCAGCCCATATTATGGCAGACCCACCACCAAGATGAGTTTGGAAGAAGGCAACAAGATTATATGCTTATGCAGGGTTCTTCAAAAAGTGAACACCTGTTGCATAAAAAAAACGGTATTTAGTAGACCATTTTTTTCTTCCACTCATAAATTGACCAAACTTTATAAGTGCGATAACATTATGAATGATTTTAGAGTTCAACGACAAGTGCCTTGGGAATGGTTACTGTATCGTAAATAATCTGTTCTCTAAAAAGCTTCTTCTAACTATAATCATTACCATTTGAGAAACCAGATGTTGGTTGAGCTCGGCGGTCACTTTTCAGCTGTTGTTTTCTTTTTGAACTTTACAATCCACTTCAACACTTATCGGTATATTTCACTGATCTACCCTTTCCGTCTACTAATTTGATTTATTGAGCTTCTTTCGCATCACTGTGTATAATGTTGCCATGACTTTAGACACAGTGACTCTAGAAACTCTTTAAAGTTGGAATATTTAAGTCACACTTGTTCCAGCTCTAGAAGGAATTTAATAACTTATACAACTTTAATAACTCTACTATATACTACACTGCTGGACAATTGCTAACGACGGATCACAAATTGCAATGTAGCATAACATTAAGTGAGACATGAGGCCTACTAGGATAAAATATAGCTGCCGCACGGTTCAGACATTAGAATAAAGAATATTTATTGTTCTGGAAAGTACAAAAGCTGTAAAACATCTGAAAGAAAAAAAATGTTCAGTTGATGCAACATACGGAACAATAGAACAATGCCTCTTAAAATCAGCAGGAACCTTGAAGAAAGGTATCAGTACGGGATATGTCCACCGTGGAGTGGGATGCAACATTCCACACGTCGTATGATACTTTGCGCAACATTATCCAGCAGCAGTTGAGGCAATTTATCCCATTCCTTTGTGAGTGCACGGATGAGGGAGTTCTTGTTTGTCGGAGGATAATTTCGACCAGCAACTTGCCTCCCCAAAGCATCCCGCACATTTTCAATGGGGTTAGATCTGTAGAACGTGATGACCATACAAGGCGTTACTGTCTGGAAAATCCTGAACTACTAGTGTTCGATGACATATTGCGTTGTCGTCCATAAAAACAAATTTATCACCGGTAGCACCAAGGAAAAGACAAACATGAGGAAGTAGAACTTCATTAATGTATCGTTGTCCCATTCGCATAGACATTATGGGACTATGACCATTCGCATTGTCACAATCCCATTAGCAACCACATGTAGGGGCTTGCGGCCATTGATCATGATGCCGGTCCACACCATGACACTGCATGTCGGATATCGGTCCCTTTCCTGGATATTTTCTGGACGATAAGCAGTGACACTCTCGCGCCAGATCTGTTGGCATCTTCAATCCAATGATAGACTGAACCTACTCTCATCTGAGAATAGTACGCATGCCCAACCCGGTTCAGTCCAATAGCGATGCTCACGACACCTTTGGAAACGGGCAGTATGGTGCTGTCTGGTCAATGGGACACACACAACAGGTCTGCAGGCGTATAGTCCTCCTCCCGTCAAACGTCTTGCAACAGTTGTTCGGGAGATCTGTTTTCCTGAAGCACCAAAAAACTGATGTGCCACCTCCTAAGCTGTGATGCGCCGGTTCCTTTTTGCTTATAGGAAGATATATCTGTCTTCTGCAGGCGTCGTACTTCTAACACGACCTCCCCCGCGCCGCGTACTACACATTCCAGAAGTTTCAAATGACTTCCAGTGCCGTGAAACAACGATGTGAGCGATGTCGAACTACTAGGCAACATCTGTTATTTTTCGCCCTTCTTCGATCTTTCCAATAATTCGGCTACACATAAAATCATCTAAGTGATGTCGGGAAGACATGCCAAAAATTTCAAGTTCATCTATTAAATATTTCCGTTAAAGCTTTGACTTGAGACAACAACTGTCCACACGCGTCAAAACATTTAAAGCTCTTATGAACGCTATCACGGGATGAACAGACTTGGAAATGAATTTACATACGCATACTTCTTCTTTCTATATCCCGCACTTATTCTAATTTTCCACATTTTGCTTCCTTTCATTTTGTGGCTGCCATGGATGATAGTGTTATCCGTCCTTAGCAATTGTCCAGCAGTGTACCAGAATACATATATTTTATTTATAAAAATTCGGTTCTACTATTACATTTAAATGGTCATGAAGCGCATTAATATATTTTCATTTGCCTATATTTTCATTATTTTGATAACTAACTGAATATATTTTTGTATTTAGTGAAATAAATGGTGAGAAAATATATTACATTTAATTATATTTTTTGTGGCAATGCATGAACAGGACAAACTATTTATTAATAACCAAAATTACTATGCTTTGATAATTTATGTATCAAAACATTTGAAAACACGTTTAAACAGGTTCTCTTTAATTTAAAAAACTGAGAGATACAAGAAAATATGAAAAATTCAAGGTTTAAACTATTTCTATCATTTTAATAAAAGTAAAAACAACTGCTGTATTGATTTTTTTTCCAACGACGCGCACTTTGGCGACGAACTCTATGTCACGTAACTGGTCCTCATTTGTCGTTACCCTGTGTGCACCTGTTATCAAAGCTACGGAGGTGAGTAGAGTTTCCCACGTCATACCACCACAAACCCATTTATAGGGTGGGCCACACTCATACATCCTCACAAAAGAAATGACAGAAAAACACTGAGAAAGAAAGTAACACCATGCGTGATCTGGGATCCGAACCCGGAACAAACGGTTCAGGAGTCAGGAACGCTAACCCGGATCCATCGGTCGGAACCGCCATACTAATTATCATTGTAATTTATGTTCTGCTTTGTAAAAAAATAATTCATAAGTGTTTCGTAAACATCATTAACATATTTAATAAACCATACTTTATCAAGATTAAAATTCGATTAAAACATTTATGTAATAAAATGGCAACATTATACAATAACTTATTTCTTTGTTTTGGGTATTGTGTATTATATACATTTTACTGTTTTCTTAATGGCCACATTTTTAAAAATATATAACAATAAAGTTATTTTGAGGCTAAATTAATACTGTATTTATATAGAAAGGAAAAATAAGAAATAAATATTTCTGAAAGTATTTCTTATCAAAGGAAAGCTTAATTTACTTTCTCTAAAAGGATGTTTGGGGTAATTTCCAGGTGGATAGTTATTTACGATTAAAGAAACTTTTCCAGAAAACTTCTTAGTTTTAGACAAAACTTGGCATCTTTAAAATAAAATATAATCACGAAACGGAAAATTTTGCTTCAAAACATTTTCTACCGAAATTAAATCCGGAATCTCTTACAATACTTCATCAAAATTAATTTAATAAATAAATAGTATTGTCTGGATTTTTAGTATTGGTTTATTTAAAAAATCGAAAATCAATCATTAATACTGCCCTGTACATTTTCTCATAGCTATTAAATTTTATGTTAACTTAAAAATTTTCAAGGAAATGGGTTAAAAATGTTAGATATATGTAAATTTTCTTTATTTTTAATTAAAATTTTAGTCTTACGTATTAAATAAAAAATGGATTCGGAGTTATTTTGAATCTATGAAATTAATAAACACCTTTTTTATTTCAATAAATATACTTTTTATGATAAATACTTATTTCGCATTCTATAAAGAATAAGAAAATTAGTTAAAGAATCTTATTATGTAAACAAGAAAATGTATATTGTTTATGTATTTTTTTACGTTCAAATAGAAATGTAGTATTTTTATTGAGTTAGTGTTGCGACTTTACTTATACATAAAAAAAGTCTTAAATTAATTTGTTGCAGAAAATTTTAGATTAATTACGTTTCTCTATCGATATTGTATAATATTTTTTAAGGGAATATTATATAATAAATTACAGGGGGTGGGAGAGTATTAAAGATTTATTAAATTTATGGCAATAAAGTAATTTTAATAAATTAAAATAACAAATACTCAAATAGCAACACATAATTTTAAACTAAATAAGTTAAAAATAACATATTATCTTCCAATTTTCTTGAATGTGAAAGTTTTTATAATTCAAAATATATTACTGGATATATTTATCTACAATATTACATATGGAATATATTTGTCTACAATGGTCTTAGAATACCATATTACATAGTTAAATTTTATTGGCCTATATCAGCTTATTCTAAATAATCATTTATTGTAAATAAATAGTTTTAGAAATTCACATGAAATTTCCTATTGATGAATACCCTATACTTTTTCAATATATTAATGGATAAGTACTTTAGATTAAATTTTACATATTTTCTTAAAACTTTTACTGTTATTAAACCTTAACTGAACATTTCATAAAAAAAAGTCATAAATCTCATTTTGTTTTCCAAATAACCAGAAAAGCTTTTCACTTTCAATCTCATAGAGGCATCAGAATAAAAATAATTGTATAAATTTTTGCAAGTAAAAATTATTTAATAATACGTTTTCAAAAGAAATTTAATTATTAAACATTGAGGTTTTGAAATAAACCTTTAAATAAGAAATAAATTAAAAATTTTTATTAATTGGAATCAATTGAAGAGTGTCAACAAGACAAATTACAATTGATTCATAACAACTGAAATTTGCGATGATTATAGATTAAAATGAACAATAATACATTTATCATCACAGAAAGTAAATAAAAATGATTGCGTTTGACCCGATAAGACGAATTTTCTCTTTTGACAACAAAAACACGCATCTTTATTTGATAAATCTTATTTCTCCCTCCGAGGTTTTAAAAAAATACAAAATCACACACACAAAATATTTTGTAGGCGTTAGGAATTCATTCAGTAATTTATACTAAAGGATAACCTTTAGGTTAGTAATCAGCAGAATTGAGTTGTGCAGCAACTTTGCTGTTCCTAATCTAAGCAATAAAGTTACCGCATTTTATCATATGAATGTCATTTGGCACAACTCTTAACAGCGCATTGCTATTCAACATACATACCATTTTCCTGCTCACATTTAATACTTTAATATTCTTTAGGAGAAAGTGTCCATTTTAGCAGAGCAATAAATCTTTCAAATGTGCTTAAACAACTACACATTTACTTGATGGACATCTTGAATGTAATCTGGTTCCAAAGTCAGAATTATTTTTTATCTCAATATTTTTGAGTTTTCTGTGGTCAAAAGGTCTTTTTTTTCTTATTATTTTATCACTCTCATACCAAAGTTTTAAAGTGAATTTTTCCATTAATATGATTGATTTTTTTATTTTAAGCAAGATTCCTTCAACAACTGTATCAGCAATTTGCTGAATCCATGAAAAGAAGAATATTAATCAGATTTAAAGATGCCCAACTAATTATTACAATTAGTATAATGTGTCTTTTACTCAATTTATATTTCATGTGAAGAAATATTTTTATAATTAATATTTTAAATATTTTTGTAATATTGTTTGTAATTAAACTAAAATGCAAGAATCAAAAATAATGCAGGAAATAATGAAAAGATATCTAGTTTTTGTTTATTTCATAAAAATAAGTAAATCAATATTAATTTCCTTAAACTCAAAGAATTTTAGTAAGAAATAAGATTTTTCAATCATAAAGCGTTGCCACATATTTAAAAGTATGAAACCATTAAGATTATCACATAAAGTGAATTGAAAATCTATCAGACTTGCATAAAATAAGTTTTTTTTTTCCTTCGAAATTGTTTCTATTGTTGACATATGATCAGAGATTTTCCAACTTGAAATGTCTCGCTCATGTAGGATTATTCTTCTAATATCATGCTGATTATTCATTAAATATTTCTACCAGAAACACTTTTTGGAACAGCTTTTCATCACTTATGAAAGAATTATTTTCCTCGTTGTTAACTCATACGGAACCACAATATGTCTGAGTACTTAAGCTTTCATCCCTGATTACAAAAATCTATAATTGAGAAAATCTTAGAATTAATGAGTTTTGCAATTAATAATATAGCTCTCATAGGTCAAACATTTTTTTGAATCAGAAGTTTCGTATTAATATAAAGAACTTATAAGAATATCCTTACCTATCCGGAGAATAAACTGTCTAATTAAAACCATGTATGTAAAGAAAATGATATCCCATTTCCATATATAAAAGTTTCCTCCCGACCATTTGTATTACAATGACTTGTGTTTAGCTGAAGAAAAACCCCTATTAATTGAACACAAAAATTTTATCTGTGAATAATTCAACAATTTAATATTGCTAATTTCTAAAAATTTTAATATAAATTCTTTTATTAGTAATTATTTGGTTATAATGAACAAATTGTAAAATTCATATTTTAATTCATTTCTCACGGTTGGTGCTAAATATTGATCTATATTTTGTATAGATATTTTGTCTGTCCATATAAATCCTTGAGTAACATGGAATTCACTAAATTCTAATACTATAATTGAAACTTGGGACTTTAAATTGGTACTTTTCCGAGCTATCAATACTTTTCAGACTACCACTTCATATTTTCATTTTAATAAAATAACTTACCCTTTGATGAGGAGCAAGCAAACTACCTTACATTTTCTTAGCGTTTCTCACGAATAGAAATAACTGACTTTCTTCCAAATCTATTTAAATAAGTAGCATTCTGTTCATAAATGTTTCAATTTCCAAGCCTCAAAATACTGATAATTTGTTTAACCATTGCCATTTCACTCATATTCTAAAATAATGTATGTGATATTATGTATTTGTGGTTTGACATAAGTGTAAACGAAAACAATTTTAATATGAGATTCAAATTCATATTACACACAGCTATTATTGTTCAATAAATAATAATTCTGTGAATTTAGATTTGTTATTTATATAATTTCTATATTATTGTAATATTACATCGTTTGAAGATATATAAATATGTGAAATTTGTAGTAACTACATAAGTGATATTATATTACGGAAGTTCAAATATTATTTACTCATTGATTTAAGCATACTTTATGTAGAAAGAATTTAGAACAATACCTGATTTGCCAGAAATGTGAGTTATTTTTGCTTAATAAATAAAAATTTGTAATGTATATAAAATTTAGGTGAACATCACTTTAATTTTAATACAAATAATAAAACTAGTAGATATTATATATTTTGCACATTCCTTATTAAACAAGAATTATTTTGCGATCATATTAAATACAGATTTAATTTGAAAAAACATTAAAGTAAATAAGTGATATCACGGAATAGGATGCATAATATACAATATTAAATAATTTTTTGGACATGCGCCAGTTAAACATAAGCAAAACATTGTTGCACTTATACTTTTGTCTAGACATCCATTTTGTATTTATTTTCACATGATAATGAAATAATGAAATTTCTTGTTAGAATTACGTTTCGGAAAAAATCATACTACATAATCGGTTATTTATAAGTTACATCAAATTTGTTTATCTCCCAAGATAATAATTACACGTAATCTCTTTACTGCATTTTTATATTTTGTGGTATTTTGAATCTCGTACTGCATCCCTTAATCTCTTTTAAAAGGTAAGCTATAATTCCCTTAATGTATTTTGTGGCTCTTCATTTTGAATAGGTAATAACTGGTGTTTTACCTTTGAAGTATATATATATATATATATATATATATATATATATATATATATATATATATATATATATATATATATATATATATATATATATATATATATATATATATATATATATATACATACATACAAAAATAAAAAAATAATTTAAAATCTGAAATTTTTTCCCTTAAAAATAGAATTTAATTCTTCAGAATAGGATTTGAAACACATTTATTTTTTTTCTTATCTTCGATACCTAAAACTAATTTAAGAAAATTATTTCAATTATTCTCAATCAAAAATTTCTAGAATACCTTATAAATTTAATAGGAATGTAATGATTGTTTGAATTTATAATATATGTCACCAAATATTCAATATATATATATATATTTATAATCAGAAGGTCATTTATATATAAATTTATTTTAAAGAAATTATTAGATAATGCATGATGGTTTTCTAATGTATTTTTTGCCACGTGATATTCACATTTGTCATATATTAAATGCACTTCCACCAATTATTTTTCTCATTTACAGAGCTGCAATAAATTTTTTTGGAAAGGTGATCTCGAAATTATCCTTAGAAAAAAATGAACAAGATTCTTCTTTCAACTGAAGGCTATCAAATTATGACAAATTATTACGTAGCAAAATAAAAAGCGAAATTTGCGGTAATTATTTATTATATTTAAATACACATGCAAAACAATATACACATATACAAAAAATCATATTGAAGAAAATCAAATTTTAGTGTCTCTCAGCAAGGAAAGTTAAACAACTTCTCGGGGATCATTCACCAACTATTTTCTACCCCAGATTTACTCCCCACTCCTTCCGGTTCTTTCTCCAGTGTTGAAGCAGAGCTCTGGAGAAGCAGGGTTTCCTTACAACAGCTTTCGTTCCGGACGACTTCCAAAATCAGGTATGTACCTATTCCTGCATGGAGAAAAGGACGTCAAATTACATGTTGACTTTGTCATTCACGTTAGTTCAAAATAATTAAGTTATAGACTGTGTGTGCGCTTCTATTTTAAATCTGCAAGAATAAATAGTTACAAAGTTTAGAAAAAGACATAACTTTTAAATGTTAAATGTAAAAGTATCAATTTATAGCTCACTTTATAGAACATTAATGATAGGATTATCAATAGAAATAGTATACACATTTTTTGAATAAAATTAGATCTTGAAGGGAAGGCTCCTTACTGTCATACAATATGTATGGTTAAATAAACTTTGACCAATAGCCTATAAAATCTAGTGTAAACCACCATCAGAAGAACATTCTTTATGTTTTATGCTCTTGATGTTTCAATAAATTGCTGAAAACACAAAATATTCTTATGGATTTCTCCATTAATACGAACATTGATGATAAAATATTTTTAAATAAAATGTTTATCGTTAAAATAAACTGTTATATTATTTTAGAATGTAAAATTACTCATAGTAATAAGTGCCTTATTATATGATATTACGTATCTTTTACAATTATTATTTCGAAAGGATTATTTTGTTTTTAAATAAGGAAACTATAACCGTTTCCTTGCGGTTTTAAATGTTATCCATTTATTAAAATGTGCTTTTATAAACTGATAGTTAAATTTAATGCCACTTTTTAGTCCTAATTTCATATATAACAAATATTCCAAAATGAAGATTTATGCTACTCAATTTTCTAATCATTTATGTATATTGATGTCTACGTGCTTAATGCTCATTTTAGTAATGTATTAAACAAAAAATTAATCTCTTTTTGATATGATTTTTTTCAAATTTTAATGGTTAAATTTCATAACCGTTATATAATATCAACTATCATTGCTAAGCTCTCAATAAAAATCTTCTAGAAACACAAATACTCAAAAATTAATTTATTTATAAAATACAACATTGGAGGATTTTAATTAATATAATCAAAATATATTTGTTTCTCCTTGAAAGAAAATTTTTTATTCTCAAACAAAATTACTTAATATTTTTTGAACAGGAAAGTTCCTTGTTAAGATGGAACATTAATAAATTATTTATTTTTTATCACCAAAGTTATGTTAAGAATGGTAATGAAATAAAATTTGAAAGAATTCTTTAACATTTCGAACGTATATTATTTTATATGTAAATTTGGAGTATTTATTAATGAACACTTTCTATGAATTTTACTTGATAATGTTTTAGGAAAATACTGAAACAAAATTTTAATATGGTACTGCCTGGAACTCCTTATCATAAATGTATTTTTAAGCGAAAAATATATCACTGATATTTTTAACAAATAACATAACTGCATATTATTTTATGTTCATAAAAATATATGGCTAATATATAAAATTTTAATTACATATCAGATAAATTCTGTTTTTGTTAGTATTGCTGGTTATCATTTGCTTCAGAATAAAAATTATTATTTTATTAGTGTTTCCCCTTTTCATATTCATCCGCAAAAGAAAATATTCAATTTGTCTCACGCAAAAATCCATTTTCATATCATATTCATTGGATTGTTCAATCATATTTATCATTTCATTTAAAGTGAAATGAATTAGTAAAGGAACTATAATCCCTGATGAAAATATATTATGATAGTCAATTTTTTCAAAATTCCTTAATAAGAAAATTAATTAAAAGTCTGTATTTCAGTGTAAAGTCTCAAGCGTATTCAATTTCAAAATTATAAAACAAGATACATATATATACAATTCATATCAACATAGTGAATATTAAATTTTGACTATAAAAACGTTAGTAATTTTTAATGAAACAGTTTGAAAAATTTTATTAAAATTGCTTTTGTAGTTATTTATAAAAGATATGTGCGTGTATATGCTTTATTAAAAATTTAAAATAAATTAAGCAGGTAAAGTGTATAAGAAATCTTCGCAGAATTGTTTGAAAACCTGAAGTAGCTTAACTTTTATATATTTTCTAAAGGTTCGAAACAACTTATTTTTGCAATGAAAAATTAATTATGCTCAAAAAGAATTGTTAATAACACTAGTATTGATTATTTAATCTTTTATTACAGAAATAATTTGCAATTTATTCAGACAATTTTTAAGGCATTTTCTAAAAAGTATTCTTTTGCTGATTGATAATGTTGTATTAAATGTAAAAAAATTAATACTAGCTATGTAGAAATGTATATTTAATCTAAAATGTAATCATAATATAATGTTTTTTTTTACATAAAATTTTCCATGTTTTAATTTAACTATAATTAAGGTGCGTTATAATATAGTGAATTTAAGTATACTTAAAGCTATAATAATTCTTCTATGCATTGCATGCAAAAAATAATAAAGGTTTCTCAAAGCTGTATATCGTAAAATTTATTAAATTACATATTTATATATCATAATCAATTAATATATCGTAATTAATAAAGAATATTATTATTATTATCCGTTTAAAATATTTAGGTACATATTTTTGCGTATCGTAAATATTGGCTGCTGTTAGTGACTATTTTTTCTTAGAACTATTTTTGTACAAAAAATACAGTGTTTTTTATTGTAAAATAGTAAGAAATAAGTACAAATTTTATTCCTTATAAACTTATTTCAGATTTCTTTTAAATAATATTTGACTTTATAAGATTCTTTAAAGTATATTTTCTAATCATGCCTTAAAAATGTATGCTTATAAATGAATATTTAATGCAACTAGCTTTATGGCTTTTACAGTAAATCTATAGTTATTCTTCCCTTGAACTATATGCACGTGTGTTTCAACCCCACCATTTCGCCTGTTTCAATACACATATGGAGGGAATATCAGTATGCATAAAAATCAGAAGTTTTAGATTAAAGTAAGAATTATCGTATTACTGAGTAATATGGATGAAAAAAATAATCTTAGAAATTTAGGTACCTCTAATTCTGCAATTTTCATTCTATTCTTATGCCCTTGAAAGCAAGTATTGGAGGAATTTCACTTAAATATAGGAAACTACGAATGTTTCACTTCCTAACTCCTAAAGGATTAGGATAATTCTCACTTAACATCTTTACTAGTTTAATACTGTAAATACAATTAATCGTAATTTTAAATACCAATAATGTAATTTTGTTTTATTGCTACTGAAAGTTATAACTGGCGTGAATCCAATTTCATAAGAATCAAAAGTGTTTCTTACAGTTAAAGATCAAAAAGATTTTATTTCATGATATAAATCGGGCACATTAAGTGCTTAAAAGCACTAAATTTCTTAAGTTTTTGTAGACCATTAAATCATTTTATCATTAGTTAAAATAAGATGCATAGTAATAATGTATATTTGATGAAACTTTTAATAGTATTTAGGAATAGCATTTTTCTTATAAGATTTTTGTTAGCACTAAAGTTAATTTGGTTGCCCAAAGATTAATAAAGTGGCTTTCAATTTAATGGCTCATGAATTAAATATTTGTAATGGTTTCGAATTCACTTTGAAATTAAAATCTTGTATATTTAGCAATCCTGTGAGAAAAAGACTTCTAAATAATAATCGAGCAAAAAAAGAAAAAACAAAGCATAATAATCAAAAATATTTTTAAATGCATTTTAAATAATTTTTAAGTGCTTATATTTTAATAAAATAAATCATCATTTCTTTCCTAAGAAATGAAAACATCAATGAATGTGAATGACACTTTAGGGGCAGAGAGCAAGATTTAGTGTTCAGCTTAATGGGAGTCAAAGCGAAAAAATAATTGAAATTTAGAAAATATGTTCCATCGATGAATGCGATTTTCAATGAATTCATGTTATGAAACCAGAAGTTCGGAAAGTTTTGGGCAAAGTAGAAGCAAACCTAATACAAATCGAAATAATAGACGCCTTTGGAGTTCCAAAAGTGTGATTCCAGGACTTGTGTGATCTGTAAAAGGTCTTTGGAGACTGAATATGCAGGTGGAATATCAAGGCAATGACATAAACATGCAGCAGCATCTAACGCTAACGGCTCGGAGATTTGAAATATAAATAACACTGTCCGAAACAACCGTTCCTCTTGCTAATAGCAGATAACAGAGCACGTGAATTGTAGAAGAAAGGAATAGTGCAAAATTCTTTTCTCTTCCACCTTGGTAATAGGTGTATTTTCATCTCGAGCGAACGTTCCTATATTTCAAAACAATCCTGTATTTGTGCAAGAAAGTGCCCGATTTTATAGAGAATTGGCAGATTGATATTCTATGCTGACGTCTCCATTGGTGGGCGCAACAAACTCCAGATTATTAGAAATGGAGTTCTGACCAATCACCAATATAGGGATGAGATACTCAGACCATAGAGGCCCCTTAAACTGCGGCAATTTTCATTACCTTCATATTAGTTTAGTACAGGTAGAGGCACCTCATGCTAACTTAGTAAATGATTTCATTTTGGAGAAATGAATCATATGAGTCAAATAGCCTGTTGTAATTCCTTAAATCTTATAATAGTAATCCATTTTTATTGCAGTCTGCAAAATCTTTATTTCAATGAATAATTTTAACTTGTCTTATTCTTTTCAAACTTAGTGCATAAATCCCTATTTTTCCCCTTTTTGGAGAATTTTTTATTTAATACAATATTAGCAAAAGAATTATTTTGCTTAGAAATTTTTAGCCTAAAGCAAACATATTTTTTAAAGAAATATTGACTTGAAACTGTGATATCGAGTTATAATGTTATTAAATTCTCTTATGAATTGTAATCCCTGATTTTAAATTTATACCATCAATATTTGTGTGATTACTTTTAAATAAAGTAAATTATAGATAGTTGTAACAAAACATAGCCTTTTATTTTATTAATTAGGTTGACATTTATCATTAATACTTTTTGTTTTTAAATACAAATCATAAATATTTCAATCATTTTTTTATAATTTAATACAGTTTATTTTGATATTCATGTCAACCAACAATTTGGTTCATTTTTTGTCAGTATTTGTAAATATATGGATATAATAGTCTATGCTTGCATAAGTTTAATGTTAGAAATTAGAGTCTATTCTAAAATCCCATAATATCATTAAAATGAAACGCAGATCAATATATCGATTAAGAAGTAACACAATGTTTTAGTATCCATTAGGTTTAGATGATCTTTTATTTTAATGTTGACATCAGGTAACTACATGTTAGGAAAATAAAACATTACTGATATGTGTTTAATCAAATTAAATTTGAAAGGGAAGGACTGTGAAGAAGTTTCTAAGACGATTCTTACAAAAAACTATCAACTTAGCTATCAAGAAAACCAAAACTGAAACTAACAAAGGAATATTTAAAAAAAAATGCACTGCATTTTTATTAAAACTAAATATAGGAGAAATAAATAGCGTTAATATTTTGCATCACATTGTGATTCAATTACTTTTATATCACCTCATGCATATTTGTTTGTAATGACTCGATATCTTCTTTAAACTCAGATTATCACCTTATTTCTTGTATCTCGTGATGACAAAATAAACTGAAACTCATCTACAATTTCAACTTATTTAGCCATCATGCGTCAATATAGATTTAATGATGACACATCATTATTTATAAGTTGCAATGAATGATATTCATACTACTTCATGAAAATATCGCTACTTTGAGAGAAAATATTACTTTTTTGCCAATAAAATAATTGCAGAAATTATAACGCTAGAAGAAAATACTAAAAAACGATTATTCACTATTCGAAACTTTTTTAAAAAATCGATCAAATATTGGTCTAAAATAGAATTTTAATTTTCTCACTTACCCTTGTCGCCATATTCCTCTTCTTGACACATATTTTTATTTGAGGAAATGATTTCAAGGGCATTGTGTGAATGCTAAAAACATTGACATCATTTTTACCAACTTCTGCGAATTGTACAAATCAAATATAAGCATTTGTGAAAGTTGGACGTAAATATAATACCATTATAAATCTCTCACACTGTTAAAAATTAAAATTTAAAATAAATAAGCACGATGGTGTTTTTACAGAAATTACATTATTTATGTCTATAAATTTACATTCAAAAATGAAAACAAAACAATAAAAATATTTTAATGCAATTCTATATATGAAAAAGATGGAAACTATCAAGTTTTACAATATTATCTGAAAGAAGATTACTAAATATAATTTCTATTATTTTCTAATCTAGTTTAACGTTCCTCATTGTATTTGAACTTATCACAAACTGTCATAAATAAATAATCCACGTCTATAGCTGTTAAATTAGTGTGGCAGCGTAATAAGATAATATTTACCTATTAAGGCACTATATTACAATCAAAGCAATGGTGACTACAAAATTTTAAGCTAAGAAACATCTAATAAACTTAATAATAGAAAATCTGTCAGTATAGTTCCGACGTGCTATTTGAATATTTATTGTTCACAAATTAATCAAAATCTGTGATCAAAATTTTAGTGTTTTTATAACTAAAGTAAATTTTTAATTAATTCTTAAAATACTTAAGCATTTTATAGACACAACATTATAAATTTTTCTCTGGAAAAAAAAAACAGATTTTATTAACTAATTTTCATAAACATACTTCAACCCTTAAAATTTCATAATGTTCTACACAATGGTTTCCATAAATATACCTACAAGAATTGTTTTCTGTTTTTCTATTTTAAAAATAATAAAACCTTTTATTATGCATAATTACAGAGATTTTCAGTCAAAGATTTAAATTTTGTTTCATAATAACTTCATTTTTTTTATGTAACTCTTTCCATCACACGCTCTTTCTTCTTAATAGAAGTGTAATAGAGGCTTTGTTCTTCACATATTTAAAGCTATCACCTCAAACTAAGCTTTATTTGTTTACTTTTAAAAACTATTTTCTTCTCTTAGATTCAAGGAATTTTTCATTTTTCTCTCGTAGGTAATTTTAATAAGAATATATTGTAGAAATTTCAATAAAATGACATAAGAATATGAACAAAAAATTTAGATAAAATTAAACACCAATAATTTTGATGATATTTAACAAAAGTGAATTCTGATTATACAATATTCTCTTTAAAGTATTTATTTCTTTTCCACATGAAATTAAATATCAAAAAATAATTAGCTGCTACAGATTTTTTAATATTATTGTCATAATATTAATTTCAAAAATATTATTTTTCTTCATTTGTTAAATTAAGTAATTAATTAAATCAGCATGAATTAGTAGTTTATTTTTTCAATTTAATCTGTTAAAGGAATTTTTGATATTTTCTGTCAATGTCTTCACATATCCTTATATTATTAATGAAGTGAAAATATGCATATTGTTTTCATTAAATTCTTATACAGATAATTTTTTAAAACTAAATTTTAACAAATCTATGATATATAGAATTATCTAATGACTATTTAATTAGCTAACATCCTGAATTTATCATGTTGAAGTAAATTATAGTCCATAGAAAAATACTGAAATATTAAAAAATTAAACGTAATCACGTACGAAGTAATTTAAATTAAAAGTCGATTAGTTATAATAAAATTTTATTTATAAAATAAAAACTTATTTTGTTTTGCATTATAATGAATAAAGCAACTTGCAATAAGTCTTAAAATAAAATAATTATACCTAACTTTAAGTAATATTCATTAGTTTCTTAATATTACCATTTTATCACTGAAACGAGGTATAGTAACCTATTTTAAATTAATAAAAAATTTATAGAAAAAACACAATAAAAATTGAATTTTTATCAAAATATTAGAATATTTCAAAACATTAAAAAAATATTTCATAATGAAATAATGTTTTGATCACATTTGTGTCAAGTTATGGCAAATAAGAATAAAAAACAAAATATCTTAAATTTTGGTTTTGACATACGTATTACTTGAAATAACAACAAATAAAGCAATTTCATGAGTATGAGAGGAATATATATATATATATATATGTATGTATATAATGCCTGACTTTAAAAATGCGATACCAAGTAGGAGCGTCATTATGCAAATTTCAGGTTCGACGCACGTTATCGAGTTATGCAAATGAACTGAAATGTGCAGCTTACCAGAGCATGTAGGAAAAGATATAATTTGAGGAACTGGCAAAGTGGACAATATTCGCACCTATATTGTTGTTCGGCAAATGATTGTTAAAAAATTTTCTTGTCGCAAAGGTCACATATAATTACAGAGAATTCTAGGCCATCGTCGACGAAGTCACTTCTAGCAAACACAATTGCAAAAGTTGTATGGTGATCGGAATGAGAAGGGCAAATCTCATCAGACAAACACCTGGACGCATCCACAGTGCACCAGGTGTGGCGAAGATAGCTGGAACAAGGAACTGTGGAACATTTGCGGGGCACCGGTGAAGCCAAAGTAACATCAGTACGTGTGGATCGACGCTTCCGACGAGAGGCGGTGGCAGCCCCGCAAAGCACGTCTATCGAAATTCTGCAGCATGTACAAAACATCCTACATGCTCCAATATTGAGCAGAACCACTTGTGCGTGATATTGAATCATGCAGAGTGTTTTTTTTTTTTTTTTTGCTAGTGGTCTGTGCTCATCGTGTCCGTTAAGAAAACTGACATTGAGTCCACAGCATAAACGCCAAAGTTTGGAATGGTGCTGGATTAGATCAAAGTAGACAGAATTTTTCGAAGTCGACGAAACAGGATTTTTTCACAGATGAGTCACGCTTCTGTTTCTACAGTGATAGAAGGCAACGTGAACACAGATTCAATCTCGCAGCAGTTGTGGAATAGCCCACAACGAGACAACGTGGGATCATGGATTGGGGCACCATTGCTTACTGTTTTAAGTCACCTCTAGTTCGTATTCACGGCATTATGACAGGTCAATGCTACATGGATTATTTTCTGCAGCCGCTGAATTCCCTTATTTTCAGGTGTGCCAAATGTCGTTTAGTTAGCAAGACAGCGCCCGACCACACAATGCTCGTATCAGCCTACATGCCCTGCAATGTATATAGCTGATTTCTTACCAAATTTGCTCGTCACATCTCTGACCATTCGAACACGTTTAGGATGTAATTGGACGCCATTTACAGATCTTGCCACTACCTCTTTCAGAGGATGCAATTTTTTAAATTGTTGGTAAGGAATATAAATGCATTCCTATGGACACCATAACTACTGTTTTTGACGCTGTGCCTTAGCGTGTGTTTTCGTGTATCTCCATTTACGGTGATCCTGCATCCTGGTGACCAGACACTGTTCTCACTGTGTACAATGCATATCATTTTGAAATACAAATAACTTATTGTTCGTTGTGATTAGCTTTTAAGCGCATTCAGACAAAGCAGGCGCCAGTAGCGACACCTACATTGTGTTTAAATAAGGAAATTGTTCAGCCGGTTCTTCATACACAAATTGCATTTGAACGTTGTTGCCTGGTGAAAAGTTGTTGTGATGCCTCGTGTAAGAAGGAGAAATGCGTACTAGCACGTTTCTGACTTTGATAAAGGTCGAATTGTAGCGTACAGTGATTGCGGTTTATCTTATCGCAGTATTGCTGCTCACGTCGGTCGAGATCCAATGACTGTTAGCAGAATATGGAATCGATGGGTTCAGGACGGTAATATGGAATGCCATGCGGGGTCTCAACGGCCACCTATCACTAGCAGCCGAGAAGACAGGCATATTATCCGCATGGCCGTAATGGATCGTACAACCACGTCACGAGCCGTGAGTCAAGAAACGGGGTCGTTTGGAAGACAACAAGTGTCTGCACGAACAGTTCGACGACGTTTGCAGCAGCATGGACTCAACTCGGAGACCATGGCTGCGGCTTCCCTTGACGCTGCGTCATAGACAAGAGCGCCTTCAATGGTGTGATCAACGACCAACCTGGGCGCATGAATGACGAGACGTCATCTTTTTAAATGAATCCAGGTTCTGTGTACAGCATCATGATGGTCGCATCCGTGTTTGGAGGCATCGAGGTGAACGCACACTGGCAGCGTGCATTCGTCATCGTCATACTGGCCCATCGCCGGGCGTGATGGTTTTAGGGTGCCATTGGATACACGTCTCGATCACCTCTTGTTCGCATTGATGTTGCTTTGAAAAGTGCACGTTACATTTCTGGTGTGTTACGACCCGTGGCTCCACCCTTTATTCGAGCCCTGCGAAACCCTACGTTTCAGCAGGATAATGCCCGACTGCATGTTACCGGTATTGTAAGGACCTTCCTTGATACGGAACATGTTCGGCTGTTGCCCTGGACAGCAGGTTTTCCATATCTTTCACCAATAGAAAACGTCTGGTCAATGGTTGCCGAGCGACTGGCTCGTCCCCAAACGCCAGTCACTACGGTTGATGAACTGTGGCATCTTGCTGAAGCTGCATGGGCATCTGTACCTGTACATGCAATCTAATCTCTGTTTGACTCAATGTCCAGGCGTATAACTGCTGTTATTACTGCCAGAGGTGGTTGCTCTTGGTACTGATTTCTCAGGATTTATCCAGCCAAATTTTTTGAAAATTTAATCACTTGTTATATCTAATATAATATATTTGTCCAATAAATATCATTTTGTTATCTGCATTTCTTTCTGGTGTAGCAATTTTAATGTCCAGTAATGTATAGGAGAAAGTTAAAGGAGAAAGTACCTATGGTTCATAAACAAGATACGGTTTTAAGATGGACACTCTTTTATAACACAATTATAAACCATTAGTGACATTTAAAAGAAACAAAGATATTTTTATAGTGATTACTCGTTCTGGTAACAGTGTCATATCAAAACATAATTATCAGCAGATAGCCTACTCACGTCTCTAATACAAAAGCATCTCTCTCTTATTCAGTGTAACACTTTATCGTCGCTGACTCTTCTTATTTTCTTGTAGGGGAGCAACAGCTTTGCTCGCTATCAACTAGTGACATAATTTATTATTTCGAATCCTACAGCTCTGCATCCTGACCTACATTTCCAACCTCGAAAATACTGGTCAGAGTCTGTTGACACCATCTAAAAATAAAACCAAACAAAAAAATTACAAAATAACAAAAGTAAATGTTGTTTAGGAAGTACGCAGTTTTAAATAGGAACAACCCAGGACTTCGTGTGGTCAGTATCTGTGTAGGTGTAAACAGAACCTTCATGATGTCCAAACTTTTTTTTTTTAGCTAACAATGATCTTTACCCTTTTTTCCAGTTATTCGAAATAGCTAGAAAAAACTTGGGTCTTAACTTTAAAGCACTTCTAAACTGCGTGTGATGTATAGCCACGAAGTGGTTGATGATGTAGACTTGAGGCTTTTTTTCTTCTTTTGTTATCTTCTTGAATGTTAAGAATATTTTTTCCTTGCCTCTTCGCCCATATCTTCTCTGTCCTTAATAAAAAGCTTAGTTTCTTCTTCTTCGAGAGCTTCTTTCATTTTTATGTCTTTTGAGTTTTTCATTTTGATTCCTACAAGAAATTCAAAAGGTGAATAATTAGTACTTCTGTTTGTAGATTTCTTAAGAATCCATTGTCCATTATTATTTTGCAATTTTTGATGTCAATTCTCCTTTAGAACGGGTAACCATAATAACAACATTTCTTCTTAATAGATCTGCGTGTGTCTCATTTGTTTCCCAGATCTATGAACAATTTTGTATTAAAACTCTTTCAAAATTAATGCCTATAGAACTATTTTAGAAGGTGTCTTTTTGAACAAAGTTTTTTTGCAAAGCATCACAGTCTGTTATTATTTTATTTTTTGTATCTAATAAATTATTTCGATATCTTTTAAGTGTTTCCTCTTTAGCTAAAACTTCAAGCTCGTTGCTTTCTTTCTGGAGGTGGTTTTGTCTGGAAGTGGTTTTTCTACTCCAAAATTAATTTCTACTTGATTTCGTAAAAGATCACTTAAATGGGTTGGTAAATTTAGCATTGTTCATAGTAAATTTTCTAAAATATTTAGTAAGACCTAAGAAGCTCTGAATTTGCTTAAGAGTATATGTTCTGGAAAATTTCGAACAATAATTTTTTTAGGTGAAGGCTGAATTGTACTATCCTCGATAATATAACCTTGAAGTCCTATTTCTCTGTGGAATGTGTCTGTGTGTTTTACTGAAATGTGTAAAAATTGACATTTTTTAAAAATTAGTCCCCAACCATAATCTTTACGAAAACATGTTTTAATTTTTCTAATCCTTCCTCCTCATCACGTGCAGGTATAATAAAATATCCATATTAGCTACAACAGTATTATCCCTCATTAAATCCTTAAACAAATTGTAAATAAATATTTTAAATACACTGGATGATGTACACAAACCAAATGAATTTTTCAAAAGTTCAGATAGATCGGCATGACTGATGAATGCTAAATATTTAGTACGCTTTCCCTCAACAGGAACATGAAAAAATATGTTTATTAAGTCTAATTATGAGAAAACTTTCACTTCTTCTAAAGGATCTAAGACCTCTTCTATTTGAACCATAGGAAATGAGTCTTTAATCACCTTATTTGATTCTCTAAAATCCGCACATAAACGAGAAGTCCCATCCTGTTTTTTACATAAGACAATTAGTGAAGCATATTCTGTGAGCAAAAGGATTTTACTATCCTATACCGTAACCATTCATCAATTTGTTGATCGACTACGCTTTGTTCCGAAAAAGGAATTCTTCTACAACTCCGCGAAACTGGCAAATCATATTTTAATATTGTATTCATTTTTAAATCAATTTTACGTAGGTTCTTTAAATGGTTTGCAATTTTTAATTAAATTTGAAACAGTATCGCGTAATTCTTTTCTAACAATGTGCATTAAATTTATATCATCTCCCTCATTTACTGTAGCAGAAATAAAAGACAAAAAATTATGTCCCCTCAGAATAAATATCTTTCCTAGTCAGAGAATTGAACGAGCTGACGTCATTTAACTTCCATATATTTTTAATATTACGATTTTCTAGTACTTTTAAGTACTGAAAGGAGAAGATGCAGTCGAGAAAATGGGGATCACATATTGCCACTTTTAACTTTATTTTGAGATATTCGCCTATACAGAAAAACAACACAGACATTTCACTGAGAATTTTATGGTCGGAACAAGTTTGAAATTCAATAGTTTTCATAGATTGCTTATGAGGAAGAAGAGAGTTTTAACAAATATAGACTCACTTCTTGAATTTTCAAATGACTTATTTTTTTGCCATCAATAGATAATTCTGTAAATGCTAACTGATATTTTCCGTTGTTATCTGATTTCGTTCTTTCGCCCGATGCAGTTTTTTCTAATTGTATTTTAAATTTTCATTTTTTAGAAGCTTGGGATAATGAAAGGAATAGTGAAAATTTTCGTTCTTTTCCCCGCAAATATAACAACAACGTTCGGATTTAATATTCTGGCATACAGAGTTAAATATTTGTTCTCTTTTGATATGAATTTCATTAAAATTAAACCTTTTTATTCTCAGCGCTTTCGATTCGCGAGCTATTGTTTTCTTCAAGACGAAAAAATAAACCGCATTCATTTCCTAATTGATTCGGGGAGAACTAAGTTTGACCTTCATGAATGCTAATATGTTCTCTAGTCTTAAAATAAAGAATTTCATACAATTTAACGGAAACCACATGAAGTCACACAACTTTTATTGACTTCCCTTAGTCTAAAATAAATATCGAGATTCGCGCTAAGCCATGAAGCCTACTGTACATGAGATTTTATAGAATATTTTTGTGCACTTTTAAAATTACGTAAAAATTCCTGCGGTGTAGGCTGAAATTTTTTTTTTAATTAATGCTTTTAATTCATCATAATAAGAAATTTTCGGTTTGGTATCATAATCCAAAACAGTCACCTAATAAATTAATCAATATTTCCGATTTTAATTTATATGGAACATTTCTAGTTCTAAAAGCTTGTTCAAGGGATTGAAAATAAATGTAATAAATGAAAATAAACCTTTCGGTCTTTCAAGCCCAGATGTGGGTAGAGTTTAAAACCTTTTTATCAAATTTTCTAAGCTTTCTTAAGCAAACTGAAATTGTTTTCTGCTTGATTTGCATTTTCACTAACTGCTCGCATCTTTAAATTTTGTAGATCAATTTCTCTTTCGATTTTAGCTAATTTAATTCTATCTAACTAAATATGAGTTTCTTCATTAGATATTTTATTCTTTTGATCCTCTATAATAAACTTAATCACATATTTCACAAATTCAGGTTCAGTTTTCATTCATATATTCAGGGTCACCATTTTCTTAAAATTTCGCTTAAAATGCTGCATTCCTTAAGAAGTAGTCATCTGTGCCACCGCTTAGAATGGTGCAAGAAGCACAAAGCTGGACCTCTTATCAATAAATTTACGCCCGCTTTATAAATAAGAGGACTGTTATTCGTTATCATTAGCTATTGCCAGCGCTTGCAGATTTGTAGATATGGACAGGGTTTCATCACAGTAACATAACAAAAAAAAATACGTAGGTCCTATAGTTGTCTTCTGAAGAGGCATTAAGATGAATGAGTGGACTGAGCTCTACGTTTTCTATGGAGGATCTTTAACCGGAGAGAGCTATTGTGAAGAGGTGTTCCTTGTTCAAGTGCATCTGTTCCGAGGTGAAATTACAGCAGACTTCGTTTTGATAGTTAACAATGCCTCATCGGGGCATTGCTATCCCAGGTTTCTGTTGTATAGGGAAGGTTGTTGCTGGAAAGAGAAACATATCACTTGAATTAATAATCCAGTGTGCACCCTTGATTTAAATCCCATAAAACATGTATTGAAGAGCTTGGAAAGGGGCCTTACTTCACGATTATAATTTTTCGAGTTGCCTCTATCTATGAAAGAGACGCTGACTGAATAATGGGAGTTCTTACTAAAAGAAATGGGGACAACCTGATGCTGAGTATGGACATATGGCGCGAACTTGCTATTGTAGAAAGGGGAGATCATATCGAATGCATTTTAAGAGGGGCTTATTGTTCTTTCTCCTTTATAAATTTCATATGGGCCTTGAATTTTTATTTATTTATTTATTTATTTATTGTTTATTTTATTTTATTTGGGAAAGCAAAAATATCTTTCTGTGCACCAAGGAATACCGCACAGGGCCCGAAGGTACAACAAAGATACTGCATAACAAATTCAAATAAATCATGAGATGAAAAAATAAGAATAAAAGAAGAAAGAAAGAGAAAAAGAGATATAAAAGTAAAAAAAAGAGTTAAATAACAGCATGGATAAATTTTATAAATTATGCAAAAGTCTCTTTCTTCACTTGGTTCACCAAAATCGGGGGGTCATTTGTTATTTAAGTCTTTATGAAGCTCGTTCCTTTCTTGTGAAACAGATGACCATTACAGAAAATTGTGAGAAGGGTTGTCAATCCCGGATTTGCATATATACAAGTCACTATTTTTAACGCGGAAAAGGTGTAAGTAGCTATTGAAATTTTTGTGTCCAGTGAGGAATTGCGTAATTTTGAAGTCAGTGTAGAACCAGTGGTTCTTAATACTGCAGTAAACTGAAGGGAAAAAAAGATTTATTCCACATACCATTAGAAAAGGAAACACAACTTGAGTTCCATACTGTGGTAATGTTCTTTTTGGTAATGGTTAGTGCCTTGATTGCACATGGAGTTTTGACCAAAAAACAACTGTTTCTTCAGTTTTGTCTACGGTATCTATCTATCCGTCCATCCATCGATCAATTTATATATATATATATATATATATATATATATATATATATATATATATATATATATATATATATATATATATATATATATATATATATATATATATATATATCAGGTAATAAATATTGAAAGAATATGTGGTAAAGATTTATGCTTCAAAAATAGTTATTAAATCCAACAGAAACACAAAAAACTTTTGATGCAATTTTTTAGTGAAACTGGCAAGAAAAGTTTAAATATTTAAAAAATTTTGTTGAAAAGGAAAAAATATCTTATACTGAGAAACTGAGAAAGCAGAAAAGATGAATTATAGATGTAATATTTAAATTTATGGATATTTTAAAAAAAGAAAATATTCGTTGTTAAAATTAGTTTACAAATAATTTGATGATCGTGTACTCTGCAAAATGCTAAAAATACTAACTTGTTTTAAAATAAATCCTGTAATATAATATTAAATCAAAACAATATTGTACATTGTTAGATTATACAGTTTCAATATTTCAAGAATTTTTAAGTTAGGCTTTTTCCAACCATTTAATTGTCACAGGCATATTAATTTCCTTAAATATCTTCTAGGCATAAGGATAGTAAATGCATTTATTAAATTATTCTTAGCCAGAAATGAATTGAAACGTGTAAATAAATATTTCAATAACTTTATTTTAATGATATAGACGCAGTTCATATTTTAAATATATTTTTTACTAAATACCTTGAATCAATTTAACTAAAACTTGATTTAAATTTATTGATAATTATTTTTTAATACAATACAATTTTTATATGAAGTTGATATAAGAAATATTTTGTCTTAATGTTTTCAATTAATAAAATATAATAGTAAATTTATAAAAAACATGAAAGTTTTATGTATAGATCGATAACGTTTAACGAACAGAAAACCAATTTGGGAAAAAGTACTAATGTAAGAATTATATATTTCAGTTATGGAAAATATTTTTTAAAAAATATTTAAGATTAATTAGAAAGTATATTATGTCTTTAAAAATTATTGTTTAACAAATTAAAATTGATTATTTGTTTTGCTCTTTCTTATTCAGTAATTTAATTTCCATGTAATGTATAAAAAAATAACTAAGCGAAATAGAAAAGTGTCAAAAAAGCACCATTTCGATTTTCAGTAAAATGTAAAATACGTGACTTGTTTTGAAGTGCCCAAATAAAAATAGAAGCTATTATTTCTGAAAGTTTAATTTAATTTGTTTTTGTGTTGCTGTATGAAGTTGAAATAAAAAGTTAAGAAATTGAATTATTTGCGAGGAGGATGAATTAGCCAACAAATTTCTTATTTAAGTAATAATTAAGCAAATTGATAACAGTTGTGCATAGAAATATTTTAAATTCACAAAATATAAACAATGAAATGATTAAGCAAAATAAGTTTTACTTTAATTAAAATTTGAGATTTTAAATGAAAATTACAATATAGTAATATTACAAACGACAAAATTAAAATTGCAGAAATAATATTTTGATAAATAAAGAGACTTAAGGAAGTTAATTTATAATAATTACAAAACTAAATAAATATTTTGGAGGTCCAAAAAGAAAATCAAAACAATCAGTAAAACAAATAAATTTAAAATATATATTTTAGAAAATTACACTAAATTAGTGTACAGAAAAAGCTTTTCAAAATTTACTGAAAATTTATTCGTTGTTTATAATTTTGTACTTTAACAATATTTCAGACATTTGCCACAAAAAAGAATAAATTCAAAATTTACTTCTGTTATCCTTAATGAATGTCTTTTGTTATTACATAAAAATTACATTTTTTAAATGAATTACCCTTACATGGGAAATAAAATATTCATTACCAGAGATAAACATCAACAACAATATTTTCATTTTATTGTAATTGAAAAAACAAGCATTTTTTACTCAGCGATAATACTCTTTAAATTAATATTAAAGAATAATATCATTCAGTAAGAAATGCTGAATGATATTACTCTCTTTGAGATTTGAAATGCTATCTTTAAATTTTCAAAAAAATAGCATCTCAAATCAAAATTTGATGTTATATAATTTTCAAAAAAATAGTTTTATTAAAATAAATTATTTTACATGTGGCAATGCAATAACAAAAATTGTGTTCTAAGAAATGCATTCATAGCCATATATATATATATATATATATATATATATATATATATATATATATATATATATATATATATATATATATATATATATATATATATATATATATATATATATATATATATATATATATATATATATATATAATCAGTTTAATTACATAGTTATTACTTGAATTATTTGCTAAGCTAAGTTGGATAAAATTAACCATTTCATAGTGTCATTCACATCAGAAGTTGTTTTTAAATACGACATGATATACTGAGGATTAATTATATAGAAAATCTGTGTTAAAAAATTAAATTGATAAGATGGTATTATTTACTTTTTATAACACTTTGTAGTTATAAAAATGTTATAACTACAAAGTGATATATATTCCTAAAATCATCCTAACATTGCCCATTTTATTGTGAAGGAAAAATACAACGCAAATGTTTTTTTTTTTTTTTTTTTTTTTTTTTTGTTTTTTTTTGAATGAAGGTATAGCACGTGACTAATTCACAAAGACAAGAAATATCATCAATAATTATAAGTTAAACCTTGATTAAATTATTGATTAATATCTGCTTCACAATACATTCCTGGTTATTAGAATTTTGATTAATCTCTTCTTTGAAATAAAAAAGAAAGATGTCAATTGAAATATTAAATGCAGAAGGCATATATTTACTATGCACAAAATATAAGAAATTTTTCTAAATTAATATCTTTATATTTAAAATATGCTTTATTAATTAAAAATACCATGATAGGACTATTATTTTTGTTATAAGATAAACAAGAAAGTTCTTGCCTTTTTTAATCACCCAAAAGAACAGGATCTGGAGTAAATATAGCCTATTGTTATTCCTCCATTTAACATTAAATTGTCTGGGAAGTTCACAAGATGCATTTGACTCCTGCCTAACTCAGTGGTTGCTTGCAATGCTTCGTTTTCCAAGGCCTGTGATCATCCTTTGCAAGCTATGCGATAGAGGGATGAGTCTGCCAATCTGAATTTGTGAACCCAATGCCTTGCCGGACGTTCCAAATTCTTGACATATTCGGTGACTTGACTCAGAAGATGATAAGCCCACTTTGAAGTTGTAAAGCAAACAACACCGAGTGAGCTTCTTCTATTCTCTTCGCTACTGTACGAGTTACCATTGATGAATATGCGTTGTGGACCTGCTCTTATAACGGCCGATATTCTTACTCTCGACTGACCTGTGTCTCAACCACTTCATATACTAATTTGCATTATTATTTTCACTTCATTCATTGGCAAAAACTTTCTTGTTTGCATTGTATTTTACTTCTCTTTAATTAGACTACATTTTTGTTTTAATTCCATTGTTGTCAACGTCACATTTCTTACATATTTTATTTATATATGAGTATTTTATGCAATTGAACGTTTTGAATTAGGAATTTTATAAATTCACATGAGAGAGAGAGCTCAATTTTTATTTCAGCTATACATGTAATATTTTTCTATTCAGGTACTTCTAAATTTCATCCAATGACAATTTCTTATCTAAGATTTTAATTTCTTGACAATTACGCTCATTTACTGCATTTATATACTTTATAATTTGGTAACTGTTATGATGTTATATTCCTTGCTTCTTTTACTGATTTTAATCTTTTTATATTGCAATTTCACTTTTATGCAAATTTTTATTTATATCAAAATACGTAGTTTATTCATTGATATCAGGGAAGTTAATTAATTCTTAGTAAGAGTTTTTGAATTATAATTTTATAACCTTTGTTGTGCTTTCTCCTTGCAAAGATAATAGATTTTTAATTTCCCCTATCATTTAAAATTTTAATATAGAAATGATGTGAAATATCATAACGTAAATCTAATAATATATATTTTTACTACAGAATATTTTTATTCTTTATATAGAGTCTTTTCTGGAATGCATAATTTTGGCCTTATATTCATTTTATTTTCTTATTTCATTTTCTCTCATCAAATATTTTATACTAAATACATCTCATCATATATTTTATATTACAGAGTATTTAGTATTCTGAATGCAAGTGAGTTTTTCTACTATTCGAAATGAAAAATGTATCCATTATCATTATAAGACTTCTAAGTATATGATCATAATCTATTTTTTCATATTTCTCAACCTCTAATCTACTGATGTTCCTGTTCCTTTTTTTAAATAATATATCTCTTATTTTATATTAGAGACTTTTTCATAGGCTTTAACGATTGTAATATTCTTCATATCTACGTGGATATTATATTGGATTAATGTAATCAATTGAAATATGGCTTTTATTTCTTTATAGGAAATAATTTATAAAAACATTAACTCCTATTAATCAATATGAATAGTTCATTCGTTTCCTTTTATTACACAAAAATATTTTAGACCTGCCCTGTTCCTTTTTTTAAATAATATATCTCTTATTTTATATTAGAGACATTTTCATAGGCTTTAACGATTGAAATATTCTTCATATCTACGTGGATATTATATTGGATTAATGTAATCAATTGAAATATGGCTTTTATTTCCTTATAGGAATTAATTTATAAAAAAATTAATTCCTATTAATCAATATGAATAATTCATTCGTTTCCTTTTATTATACAAAAGTATTTTAGACCTGCATAATTTGGTAAAAAATGTTTGTTACATTGTTTATCATAGATATTATAACTTTATCAAAATTTTATTCTCATTTCAGTCATCACTTATTTTATAAAAATCTGCGGCAGGTTTGTACCGTGTCTCTAATTTATTTGGGTTTTGTTTATTAAATTATATATTTAAGTTTATTTTAATATTGACAAAAATTTACTAGATTTAACTGTTAAATATTTTTATTTTTATATATTTATTTATATATTATATATAAATTATAATTTAAAAAATTAATTAAAATTTTCTTTTCAGCAATAAAAATTACTCGGTATTTTGACCAATTAAAGAATATAAGACATTTTTAAAAGGTAGGAATATTTTTTATTTCATTCAGATTAGTATTCAGATGGTTTAGAGAATTTGGAAGGGGTCGCAATTTTCTTCAGGATAAAGAACACACAGGAAGGTCTCCGTTGGCAGTAATCCCGGATAATGTGTCTGCCATACGAAAAATGTTAATGGATGATAATCGCTGTACCTATCAAGTGATACAGAAGGAACTTAACATTGGACCCGCAGCCATACACAAAATCATTCATGAAGAAAGTAGTTTGCCGTTGCCTTCCCCATAATCTAACTGAGCACAAAAAAGAGAGCGTGTCAAAATCAGTAAAGAAACTCTTAAATAGCTGAATGATGGTGGCGACCGCATCATTTCTGAAATTGTAACAGGTGATGAAACGTACATACCGTTTTTTGACGTTCCAACACGTCAAGAAAGCAAAGTATGGGTCTTTGAAGATGATCCCACGCCAATAATGGTGAAAAAATAACGCGCATTGAAAAAAATGATCTATGCCGTTTTCTTCATAAGTACGGGATTGGTCAAAGCCATCAAGCTGGAAGGACAGAAGGCAGTAACAGCATACTGGTGTACCACTAAATGTATTCCAGGAATTCTACAAAAACTGAATATTAGGGGACTAATGTTTCACAATGACAATCCATCTTCACATAACAGTTGAGTTTCTTAAACAAAATCAAATTAAAGTGATCGAAAATCCACCGTACTCACCTGATGTAGCTATGTGCGACTTTTGGTTATTTTTTAATCTAAAAAAGAACTTACGCGGACGTCATTTTCATTCAGAAAAAGAGATTGATGTGGCTATAAATGCATTTTTTTCATCTATTCTACGAAATGAATGGCTTGAGGCATTTAATCGATGGAAAATTCGTCTAAAGTGTATTAATGCTAGAGGACACTACTTTGAATGCGCCTAAAATTTTGTAAGTATAACTTTAAAAACCTAGTTGTATCTCAAAAATTTCAGAGTGACCCTCGTATATTTCTTCATTGCTTATTTATATCAAATATGTGTTTAAAGCTTACAGGCAATCTGAATAATGTAAAACATAGAAACACACATATTTTTCTAATGCCTCAATACTATTTTAAAATTAACTTTATAAAACATATGGTATATTTTTAACTAATAGAATGAATAAAAAATGATCAGATAAAGTAGCCTACATGAAATAAAATAAAATTTTTTTTATATGATAAGTAATAAAATACGACGACAGAAAAATATGCAAAATGTATAGAATTATGAAATATTTTAACATTAATTAATCGTACTTCCTCTATTTTTCATCGATTTTTGAGCAAATTAATAATTTATTGTAGTTTACACAATTTGATATCTTGTATATAACAGACAATATTAAACGATTACGCTTCACTTGCATGTTAATCATGGTCCCATATCTCATTAAAATTTAAATAAAACTAAGTTTTTTATACCACGTATATTATTTTTGAAAGATGACAATTTGAATGCATTCTGTATAATTCATATTTCATAAACATGAAAGTAAGCCAAGAAATTTTCTAACCCAAAGAGATAAAATTAAAATTGTATTTTTTTTTAATATTTTCTCTGTAGATATTAATTTGAGAATTGCATTTTTTCTAATATATTTTAAATTGAAATAGCTGGAATCTGTTGAATTAGTATAATAAAATACTAATTCAAAAGATTCCAGTTCATTAATCTCAATATTTTACATTGATATTTAATTTGTGTTACTTTTACCAATAACTTTTAAAGATAAAGCATAGTATAGCATTTAAAGAAAAAGATAGAAATATCGATGCAAAATATTATTGTTAGCAGATAAAAATATTTTCTTGAATTTCCTTCTCATTTTATTTATTGCCAGGGAACTCTTTTGAACAAAATAATTGTACATAACCTGAACCGAAAATTATGAGATTTTTGAGAGCATATGTTATAATTACAGTTTGATTACAAAACTAATAATTTTAAGGATAATATTAATGATTTAATGAATAATATGGACACCATTTAAAAACTTCTTGTTCTTAACACTTTAATATTTAAATACTTTTTTTAAAATCTTACATCTTATTTAAAATTTTTTACTAAACATTATGATGTTATTTATTTCTTTTTTATAGTGCTAATTTTCTTGTGTCGTTTCACAAGAGCATGTTCATAAAATGAATTTTCAATGTAATTTAGTATAAAAAAGTGCGCATATTTTCATGCAGAATTCAATTATTTTGTTGCAGTAAAAGTAAAATTACTCAAAATTCTAACCATTTATAAAATATTTTGAGCATAATTTATTTTATTTAATTAGTTTTCAATTTCCTCCCCACCTACATCAAATTGTATCAATAATTATATATTTGAGTATTTTTGCATTAAATCTGCATTATAACCTTAATTTTAAACCTTATAAATGATCAATAATATTGAAATTTAATGACATTTGACAACAACCATCTTCAGAAATGATAAAACAAGTATTCGAGGATTTTTTATTGCTGTTGCCTCCACCGCATTTGATATTCTAGGCGTTCAGCTAGAAATTTCGAGTTAGAAAAGTTGCCGTCTCTAGCATTCGCAGATGGGAGCAAATGTTTCCTTATAGGGAGCAGAAAGTCAGACCCGCCGTTCGTTCGCAAATGCTGTAGGTTTGGACGTGTCTTCACGTCGATTCCACATTCGTGAGCGGCGACTATCAGTGAAGAAATAGTAGCGTGACTCATCTGAGAAGATAATCCTGTGCCATTCCTTCGTCCAAATTGTCCTGATCCGGCACTATAATAGATGTTGTGGTCTATGCTGTAGAATCAGTGACATTCTGCTTAACGGACGAGATAATCAGAATGGATACTGGCAACCAATCGACCACTGGCAGGCAATTAACGGCAAATGGCTTTGCTCGATATGAAAGTACCCAGTGTGTCTTGCACATGCTGCAGAATTTCGATAGACATATTTCCCGGGGTTACCACTACCACCCTTTGGACGGATCTACGATTCAGACGTCACTCTGGTTGTACCGACAACCTGCAAACTTTAAACAGTTTCTTGTTCCAACCATCTTCGCCACAGCCGGTGAACTGTGGCCACGTCCAGGTGTTTATCAGCTGCGATTCGCCGTAAGGACACCATGTCTTTCGTAAAATCGTTTGTTTCCTGAACTGACTCCTTCGACAATGACAATTCTCTGCAGTTACAATCATTTTTTGAGAATAAACTTTCAACGATTATTTTCTAAGCAGCAATAACGACGTGAATATTACCCGCTCTGCTGGTTCCTCATTTTATATCTCATCCTACGTACTCTGGAGAGCTGCTCATTTCACATTATTTGCATAACTATGTAAGGCGTGTCTATATTGAATTTTGCATAATTTTCTGATTACATTTTTTTGGTGTTGCATTTTCAATTTTGGGCTGTGCAAAATAAAAGTAGTTTTCAACTGAACAATACACATACATTAGTCTAAGACATTTTTTGGCAAAAATAAATATTCTCGCAAATTCACTTATAATATAAAATGTTCTTTAAATGTTCAATAGATTTTTTTTAAACAATTGCAATAATGGTTGTAAAATATTTTTATAGAATATAAGAATATATTAATGAAATGTATAGAAAGAAAGACAAAATTTTCAACATTTTCCTCAATATTCTATCGAAATTTTACTTTATATTTTTAGTATTTATATTTCAATTTAATATTTATTTTAACACATAATATGTATCTTATTATGTCGATAATGTTACATTGCATACCGTAAAATATTTGTAGCATTTTAGCTCTCAGAAGACAAATTCAAAGCGATGAACTAAGAAACATAAGAATAATGTTTTCTAAATATATTTTTATATTATAAGTCATTTAAACCAGTAAAATCTTCTCACAATTTAAAAATTAAAGCTCATTGAAGAAAATGTTTCCAAAATATTCAAAATCTTTAAATTGAATTTAAGCTTTCCATTTAGTTGTATGAAGTCTTTTTATGATAAATAAGATTACAATATCATCCTGATAATATAGAAAATCAAGTAAAATGAAATGAAATGTCTATTTCTCAGGTTTATAATTTTCATTTTTTATTTTTAAAGGAACATTTTACTATAGAAATAAGCCATCGCTAAAAAAAATTAAGTAAAACTGCCTACACAGTAAAATTATTTATAAGTAATGAAATGTTTTTGCATTACATTTTAAGATATCTTACTTTTAAGAAGTTCTGTAACCATATTGTTGCCAAAATTTTTATAGTATTTTATATTTTATTCCTTTCTGAATGCTTTTTATCATAAATATTTTATTTTAAGGGCTAAGAATGTTTATGTATTTTGAAGTTTATTTTAGCAAGAAATTTCTTGGATCCATTCCATTTCTTTTCTTTAAAAAGTCTTTAAAAACTTCATACTGAAAACTTGCTGTAATATATTAAGAGAAAATTGAATTAATTTATAAAAGGAGGCTATGAAGTTATTAAAAGCTTATATATTTGTTATTTATCATCTAATAACCCATGCTTATAATAATTTCACATTAATTTTAATGCATTAATTAAAATTGAATTTTAACTTAATGCATATTTATATTAATTTCACCTGGCTATGCAATGTAACATCAAATTTTTAACCTTTTTATTTGATTTTATAGTGTACTTTCGTTTATTATTCTGAAGCAAACATTTTACTAAAGTGAGCAGATTATATTTGACCGTTGGAGATTATTTTTGATTTTTATCCAACTTAAGAAAAAATTAATAAATAAAATTTAGTATAAGGTTTTGCATTGTATAAACAATAATCCAAAAGTAATTGACTTATGTAGTGACATTTTCCATATTTATAAGTCTGTCTATAAAATAATTAGAGTCGTAAGTCTTTAGAATTTACGATGAAATAATGAAGTATAACTAAACTACTCTATTTAGTAATGATTGTGCAAGTAAAAATCAGAACAAGACACTGCAGCAAGTGAAGCATATTCTTTTCTTCAGATCTCACAAGGTACAAAACGGAGCAGAAGACACATTGATGCGAGATAAATGTTTATTCAGGCAATAGTGGCTAGATACCAGAGAAAACAAGTCAATAGACTCCATGCTAATATATTGAGTGACATTGTGAATTTGTTAAAAAATATTTATTGAAATTACTCGATTTTTGAGTTCTTTGCAAAAAAGTCCCTGAAGATGTACTTTATTGGACAGTTAACATTATAAAAAGGAAGTCTAGAATTAGATTTCTATAGAACAGCTGCCACTTTTTTACCAAAACATTGCTGTTTCATATCCGTGGATTCCACAGTGGTCAAGAATCCATTGGAGAAGTACTATCTTGTTTTTATTGACAATCCAGGTGAGAAGAATTAAATAATTATTGATGGTTGCACTGCAAGAACAGAAGCAAGAACATTAATTGCTTGAAATATGATTTTGAATTTAATAATAATACAGCTTTCAAAATTATATTTAGACGTGTGGCTAAAGTAGTGACCTGGTCTAGTAAATGACTATATTCTTTCCAAGGGAAATTGATTTATGGATGCCGAGAAGAGTATAAAAGCAAAATGCCACAGTTAACATCAGCACTGATATTAACACAAATGATCACACTGGAACCATCAGCATATTTTTAAACCTTCCTTATCCAAGAATTATTTATTCTTTTTCCTATTGAATTCCATTGTTTTAAAATTGAAAGATTTTACAGCTACTATAATGTTCTCCATTTTTAAGATATTTTTAACAGATCAAAGAGTCAACAATGGGGTTAATAGTAAAAAAAGAAATTCTGAGCCTCGAAATTCAAATTTAACTTCAATATAATATCAAATTTCTGCTAGAAAGCATTTTGTGTTTTTGTTTCTCTTACGGATAAGACAATCATAGTTCTGTAGGGATAAATACCCAGGAGTTTTAACTATTCTCTTCCAAAGGAGAAGAGCTCGTTCTTGATTGATAATCTGAAACGGTCTCCTATCTGTTGTGGTTATAGTCGGTATAAAGGAAAAAACCTAATTAAACCAAGTTCGTAGAGAACAGATTAGAGAAAACAATCAGAATAACTAAGTTAAAATATAACCAATAGTTGTATTTACTTATTTAAATAGAATGATTTTGCATTGTAAACAATTAAATCTTGATTAATATTTGTTTTAGCATGTGTTTATTTTATACACAAATTTACAAAACAGTAATTGGCCAGGATAATGAGGAAGAGATTAAAAGACTCACCTCTATAGGATAACAGCTTGAACACATAAATTCATTCCATTGTTGAAGTCATTTCCCAGCAAAACTTTCTCTTGACACTTCCAGTTAGCCTCATTCAGCCTTTTCTTCACTGGTTATCTTTTATATTCCTTTCTGATAATCTTCTTATTCCATTGAGATACAATTTTTAATTGGGAAAGACACGTATTCCTCTCTTCTTCTTCTTTTTTCTCTCTAATTTTCTTCTCCTCTCTGGGCTTCTAAACTATATCTTCCATTTGGTTCTTAGTCCCAACCTATTTCTTCCATCGGTTACTTTTTAATTAGAATGAGATTCCTATGCTTCCAGTGATTAGTCAAAAATCTCCCCTTTTAACCCTTGACTGCCCCCACAAAAATACAAAAAAGAACACGCTTTTTATTATTTTAGACAACCTATCCATTCTAAGGGAAAAAGGAGCATGGCTTGTAAAATTGCTGTTAACTATTATGGTGCAGCTTTTAGATGCCCCATACACTTTTACATGATTTGATTTTTTATAATTATGGTATTTATCTCGCTGTAACAGAATTTTTATGAATTTCCTTTCTTTTGTATCTAAAACACATTTGCCGAAAGGAAATGTTATTGAACTTATATTAACAATAAAAATATGTTTCCTTCCTGAACCATTCATGTCATTTACACTACTACACTAATTGTACTGAGTTGCATACAATCAATAAGTATAGACTTTACAGCTCCTGTAATCAGTTGTTGAGCTTGGTTGTGAAAAGCTCAATAAAGTAGAAATTTCTCTGATTCTAATGTGTGATCAATAGAATCAGAATAAATTCAATAAGAGAAGGATTTGTGTTTATTTCTGTGATCAATGATCATAGTACCAAATGAATAAAGATGAAATATATGTGAAATACGAAATGGCACTGGAGCAGCTCTATTTGGAGTCATTTAATGTTTTTGAAAGATGTAAATCTCTTATCAACACATCGGATAATGTCTTCTACACTAGGCCTTGAAAATTGACTGTTGAAAACCAAACCCAACTATTTAAATTGTTCAGACGATGATATCAGACGACATTTGTAATAAATGTGTGACGAAAAAGTTGGTGCGTGAGAGAGAAAGATACTTCAAACATTTTATCGTGGTTGACATACGTATCATTTAACTCTATTAATTTTTCAATGACTAACAAGGCAATTCCTTAAGAGCTTCCGATGATCTTATTAACTTTGTTCTTGGAGAAAGTAGCTTGGATGACAAGACACATAGAAATCACTGGAATGTCGTCAGTTTTCCCTAACTATATTATTCATGTAAATGTTAAAAAATATACAACTATAGAGTGTACCCCGCAGTAAACTTATCTTGAGTGATCTGTATCTTGAAAAATAATTGTTATATCGAATTCTGCATAATTTTATTTTCCGAAATTTATCAAACCATCCAAGCATATTAGAGTGGATGAAAATGTTTACCCTCTACATTCATCAAAAAAATTACCATTGTAGTTGTTTATATAATATTTGTTTAGAAGTGTTATTTTAAGGAATGAAATATAATTATATCCTCCACTAACATATACAAAAAATGCTCTAATTGAATATTTAGCTACACTTATAAAAAATACGACATCCTTTGTTATAGTTATGTCATTAATAAAAATAATTAATTTTGATGAAACGATGATCAATAAAGATATAACTCTAGTAGTCATATAAATTAATTTAATTTTTAATAAAATATCAAGAAATCTTTACTTAGTGTTCTCATTTTATTTTAAAGAAATGAAATTTTTAAGATTAATTCCTCGAGTTAATACATTTATTTTAATAATTTCAGAAAATAATGGAAAACTTGAATGATGAAATGCTACAAAAAGAGGTGAGTGCTTAAAGATTTAAAAATTGGAGAAATGTATCATACATATGAGGATAAATATAATTAATTTGTATATAAATATGATATATAAATCCTTCATTTTTTAAACGACTTTTAGAACATGAAATGCAAGAAATATGTACAGTCAAGTGTCCCACAATTCTTGAAGGACCCTTATTATTTTTAAAAATAGAAAATTCTTAAATATTTTGATAATATAAGAAATATTTGCTTCCATAGAAAATTAATTGAAATGAAAGAACGACTTCTAAGAATTTGGAACTCAAAAGAAAATAATATTTATTATAAACATGCTAACTTTCAATTTAAAACACTAACAGTATTACCGTTTCGTTGAGTTAGTTAAAATCTAGCAAAATTTATAATTTAAAATCTTTTCATAATTATTTCTTCTTATACGCGTTCGCCTCATTCGTTGAGTTAGTTAAAATCTAGCAAAATTTATAATTTAAAATCTTTTCATAATTATTTCTTCTTATACGCGTTCGCCTCATGCAATAAAATAATAATATAGTAATGCATACTTTTAAATATTATTACATGAAGAAAATAATGAGTGGAGACTAAAATTATAAATTTGAAACTAAATTAGAATATTTTCGGAAAAACACGTTTAAATGCAAAATACAATATGAAAAGATGAAGGACTAAGTAGCGTTGACAATAAAGCTTTCAGAAAGAATTACTAAAGAAAGATGTATAATCTTTTGTTGAATATCAACAGTGAGGATGTTATTAATTCGATTGATTATAACTCAGTTATTCTATCGAATAAATATTTTTTAAGCAACTCTGAGAGTGAGGAAGAAGAAATCTATATAAATGTTGGCAATGATAATTAGGAACGAAAATGAATTTTCAACATAACTATTTTTATTGATCACAGGAGTTAGTGATTATAATGGAGAACTTCTACAAAGCAGCTTCTTTTGTAAATGAATATTTATGAAGAAGCATCTAATTAAAATTTTTAAATTCCTTAAATAACTGATTTCAAAATTTTCATTTGATTATTTTCTTTAAATTCTCTACATACAAATTCTCCATTTCATTAAAAGTGTACTATTCAATATTGTATTCTCTCAACAATGATTTAATTTAATATATTGTGACAATATAGAATCATTTATTGAAAATATTTTCTGGATTATTTTATTTGCTGTACCCTTGAAAATGTTTCTATTTACTTCTAAATTTAAATAGAATATAAAAATATTCTTTGGCAGGTTACATTTTCTATATTATTAAAAAGAATTTGTTAAAAAATGCTCGAAAGTTTTTTTATAGTTAAGTTTTATTCACTAAATATATTAATCTTCTTAAGAAGTTCTTAGCTCCTTATTTATTATTTCTTTTAATTTTATTTTAAACTATGATATTTCTTTTTATCAGCTTACAAAATTAACAAAGAAAGTTTCCTGGAACTATTGATTTTTCATTTTTATATTGATTAATCCTACTCATAGCTTTAACAATGTGCCTTGTTGAATTACCTTGTTAAATTAAAACCATTCATCATATTTAAATAAAACGATTTTAATTAATTATTTTATAATTTTGAAAGGAATATTGAAAAATTTAATAAAAGTTTAGTTTTCGCCATGTGAAAACAATTGTAAACTGGAACGAATATCAATTATTTTTTCAAAACAGTTTTCTCTATACTGAATTAGTATATTTCAGATGTTTTATTTGTTGATTAGAATTACTTATATATTTTTAAATTCAGTATTTTATTGACCCCTTATCTTTAGAAATTCGCATTTAAATTATAATTTATTATGAGTTAATAATAGTAATTATGTGTTTATGAATGTTAATTCAAGAATAAGAGTTGAATAAATACAAGAACTTTTAACAAAGTATGTAGGGAAAAGAATGAAAATATTCACGTAGTTGATAGAATCATAACCTTGAATTAATTCATTCTGCATTCTATTTTTATTCAAACAAAAGAAAGATTTATGCTATTTTATTCTGTGAAGAGTCCTTAGCATATATATATATATATATATATATATATATATATATATATATATATATATATATATATATATATATATATATATATATATATATATATATTTTATATATATATATATTTATATATATATATACACATATATATATATATGTGTGTGTGTGTACGTTTGTGTGTGTGTGTGTGTGTAAGTGTGTGTGTGTGTGTGAGTGTGTGTGTGTGTGGGTGTGTGTGTGTGTGTGTGCGTGTGTGTGTGTGTGAGTGTGTGTGTGTGTCTGTGGGTGTGTGTGTGTGTGTGTGTGTGTGTGTGTGTGTGTGTGTGTGTGTGTGTGTGTGTGTGTGTGTGTGTGTTTGTGTGTAATGTATAAGAGAGAGAGATTATTTACATATAATATTAACTTCTATAAACTTATGTCTCCTCAACTGTATAAATTGCTTACACAAAATGTCAACTTTTCTTCTAGATAATGCATTTACTGCAAGAATTCAGAAAATGCATTATATTTCTGAAAACACTGCATTTTGCAGTCCTTTTTTTTATTATTCTGCAACAAACTTTCTTTGATTGTTTCTAGAAACAAATTAAACCCAGTTATTTCTCTCAATAGATTTCGACTTTCAGCAGAAAAAATTCTGATGACTAGGCATTCATTGGAATAAAATGTTTCCCTACTTTTGTTGACAAGTAATGCTCTGAATTACGATAATAATATATTTATTGTGCTTCTATTTAAGAGAAAATTCTTTTCGTTATAAGGCAAAAAATAAATGTTTCTTATGCTTTCTTGTGGGATACCAATGAAAATCTAATTTCCGAAAATTTTATTTTAGCTATCATAAGCATGTCAAATATTCTAAACATTTTAACTATTCAATTATACATTTGATACAAAATTCTTACCTCAAATTGAAAAGATTAAAAAGTCATTCTAAAATAGAAATTTGATTTTCCTTTATTTTAGTTTATAAAGTAATTTTATTTTTATACGTTTTGAGGCATTTTATTTTGATGTTGAACTTTGAAATCCCTTAATTATTATGCAAAGCAATACATGTAAATCTGTAGTTTTTGCAATCTTTTTTATTAATTTTTTTTAAATATAACAACTATGTATATAAAAACAAATTCTTTTTAGTAATAATAATTTTTATTGTTTTTTTAAAGTATCGTATTCTGAAAAATTATAAGTTAAAATAACTTTTGTTAAACTATTCTCTTGAATTGTTTAGTCAAAACCTTGTTATTTTTCTAAGATGAAGACTTAGCATTAGGAGGGACACCACACTGTGCCTATTGTGTGGTTATTATTTTAATGCTACTCTATGACTCATATTTATTTTGAAAGAATTTACTGATATAAAAGAGGGTACTCATAGATATACGCTTTAAGTGCCAGCTTAAAAATTTAAAACGTAATTTTTTCTTGCACAGAGAAAGATAATAATCATTAAATTTATCTAAAATTATGATCTATTTTTAAGTAGTTAAAAAATATGAAATGCGAATAAATTACATACTTATTTATAATGCGCATACGTATTGATGATATAAAACAAAGTAAAATTACTTTTCTAAGCAACTAAAAATTATTTACACTCGACAAAATGATATTACTATTTGTTAGGAAGTTATTGGCAATGATGTGCCATTTGTGTAGAATTAGGGATATAGCAGTTGTGTGAAACACAATTATGACAAATGGGAAAGTAAATATTCTTTATACTATGATTAAAAACATAATTTAAAATTGTTCATTATTTATAAGTGAATACGATCCATTGATGACTTTTGTAAAAATTGAATTCCATAATTTTAACTTTCATAAATCTTTTGTGGACATTTTTTCTGCAGAAAAGTATCCATTTCGTGAAAACTTCAAGGAGCTTCACATTAACTGTAATTATATTTTTTCTTCTGAAAAGATCTTAATATTTGAAATTCTGGAAAACTGATAGGTAACACTGCAGCATATTTCTTTTATATCTTTATTAATATTATTTTCTGCCAGATTGCTTCTAAGAAAAGGTGATTAATGAAGTCATTCACAATAAGTGGAGTTCTATTTACCAGTAACTCTGATTGTGTTGTGTGTTTCGGTAATAGTTCGTATCTTTTGCTTTCGTCACTCTTGCTTCAGTTAATCTTTCTCAGATGTTAGATGCCTCTTTTTTCAGACAGATCAGCTTTCTTAGATTTTGTTCTCTTTGTTTTTAATTCCAAATTATATGTATTAAAAACAAGTCCTAAATTAAAAAAAGCAAAAATTTATCTGGAATTTTTCGTTATATTGAGTGGATGTTGGAAAATCATCTTTATCTTATAATTGTTAAACATTAGCAAAACAATTACAAAAGCATTTTACATATAGAATGAGTTTCTTCAGTAAATAAAATCATTTTAACTGTATGAACTTGTACATGGTGCAAATTTGACTTATTTATATTTATAAAGATGATACAAATTCAAAGACACATGAAAAAATTAGATTACATTCAATATACTCTCTTCACTAATAAACACTTCTATAAAAATCAAAATTTTATAAATAAATCACCTAATTTTAGAAATATGACATATCGTTATTTACTATCATTAGATATTATTTTTATACGTAATCAGTGATTTATCCTATCAAGAAATTTCTTATGCAGTGAGCCACAGAATCTTATCACTCACAAGAAACAAAGGTTTGCAAATAACTGTTTCAAAAACAATTCAGTCTCATTGCAAAAGCATGCTTGGAAGAAAAAAAATATTTTTACATTTTGATTTAAAAAAATAATTTATTATTGACTATCATAAATCTTAAAAATCGAAAAAATTAATTCTTCAAAAAATCTATTAAAGGACAATATATGTTTGAGGAAAAGTTTGGGAAATTCTTCATTTTTCTAAACTTTGGTTATGTTGTACATAATATAAACAATATTGCAATAAGTATAATTGGAGCATAAATTCAGGACCACAGATATATAAATCTGTTCAACAGGACCATTGAAGCTTACAAACATACTTAGTCGATATAGTGTAAAGTGGAGCTAAATATTGAAATTTTTCTCTTCAGCAACATGGCACAAAAATTTTTATTTAATTTCAACAAAGTTCTCCGTATTTTTTATTCTCTTTATTTTTCATATAAGTTATCAAAATTTAACTATTCTTTGATTATCTTCTTATACAGTTGCCTATTTTAAGTAACATTTCATCTTTTCTCTCCTGACATTTTCTTTCAGCCCTGCTGAAAACCTTATTTTTGTTAAAATCCATGATTAATATTAACAAAATAAAAAATAATTTATTTGCGCAAATTTTAAGATAATATTTTAATGAATAAATTAAATAATATTTCCAAAATATGTATGTGTCCTTTCTATTATTCGTGTGATGTATTAATTTAAAAGTTTATCATTTATTTTATATTTTACACATTGTTTTAGACAACATACTTCTAAACAATGGTTATCATTAGCAAAATCAAAAAAAAAATTTTTTTTCGAGATTATAAAGATTGTTAGTATTTATTTCCTCAGCTGTTTCTTAATGAAAAATCGAAATAGAAAATAACTTGGATATTAGCGAGTCTTATTTTACAAATAAATCTCTTTGAAAATATAATATAATTAAGTTTTCCATGTAGGAAAATAAGAATAATTTTTTGAACAGCATTCTTGAAGAAATTGATTTCAGATACAGAAAAGGCTATAATTGAAAAAGTATAATTAATATCAAACAACTCAGAATCACTTACACACTTTCCATTCATAACTATTCGAAATATAAATTATTAAATAATAGAAATATTATACTATAAAAGAGGAAATACTTTAACAGGTAAAATAAATGGAAAGAGAAAAATGATCATTATTTTGCATGCATTATTCTTCCCATTAGCAGGATCATTTAAGTAGGAAATTAGTCAAAACCTTAAGCTTTTTTATGTAGATTGCCACATATTGCGGAATGTCTTTTTATGCTGGTATTATTGGAATGCTTTATCCTTTCTTTGTGTGCGAAATTGATTTTTCGCTTGTCAGAAAATAATTACAATTTTTAACTACTATTATGACTACTTAGTAAAACACATAGACTTTTCTAAATTAAATGACAGGATAAAATGAAAGAAAAGGAATTAGGTTAACTTGTTTTAAATATTATGATTGAGAAAATTGTAAAATACATAGAAATACTAATTTTTCGTTAATTTAAAAATGCATTTGAAAATTAAAATTTTAAAAACTACAGAATTTTAATCAAACGCTTACAAGTAAAAGCAAAATTCAAAACATTCTGCAATAACTATCAATAATGTTCTGAAATTCTGAAAAATTACTGAATTTAGCATAGAAATCATATTTATCCATTTTGATCGAGCTATGAAATAATTAAGTCAACATGCCTCAAAATCCAATATTTCATATACAGCTGATCAACATAAATATTTTTCTGCTGTTTTGATTATGTCAGTTAAATCAGATGAGCTTACGATTTTATTTGATTAAACTATTGCTAATGTCATTAATGTTACAAATGTAATTTAAGGTTTATACTCTGAATCAGATGCATATAAGTAAATTTTAAAATAAATTATGCATGAAATTAAAAGTATTATCTACGAAAGTGCGTTACAACTCGATTGCTGAATGCTTCAATTAATATTCATGGTGAAAAACTAAATAAAAATTGTAAGTTTTGTTAAACTTAGCTTTCACTTTCAGGTCAATTTTTTAGCATACGTAGAGTTCAAAGACCTAATGTTTTATAATTATTTAAATAAATTCATAATATTAAAAATTATTTAGAATAATTTGCTTATCTATAATAAATAAAATTCATTTAAATTTATTTATCTTATTTAGAATGAAAAGTAAATTTCAATAGCGCCTTTTACTAATAAAAGCTATATAAATCTATTAATTTGAAGTGTTTCCTCAGTAAAATATCTTGATGAAGTAAAGAATATTATTTAGTATATATTTTGAAATTTAGAGCATATTCATTTCAATATTAATCAATTTGACATTAATTATATATGTTTTATATTTTATTAATTATATAAATATTTATATCATTGTTCAAAAATGTTTTAGTTAACTGATAAGCTTAATTAATTCAGTATCCCATTTTCACGAAATGTTTAGTTTACTTAAATTTATTTAACTATATTCTATTTAGAATAAAAACTTATTATTTTTAATATATGTGAACTAGCTAAACACAGTTTTTGGACTTCATACTTGAAAACAATCTTCCTCTGTGGTAATTATATAAAGTATATTATGCTTTATAATTTGCATTATCTACCAACAAAAATTAGTTAATCCATCGTAAAATAAAAAATATGGCAAGTGAAATTATTATTCTCATATTTTTTTGCATGAATTGTAATGAATTACATATTTAAATGTCAAACTTTACTTCCATGAATGCACAACCAATGACTTTATAAATAAGGTTTGTATTTGAAACTTTAAAAGTAAATACGTAAATTTCTAGTTATTTGGTAAATATGAAAATATGATTTTAGAAAAATGATAGAAAATGATTTTTTAAAATTATTAAAAAATTTCTGTAGCGAGTAAAGATGCAACAATGAAATTTGTTTAAAAATTCTTGTAATTTTTTAAAAATGATTTCTGAAACATTTACTGCTATTTTATATTGATGATTATTAAAATTAATATTTTTCTCATAATCTCTTTTCCTTATATTGTGAATGCCTAAAACAGTGAAATTCATAGTAATAATTTTAAATAAACGAATGAAATGTAAAAATTAATTTTGTATATATTCTTTAAAGATATAAAAATCTAAAAATATTTAACATATTAAAAATATTTTAAGAGAAGCTAAATCAACATGAATTAAATATATGTAGGTTTTACAAAAAATAAACCGAGATATGATCTAGATATTTGAACTGAGAAATACAGAAAATTTCTTAAATATTATTTTAAGATATTATTTTAAGACTTTTTATGCATTGTCTTTTGTCTAATAAAGACTATTTTTAATTATTTACTTCATTTTATTTAATTAAAATTTTTCAAAGCAAAATGATATTTTCTTAAGAGTAAATTAATGCTACGATTTTAAATCAAACACTATAAATTAACCATTTTATCTATTCGTTTTTCATTATCAATATTGTATTATTCTGTTGCGAATTTTCATCATATTTTTTATCATTACCTTAAGCTCGTTATCACTTTTATATTAAAAATGTATGTACAAATTTTATAGTCTCTATATTTTACAAAACATTTAAAAATAAGTACGGAGATGAAAAATAAGACAAATTTCTAATGAAAAGAGAGAGAGAGGAACGTAAGTATCAAGAATTAATTGAAAAACACATTTCATTTACACTTCTTAAAAACTTTTGTAATCATGCTTGTAACATAGATATTTTAATAAAAGTAAATATTTTAACTGCCAAAAAGTATATCAAAAAACTTCTGTAACATACTGTTATGTCGGATGTCTGTATTAATATACAAAGAATAATTATTGCTCAGATAGATACAGCATTTTGATATACAAAACTATATTTTGATGCATACAAATATATCAAAATTTAATACGTTTAACCAAAATAAAAGTATAATAGATTATACTCCTAATTTCACTCGAAAGTTTAAGACTCATTTAAAAGCATAATGCTTTTGCATTTTTCCTTGTTTTTACAAAATGATATAATCAAAGATTAAATAATAATTTATTTAAAGTTGCTTTCATTGACAATTTACATAATAAAATATTGAAAAAATTCCCTAAGTATTAATCATGTAAATCCTGAAACTATATGAAACAATATTCAGACCATATATATAAAATTATATGGTTTAAATTGTAAAATTCTTTAAGTAAAATAAGTAAATTATGTAAATAAAATCCCTTAAGTGAAACTATATGAAAATATATTTACACTATATAGATAACCATATGGTTCAAATTGTAAATTTTCTGAAATTTGTGTATAAAGTAAATTCTAATGTTAGTTCGTTTCAACTATAAAAAGCGTAATTTAAATTATTTAAACTATCCTTAAAATAAAACATAAAATAAATATTTATGTTAATTATACATCTTATACATAATTAATTTACGTAAATCTTAAATAGCAGTTTTTCTGACAGTTAAAATAGAGAATTTCAGGCATTAACTTTTCATTGTGAATAAATTTGTACTTTTAACTTTAGTTTAAAAAAACTGAAAAATAGACATTAATATAGAAACTAATTTGAACAAGAAAAATTGTGCAAAATATTTTTAAAGTATGTAAAAGTGATTTGAGCAAATATGAAAAAGGAAATTAGAATTTCTTTTATTTCTAAAATAAAATGTTTAGTAAATTGAAAATGAGAAAATAACAAGTTTTTAAAAAAAAATAAGAAAAAATGAAATGAAAATATAGGTATGAAATTCCATTCCTAAGTTTTATCTTTTGAAATGTATTTTATAATTCCCAAATCAAATAGTTTAGAATTCAAATAAAATTCCTGCCAAGCTTAAATCATAGTAAATAAAACAGTTCATATATTTATCCTTCCCTGTGTTGTAAAATAAAAATACATTTAATGAAACTCAAAACTTTCAATTAACTAATTTTTTTCAATAAATGAAAAATTAGCAATTTTATGAAGAATTCCTTTTATATTAGTGTATTCATAAAACGTATATCTTTTAAAAATAAAAAATCCTTCTCAACTCCTATCATTTTCCTTTTGTCACCATTTTAATTTATTACTTAGTAATAACATGAATTCATCATCTTTAGTTTTTTCTTTATGTAATTTGTCATAAATTACATATTAACATAAAGTTAAAAGTGCATAATTTGCAGCTGGTGATGTCTTAACATGATCGAAAAATATCGTGAAAAAAGTTATTCTTAATGAAAAAAGATAAATTCAATGGTAATACCTTGCACTGGTTATTTTGTAGATTACAGATCAATGTAAAGAGAGTCGGGCATGCTATATAAACAATATCACAAAAATGGAAAAATATGAAAAAAAGAATTAAGTCAGTTTTAAAAATTAATATTTCTTACTAAAGTATAATGGCTTGCTTAAATAAAATCTTGTAATTATACTTTTGGTTTTTTAAAAAAAAATTAGAAACTTTAATTTCTTGTCAAAAATTATTATGTTTATAACCTTAAATTTCTAATTTTAAGATTATTTATAAAGGCAGATAAAGGCAACTGTAGTCAAAATTAAAGAACATTAAAAAAACTAGAACAAAGATAACATTTCAAATTTAAAAACTTAATTTATGAACGATGATGCAACAAAAGAATAATTTTTTTGAAAAATTTGTGAAAATCCTGCAATTCTTCAATTGAAAAGATTCATATGATTAGATCCCAATATTCAAGATTAACAGTTAATAATAATTTCATACGTTATACATTAAGGCATCTCCTCAAAAAAATGAGTATGAATCAGGTAATTGTCATACAGAAGACATAGAGCCCCTCATTTGATTTCAAGTTTAATATATTTAGTAAACTGAGCTAGTATATTTAATAATGAATAAATCATAAATATATGCGCTCATTAGATTTTCCTGCAGTGTATATAGTGGGATTGTCATATATAAAATTGATTCATCAATTAATATTCATAAAATCGTCGCGAAAGAATGATTTTAACATTTTTAACATTTCTTTTAATTTAGGAGTCTTGAACCATGGTTTATTATCTATCGAAGTTTTAATGTGCTTTTCATCTAAGTTAATTGCTTATACTAGGTTTGAACTATTAATTGCTTCTCTGGATTTAATAAAAGTGAAGGAACCTGCTATACAGAATAAAACCATTCACACATTCTCTTCAGCTGCAGTTGTTTTCTTCCAAAATAGCAAATGTCCTGTTTACAACTTGCGCACCCTTTTTGTTTTCTTGGTTAAAAAAAATTAAATGATTATTTTATTTGTTAATAAATGTAAAATTGGTCTAAACTGGCACATCGGAATCAAATGCTTTTTCAAATATATGTAAAGTATACAATAAACATTTACAGTATTTTCTCATGCATGTATTTTTAATTATATATTCCGATTAAAAATAATTTAATTTATTAAGGTATGTATAATTAAGAAGAATTTCACTTTTCTCTGTTACAAATTATCTTCCATGCCATTAAAAAGAATGTTTTTTCTATTGTCATAACAAAAATAAAAACGCTTATCCATTATGAGTTGTAAATTTTTATCGTATATAAACCTATAAATACTAAAACCTATAATATACTTTAAACCTACAATATACGAAAACCTAATTTTGATACAACACACTATTTTTAATATCATATATCTATCAGATGGATATTAGACACTTTTTTTAGAGAAGTAATTTTTAATTGATGATAACTAACATTCAGCATGATCAAATACATTGTTTATAAATAAAGAGGCAATGTCAATCAATCGAAAATGATCAAATTTCTTACAATTAAATTCAACAAATTTCCAGAAATATAAACTTATTGATTATAATATTGCATGCATTATAATAGAAAAGAAAATCATGAACTATTTAATAATTCTTAAATAACTCTCCTCTTCAAATAATAATCAAATGAAATTACAATTTAGAATCTTATATTTCAGTGAATGGCACGTTTCTTAAATAAGGGAGTGATGGTTGGTGGTGTTATTCTCATAATCAGAAGGAAGTGATTTCAAATCCCGATGAACCAAGGCCTCATCTTGTTCACTGAAGTCGGCTGGTGCACATTAAATAAGTCACAATCGCAAAGCACTCCAAGTAAAATGGTGTTTTATAGGGGTGGCAGGTCAATTATTGAGTGTTTTCTGCTTGGTCCTTTCTTCTAAATTACGAAGACGCAGTCTGAATGCTTCTATCTAACTAGTAGAGCCCAACTTAGTGCTAGGCACAGAGAAGCATGCTGGTGAAACAACATTTTATTAATGTAAAGCAATCACTTTTTTTATTCAATCCTCTGTATGAATGAAGCATCAGATATTATATCCTTCATCTTTATAATATTTAATCATATTTCAGTGCATGATAAGGTTAGTATAATGATTTATATTTTGACATTTTTTCTCTCTTTGAAATGTTTTATTATTATTACGTTTTGATTTTAATATAAAAAATACTAATATTTTTAGGAATTGTTTGCACATATAATACATTGATTAACTAATGAAATTATTGATATTCATAGCTGTGATTGTTCTTCTTTCAGTGCTGAAGCAAATAGTACACCGTAAGTGACCAAGACACCAGAAGTGGTGAGAAAGAGTTTCTTATTAACGTTGAACATACCCCAACTTGTGAAGTTTACATTTACTTTCCTGCTTTCATCGATCAGTCGCAAATATAAGAGTTTTTTAGTTGAGATATCTGATTCCAAGAAATTGACAGAAACTAATTCTTGAGAAAAGGATTGTAATGAATATTCAATCTCACTCGTTTTGGAACCACAAGCTGTCAGTGCTGTAAACCATAAAAAAGTCCAAGAAAATATTGTTATTACAAAAAAATACTTGATGAGCTCTAATTTGGGCATATAATCGGAAACAATAGTGCATACTAAGTGAAGAACATTGGCAAATGTTAAGACATACATCAGGAGAGCTATGAAAGACACTGAGTTTTCTATATCCTCGTGCAGTCTTCTGGAGATTTTAAAAAACTTTAGAGATATGGATAAAGATCGTGGCGTTATGCCCTTCATCAAGATACTTTGGATATCATGAAAGTTTCTTTTAAACGCTTCAACGTATGTTAAATATATGAAACACAGTAGAGTCATTGTAAGTCCAGGGAAAACAAAATAATTAGCAATAAGTGCTATTTGGGATAACACAGCTGTTACACCAAAAACATATCTAGAATTATCGTTATCACTAATATTGAACTTTAGACTCTTATAAAATTCTTCACGATTCGAATCATTTTTTAGAACAATCATTATTATAATGACTAAGAAACATACAGGTACTAAGTAACAAATTATACAAGCAAATGTAATATTACATTTTATTGAGGTGCGTTTCATTTTGGTACGCTTATTGCTGAATAGCTCTAATTTCAATAATGTCTGGAATATATAAGCCTTCTTAAGCCATAGACTTACCCGTGCTAACAGTAAAGTGATGTTTATGAAAAAAGCAGTTATTTTCAAAATAATTACGTCAAACTGTATAACGAAAAATGTACTAAGTACTGAAAACAAAGCCATTGAAACGAAAAAAAATTCTGTTAACAGATTTAAGGCGAAAGCAATTTTGTATTTAAGTTCTGCATCTTTTTCAAGTTTCCATTTGGAAATATTCAAACCAACAAATCGGAATGATTTCACTATGCTAGAAAATGTTGGGTTATTCAAACCAACTGCCATAATCAAGATGAGACAAACAGTTTCATACGATTTTCTCAGTTTTAATTTGTGCTCAATGGATTAAAACTACTACGTTAAAGGACATATCAAAGGTATAATAATTTAGAAATATTGTTTTTATGTAAATCTATTGTTTCCTGAATGTATTTTTCTAAGGTTTAATGATGACAACAAAAACAATTTGAAAATACCAGTTTCCCTTTTATTTCTGTTATCATTTGTGAGTCAAATGAAGGTAAATTGGAATTTAATCAATAACTATTACTAATTTACTTTTATTACAATTAAGTGAAAAAAACTCATTTTTTAATTATTAGGTCCATTAACAACTTAAAAACTTATATAATCTTCCTTCGGAAGTTAAAAGTACTCAATAAAACGTTTTAAGATGTCAACAAATCACTGAAATTATTGATTATGTAAAGAATAATTCTTTCTTATTTACCCGTTTCAGACATATTAATTGCTACTGATAATGTGATTAATTATAAATATCGCACCTATTTTCGGTAAAATAATTGAAAGAACATTTAAAAGGTGCATTGTCTAGATTTATTGAAGACTCCTACCACAATCATACTTTTATAGCATATTTTAAAAAAAGAAAAAAAAATAGACTATGTTTCTCAAACATTGTTAAGCTTTCTCTTCGTTTGCCATGACATTTTATTTCAAAAATTCGTAATAAAATTCTATAAAGTATATAAAAGAAAATAAATCTTGGTATTTCTATGCTGTAAATTTGTTCTGAGAAACATTATTTGATAAAGCAAACTATTCAATTCTTAGATTACATTACTTAAATAATTAAAATTGCAGCAATTTTATAAGTATAATTTTAAAAGTTAGAAAAAATAGTCTTTATTAATTTGTCAATATGGTTAATTATTTTATGATTCTAAGTGTGTAAAATAATCACAATAATGATAAACTTATTACCGAAAATTGTAAGCATTGATTTTTTACTATTTTTGTCATGATTTTTAAATTTTTATATATAATAAGGAAATTTTTTAAATAGAATAAAAGATGGAATATTATTGAAATTTATCTCTTTTTGTGAATATATTTTGGGATTGTGGTAAGAAATTTCTTTTAATACAATATTCTAAATATTTTTTTTAATATTTTACATGCTTATGTATGTTTTAATTATTGTATAGATTGTTGTTTTGGTTCTTAGTTGTTACCGTTCGTGAAAGTAACTTAAACATGTTTTTTATGTAATTTTTTAAAAAGTTTTCTATTAGTTGTAAAAAAATATTAAAAAGTGTTGCGTGAAGAACATTAATAATTGATAATGAAATGAAATTATGAATTGTCCATAATTTGATAATTTACTTTAATCCTGAAAGTAATTCTGTAAGCATAAAAAAGTCCTTCTTTTCTCTGCGATCATAAAATTTAGTCAAATTTTTTTCGCTCAGTATATAGAGAAAAATGCATCACACCCCGAAGAAGGGGATTTTTCAAACGTAAACCAAAACTATGCTTAAAATGTAAATATTTTTATGCCAAACAACTGTCATCTATACGTTAAATTTCAGTGTGAAAAAAACAATTTATATGTGATTAAAAGTAATGTAATTTTGTGATAAGTTTATAATAATTATTTCAGAGCAAGTTTAAGATGTTTAGGAGAAGAGTACAGTGTTAATAATAGTGAAAAACTTGATCACGACAAAAGTTAGAATATATCTTTGAATTTTCGACTTCAATTTCAAGAGATGATTATTTTATCATTTTGCGTACCAATTGCTTTTGGCAACAAATATTTGATTGAATAATGGGTACGCAAAGTGGTCGATGTATCCAAGATTTCCCTAGAAAGACCCTCGTTGCTCACAAAATATTCCCCGACAATTATTGTAAATAAACTAGCCATTCATATAAGAAAATTTCTTAAGAATTATAAAATCCTATTTTTTTTTATTATTTAATGTATTTTTACAATAGCTCTTTTAAAAATTTTCTCACATAATTTCTTTAGAAATAAATTATTCTTATGTATGAATGGAAGCATTTTATAGAAAGATAAGAAGAATTGTATTATCTTCAAATATGCTAATTTAAAATTTCTAACCATACATCCATAAGTTATTCACTCGTCTGTTTATACGTTTCCCTTTCCTTCTCAATTTTTGTTCCCCTGCGGGAGCTAAAATAGGATTTGTAAGGACACTTTTCCATGCCCTTTTAAGATAATTACAACGCATTTTGAAAATATCCTAATGATACATATTTTCTGCAAAATACCAAAGGATAATGTTTACAAAAATATTATTTAACTGTCCACTTTTATTCACATAAGAAAATCATGTTATTTAAAATGTATCAGCTAGCATCCAATTATGATTTCTATTTGAAATGCTTACAACATTTCATTTTGAGTTACGGAATTTCCCTCCTGGACATACTTATAAAATATGTTGATAACTAATATATTACTACAATATCATTTTTGTTTAAAAAAAACCAGCTGAATCCAGAAGAAAATTAAACCTAACACATGAAACTTTAAAATTGAGCTCTCCATTTTAAGTAAGAAACTCTGTTTTGCTTCTATAATTATTTTTGAAAATGTTTATAATATATACCATAAATATATTAAAGATATATTTCATCCAAATTTCTATGCCTTACTGATTCATCCTATAGGACACTCAATACGAAAAAAATATCTTAAAAAATGAAAGTTCGATAAAATGGAGCAGTGTATGAATATTTAATATAAAACATATATTAAACATATTCCTTGATGAATAAATAAACTTACTATTTTATTTTATTTTCTGTGAAAACATTTGACTGAAATGGATGCATTATATTTGAAGTTTATTTTATCTTGATAATTAAGAAATACTTTAAATATTTTGAAATATGAATATTCATAATTTCGTAATCATACTAAGTTTGAGAAAAAATGAAAAAAAAATGTGCAAGATTGTAAAATATAATATACAACAGAAACAAATATGTTCACTACAAATGACTCCTTCTATAATGAAATCATTGATCAAAAGCTTTAATAAGAAACTTAACGCGTTTTTTAGCTTACAGATATACTAACATATTGAGACAAATTATGATTGCAGACAAATTATGATTACATTATACTGAACGTTTTTATATTCCTCATACAGTTACAAATAAAGCATGAAAGTTCTTACTACAATTTCAATGATGCAGTAATGGTTAACTTAGGTGAAATTTTCTTCTCAGGAATTTTAGATTGAATAAATATTTTAACATGGTAATATCGCTTATTGAGCTAAAACATGCCACTAAAGAGCTAGTTTAATTTGAAAAAGTTCAAAAATTATTATAGAGTAAAAATTTTAGTTGTTTAAGTAAGATTTTTGAATGAATAAACTATAGGGAATTCTTTTAAAATTATATTCTCATGATGTTATTAAAATTATAAGAATTATCTTTCCTAACTTATTTCACACTATCATAATAAAATGTATCAAAAATATAAATTTCTCCATTTATCATTTTTATTACTTATGTAATAAAAATGATAAATGGATTATGGTTCTTATAAAGCCAAGTCAAGTTAGCATATTAATTTCAAGAACAAGAAGGAATATTATAAAATAATTTCCTATTTCAATTAATTTGAAGCAAATTGAGTAATTTCGTCAATTTAGCTGCTGAATTCTTGAAAATTAATATTCTACTTTCTATTTTCAGGAAACAGAATTTGACTTTTATTAAAAAATTTTTTTAATTAACTCATTATATTATTTCAGCAATTAGTGATATTTAATTAAGTCAAAGCTTCCTATTTGAAAATGTTATTTCCAAGAATAATTGATATTCTGCATTCAAGCATTACATGATGAATAATTCCAAACTTTTAATATTCTTGAAAGATACAAATATTAAAAGAAAAACATCTGTTTGTCACTTATCAGGTTTGTCTCTTGTCAAATCAGGAATATTATAATAGACCAGCTGCTCGTATTTCACATCATCGTATAGCATCCAATGGCTTAAACATATCCAGGATCCATAGATTAATGATGTTAACTCAACACATCTGTCAGTCTAACAAAATCAAAAAAGAAATTTCTCAAGAGGAAACTAACAGTATAAATATGTCAACATTGTCAACAGGGATACATATGAGAGATTTGGTATCTAAGGATTCCGAAATAATTAACTAATAATAACTAATAATTCCGAAATGCTGATGTTATCCTTGAATGGAAAAAAATTGAAAAAAAAGAAAAAAAAACATTAGTTTGGACATTTATACTTTAGATTACACAGCATGGAAACATGCAATGTTCATGCAGTTTCCTTTAAAACTTCTTTTCCTGCATCACCGCTGTCTGACAGCTGTAATTGCAACAACATGCTTTCTTGCTCTCAGACCTGAGTCGGACTCTGCCAGTTGGGTAGAAGCATCCGGTGGGAATCTTCTTACTTTCGAAAAAGGGACCAAGCAAAAGACTCCCATTATTTAAGCAACCAACTCCAGAGATATCATTTCATTTGGAGGATACTGCAACTGCAACCTATTTAAAAAGCCTCGACCTTCTTTAGTAAACATGAAAGATCTTATGTTAAGACTTGATTTGAATGATAATGCGATTGATCCCTCGTTTACCAAACTATTGCGTCTACACTGAGAGTTGATGTTCTATTGAATAATCTATCTTCACGGTATATAGTCTTGTATTTCAAAATTTAATCATCATATAGAAGCTACACTCCGTTGCTCTTGCAAAGACTTTAACGTTGCATGCAAAGTTGCACAAACTTTTATGTCCAACAAGAGTAAAAATGAGAATCAATCGCTTAGCTAAAAATTGGGTGCCTTATTTAAATTTTATCTATCTCATTGTTTCGTTAACTGAACTACCTTATTATTTGTATGTGTCTAAACACAGTTTTCTGATTTCTGGTACTTGAATATATTCTGAGTACATGAATATATAAGTGAAGTACCATTTAAGTATTATTTTAGCTCGCATAATATGCAATAACTATTTTACTTCCATAAAAACTGATGTAATATAATGATTATGGACATTCATCGTGTTTTTTAATTCACATTGTTTAATCTATATTTTAACTTAGTTAGTAATTACATATTTTGTTGAAGTAATCATATTATCATTAAAAGTAGGAAATAATTTTAAACTCTTCTCAGATAAGTAATCAAGATGCATAAAAGGCTTTCATATTACTGATTCTGGGAGTTATTTTCCAAATTTCTACTATTTTATGTCACAAAATATGATTATACCTTCAATACACGATTATTCTTTAAAGTTAGCATGTAGATGATTTTACAATTTTTTAATTAATGTTAAATATTTCTCTAATTTGTTTTTCTTCTTTAAACTGCAATATTATTTAAAAAATACACTTCGGCTTTCATAAGCCTTCTTTAAAGATTAATTTTTTTATTCATAATACAATTTTATATATATTAAGCCCTGAAAATCTTTGAAGAATGTACAAAAAACGAACTTTTTCTTAAAGTAATCTTTAAAAAATCATTGTTTCAAAATAAAGTTTTTACATTTAAATATTAAAAGAATTGAATTTTTTTCTTTGAGGCCATTAAAAGAGATTTCATTAAAACAGATTTTCCACGGTAGTAAAAAGCAATCTGCATATTTATCTTAAATTCTGAAAAATAGTTTATTTTTTAAACTATGTGATTTTCTGACTGAATTTCGAGGGAATACTTTTATTATTCTTCCTACTTATCATCAGAAAATTTACATATTGACTATTTATTTTAAAATCAAGTAACTCTTTTCTGAGAATTTTGGTTCAATATAACAGAAGTATAATATAATAGATTATAATATAATATATGTTGATCTAATACGATTAAAATTTGTCCAGTATCATTTTTATTATAAGTTTCCAATTTAAATTATATCAAAAACAAACAGTATAATAAAAATGACAGAAATTGTCAGAAATTTATCGATCAAAATTCATTAATTAAAATAGATATACTCGACACTTATTTTTACGAGACTTTTCCGTATCAAAGCAAAATAGTCTCCAATAACAGTTATGATTGAAAATACATAATTATTTCAATTTCATTAATTAGAAAATAATTTACTGCGTTTATGTCCATTTTTTGTCTCGTTATAATATGCTCAACAAAACTGAGAATGAGATAAATACTAATTGAACTTGTTTATGGCGAAACTTTTCTGATATAATGTCACAATGTTCAACCTTTGAGAGTATTTTTCTCAAAATAAGCTTTATATCAATATGAAAAAAATAGAACTTGGAAAACTCTAGAAATAAATTATGTAAAAACTCTAAAAAATTGTGCAGACAAATAACAGATTGATAACATATGTATAATATCCATATTTGGTTTTCTAAAAGTATTTTAATTGAATTTTCAGTGTTTCACCTCAAAAAGGCAGTAACATTTATTTGTTTTAAAGTGAGTTTCTTCTCAAGAATAACTAAATTATATTCTTAAACAAAAATTATAATTATATTCATAAGAGATTTATTATTTAATATGTTTTATCATTAGTTATTTATTTCTTTTCTAATTTACGCAAGATAATGTAAAAATATTTTTGCAATTTATTTCAGCAAATTAAAATGCTCGCGCGAAGAATTTCAGCTTAAAGTTAGATGCAATCTAAGATATTATTTCTTTCGTAAAAAATGCTTTAAAATAGGGTAGAGTTTTATTTAATTGAAGAGGATTGAATGAGAAGTATGTTAAAAAGTCACACACACATGCTTTCTGCTTTTGTTAATAAAAATCTTGATAACATAAAATATTGAAAATCTTAAGACATTAATAAATATATCATTTTATGCATTTCTACAATTATGAATTTTCTAAATGTTCAACTTTAAATTCCGTATTATCAACAATTTTTAATCATATGTTATGACATTTTTTATTTTAACTTAATATTCATTTTTATAAATAATGCATTTTTTTAAAATCTCGGAGTTTATATATTTTCTTTTAGTTCCTTAGAAATACAAAATAAATAACACTCAAATATTTTGAGTGCATTTTCTACTATAAATAAAAGAATATTCAATCATTAATTAAGTACCTTTGTGTAAATTAGATTTAAGGTTTGTTTATCCTTATGGACTAAAAATAAGAGAAAATACTAGGCACGCGTTTAGCTCGTAAATTACACATAAAAACTCTGAATCAGTTATAATGATGCATGTGATAAGCTACATTTGAATTTCATTTATTCTTATTTGAAATCATCATATATGTAATTTAAAATAAAAACATTAATTATTTCAATTTATGTATATTACATGATTCGCTCACTTAATGAAATTAATATGAATTATCTTGGATATTTTAACGAAATTTTTATTTTTTATATTAACATAATTATTAAAGAAAATAAAATTATATAAAACTTTAAAGTTGTGATTTTTTTACAATCTCATTATTAATCATTTTATTACAAATGTTTCGCTTCAATGTCTTAATTAATTTTGAAAACATTTTGCTTATACTTACGAAAAAATATTTTCTATTTTTTTACTGAATGCGCGAATTTCTTAGGAAAACATTAAGTGTATTGCCATAAAATTTGAGAACTTACTTTCATTTGTCATGTTTTAATAAGATTTCAAATACATTTTATTGGATAGATAAGATAATATTTTTATTATCATTCAGAATATCTTATTTAACAATACTTTTGTCTACCATCTTTATTTAAACTATATGTAACTTAAGAAAAAACACAGCATGTATTTTGGAAAAAGCTCAACAGACGTGAGAAAATTCGAAACTTAGTTATTTTGCTTAATCCATCAAAGAGACAAAAATGTAATCAAAGTAGCAGGTTATTTGTTGCTGTTCCATTATTTATCTTGTGAACAATATACCGATTATTTGTAAATACTTTTATACAAAACGAAATAGTTTTATCCTTTGAGTTTAAATTTAATTTTTTTTTTAAGATTTTATAGATTAAAACTATGTATGCATCTATAAGCAAAAAATTACATATATATATATATATATATATATATATATATATATATATATATATATATATATATATATATATATATATATATATATATATATATATATATATATATATATATATATGTATATATATATATATATATATATATATATATATATATCTATATATCTATATATCTATATATATATATATATATATATATATATATATATATTTATTTATTTATTTAAAAATGAAAAATATAATCTACAAACTTTTAAAACAGATAAAAATGTAAAAAGTAGTAAAATATATTTCAGAGTATATTGAAAAAATTTACAGAACTGGAGCATTTTGTGCAAAATAAATTAGAAATTTTTTTAAAAACTTTACTCTACACAATTTTATAAAATCTTAAAAAATTTTATCAATCTAATCAATTTTATAAAATAAAAAGAAAATACTTTCTATTTGAGGTATTGTCTTTCTTTACAATAATTTTATACATAAAAATTTACAAATCCTTATCTGATATCAATTACTGATATTAGATTTTACGTCCTTGGACCTTCCTGTCCCGACCACCGAGAAAACTCTGAATCCTTTAGTATATACTCACTCCTGGCTTCAACACCTCCCCAAAGGGATCCCAGACGGAGACAAAACAAATCTTTCTATCTTTCTCAAACAAGTATTTCTGCAGAATCCCACGAGTTCATTTTCAGCAGATCCCATCATACGTCAACGTACACGACAATGAGAGAACAGATAGATGGATCAAAGAGGCTTATAGTCACTCAAACTTTTCCTTTTCAACCCTCACATTTTTAGAAAGTGAATCCATTGTCAACTATGAATCTCCGAAGGAGTTTTGAGTCAATTCTTGCCATTCCTGTTATGCGGATAAAAAGCCTGGTTCTTCATTTGCATTCAATATGACTGAGCCTCTTTACTGGTGTTTTCCAGACTGGAAAACAATCATACTAAGCGTCTCCCATTTTACAAAGGCAGAAAAATCTTTGCAACCTGCTTAAAATGTCAATCTTAGCAAGCTTCTGCTGAGCATATCCTAGATTACTTGGAACTTTCCAGAGAGGATATATATTCGCCCCCCTTCTTGTCCTTTTCTTTGTTAGGGTCATTGATGTATAAGATCTTGTCTGATTTCGTCTTGCAGCTAAATGATAAGCCACAACAACAATAGACCTTATATTTATCATATTTTAATAATTATTGTGTTTACTTTTTTATATTATTTGTTTCTTCATAAATTGTGACTTCTTAAAACTCATACTTTTATCTTAATAATTCATTGTTTACCCTATTTTTTGTTTGTCACATCAAATGCTGTTTATAATGTGACATTCTACACTTTTAATAAGTTAAATATTAAATTTAATTTCTTCTTATATTTTTTGCATCAAAATGATATAAATATGAAATGTGTGCACAAATATTTTAAATACTTGCCAAATTCTTATTTGATATTTTGTTACTAAGCCAATTTTTTTTTTTTTTTACCAGCAAAACTATTTTATTAGCAACAAATACGAAGGAAGCTCTGATAGGTCTTAGGATTTTCTTCTATCTAAAAAAAACTTACTGTAATTTTAATTAACTTTTTTCTTCTGTATCAGGTTTTCGTAATTTTTCGATTCCACTAGTTGTAAAATTCAGCTTTTTTTTCTTTTGGTTGCAAAGTAATTGATTGGATCTCTTCAATATGTAGCACCTTCTTTAATTATTCCAGTGAACACATATTGAATTAAAAAAGAGGATTTTACTTTATAGTTTATTCAATTATTTGTATAATTATTCTTTATTTTATTAGAAAAAACTAAAATAAAAAAATCAATGCGTATATGAAGTGGGGAAAAAAAGTATTTTATTTTTTGTATTCATTTTTCTCATATAAATTTTTTATGCTATCTTTAATATAAAATTTTTTATGCTTATTAATTTTTTATAAGTAATTATTATAATTATCATTATTAAAATTTTTATTATATAGCAGATTATATTATAAAAAATATTTTAACAAATGTTTTGTGTATTTAGATTGTTCGAATATTTTAATCTGCTTATTTAGATAGGTTATATGTTATCTTAAATTTGTCTAGTCAATTTATTAACAAGTGTAATATGCCCACTTCAAAATCTTCGCTTTAATTTATTTATCTATTTATTTATATTTATTTTTACAATCGGTGAATTCATACTAAAACTGTAATCTGTTTACTTCGATTAGATATTACCTCTGAAAAATGTGTACCTATATTCTAGATCTCAGGAATTCGACCTTGTTATGAAGTGAAAAAATCATGTAAAGGAAACAGAAGCAGAAAATACATTAGATTTTTTATATCCAAATAAATCATAACTGAAAAAAAAATGCCAAAAAATAAAAATATATTAAATTTAAATTTCAAAAAAAATATTTTTAATTTTTTTTTAAAATTACCAAATAATTATGAAGTTTTATTTTAAAATTGAAGATATGGAATTTGATAGTTTATTAATATAATATATTTAATATCAGATAATTATATTTAATATCAGATAATTATATTTAATATCAGGAAATTAATACAACAGCATCTCCTCTATTTTGAATCATAAAATGAAATTGCATGCATACATTGATTGAAAACAATTCATATGAGATATATAATGTTTAAAAACTCTTTATTCCCGATATTATTATAAACGACATATAAGAAAGAATCAAAAGCTTCTTCCTGGAAGCGGAAAAAATTCCGTGGTGGAATGTGCGTATGGTTTAAATTAGCCTCCTCGCGACAAATGTAACTCTACAGGGAATCGAAATCACTGGTTATTACGCTTTGCTTAGTTACCAGAGCAACACTGAAAACTTTGACACTATTATCAAAACAATAAGTAAAATGAATATTAAGTTAGACATCCTGAAATAATTTTCTTTTATTCAATGCAATCATTTTTAATTCAATCCCAAACAAATATTTTTCAGACAAATAAAATAAAAAAATTTATTTTTGTAGGTTTTACATTAGTAATTAAAATTTAAATTGCAATTATTATTTTTCTCTCTCTCTCTCTCTCTCTCTCTCTAATTTATTAACATTTTATAGAAGAGTTTCAAGAAAAGGTTTTATAAAAATGTTACCTATTGGAATTGTTTCTGTACTAATTGATATAAACCTTCGTGAAAATTAACATTCATTAATTTATAGACTTTATTTAAAAACACTTCAGGATTTAAATTTATTGTTTATTAAAGCAATACGAAAAAAATATGAGTTAATTTTTAAAAATCTATCTTGATCATAAGAGATTTGAAGAAACTGCTCCAGTTCACTTAGACAAAAAGGGGTAAAGCATATCTGAAAATATGCTTATATCATATATAAACGGCTAAAGAATATTTTAAAATGTACATTTTATTACATTTAAAACAAAAATGTACATATAAGTAGAAGTAGAAAAATTATACATGCATACATACAAACCTATATATATATATATATATATATATATATATATATATATATATATATATAAACCATATTTAATAAGCATTTATGAATTCATTTAATTTGAATTCAGCTAAATAATGTGATATTTAATTTAACCTTACTTAAATATACATCTCATCTCTGTTGATCTGGGGAAATTTGATAGATTAAACTGTGTCGTAAGTCTTACCACCGTTGAAATAATTAATAAAGATTGTTAGTCAAATTATTAATAAGAACTATTAAGAAAAGGAATATTTCTATTTTGTTATCATAGATAAATAATTTATAACATCATATAAATAATTTTTTTTATTTAATTTAAAGTTGGGTATTATTAGTATTCATTCCAAGATTATATGAATCGTTTTGCATATCATATGAAAAGTAGTTTTCGACAAATGACCGAAACCGGTTTGATATTTATACACTTTACTAATAATCTTACTCAACATAAGTCTGTTTACATTAGAAAAGTAGAATGCATCCGCAAAAGGCTAGTATTTTCTAGGTGAATATGGATTTAGATATTTCTTCCCAGAGTTTCTTAGACTTTACTAGGCAAATAGCCCTTTAAATTGTTTTAACGACACTTTTCAACAGACTGTTCTTTACTAAACTTCAAACTTCAGACTCTCTTCAAACTCATTATTTTTATCAATGTGTTGTTATTTTTAAAGTTATTAATTGTAATCCTTTGTATTTTCAGACATTTTTATTTCTATGTATTCCTGTAAGTTTGTAATTCTACGCATTTTTGCACCTTTGTGATCATACATATTCTTGTAATTCCATAATCCTATGTTTTTTTGTACAATTGTTTCCCTATATAATTTTGTATCACATTCCAAGATTGAGACCACGAGGCTTAGTTAGTTATGGAGTCATTCTCAGTTTTGGAAAGAAGTGAGATTGAATCCCAGGCTAAGCGAGGTTCTGTTGTGTCGCTAAAGGTGGCTGGGACACACTAAAACTGCCCGCATTGTTCTCCAGGTGAGGTGACGCATCTGGGGATGGCAGTTTAAGTCTTGGGAGTCTTCTGCTTGGTCCCTGATTCAAAACCACGAAGACCCCATCCGGCTGCTTCTATCCAACTTGTAAAGCCCATCTGAGGGCTAGGTAAAGGGAAGTATGCTGGTGCAACAAAAATAACAACATATTTAGCTGTCACAATCGAAACGTAGTATCATGGAACTACTGAAACGAATTTTTTTATCTGGCATCTAATGAAAGTAACTATTTCAAGCTTGGATTTATGGAGCATATTTTGAGAAATAACTAGAGAATAAACATTTGTCATAAATTTTAAAATACAACTATTTCATGGATTCACCGTTACTTTGTCGTATGACACCGCTATTAAGAGCGTTAAGTCCCAGATTCAGTACCAGGCACACTTAAACAAGAGGAATAAATATTAGGTTTCTACTATCTATATGTATGTCTATGTGGTGATAGCGATTAAGGAGGAGTTTGCTGCTATCATGTCCTTCAACTGCGATTTTTGAGAATTATGCATTTTATTGGATAGCCGCAATGCACTACATTATCTCAGTGACTGGTATTGTATAAACGATGAAAAAATTACATCTATTCTGCTCAAATTCAAAATAATATCCCAAGACCATGATGTACATTTCCAATGGATTCCATCTTAAGTAAGTATTAGTGGCATTGAAACCGCAGGTACACTAGCCAAAGAGGGTAGTGAGGAATATACACCCACTGCCTCATTACTTATATACCAGGAACTTCACTCTAATGAAAAATCTAGATTAAGTTCAATCAGGCAAATTCCCCCCACGCATTAATGATACTCTCGAACACCTCCTGGAACTCTCTTAGTAATAAAATGTGACAGAAAATCTCAGACTGACACGGTCAGATTCTCAAGTGGACATCTTAAATGATTATCGTTTGAATGTGGTACAAAAAATCATCCTACTTGAAAAAAATGCTGTAACCAACCATCCTCACTGAAACATATTCTGAATTGCATCGGACTTTCTCAGGAGAATTTATCTTCAGATCCCCTGGTAGCCATCGACTTTCTGACTGCCAACAATTTAGTGGAGTTGATCTGACAAATGCCAGATCTCTAAAGAGGATAAACCACAACACAACAAGTCTGTGTGGGTGGTGTTTGAGAGCTTCCAAATTTCTTCCATAGTAGCACGTGAATACAAACTACTACGTTGTGAACCTAATACCTAATGAAATTCTTTCCTAGAAAGTCATTACATGATAGACATTGGGCTAAGAAGCACGAAAGTGCAACAACAGTATGATAGGCCTTAAAATTTCTTATAAGTAAGCTACAATCCGGTTTACAATTCGGTGAGGTGAATCGGTAAAAAAACGAGACTTAGCCAAAAAGTTAAGAGTACTTTATTTTCAAAGTAGGAAATAACACGCTTGAATGATCTGAGGCGTTAGCAATTACCCTAACAGAACTGCAATTGGACTTTAAAGGACTATCAGTATATCATCGCATAAATCGTGACTTACCATGATTGATTTGCTTCTCTAATTGGAACTTGGACAAACTACTAATGGTGTTTATTGGAGTGTATTAAGTTTACTAGGAAATTTCGGGATATAATGATATAATAATTTTTGGTTGTTTCACATATTTTTGAACGAGATTCATTCGTTTTAATTGATGAACTGATAATGTATGATATGCAAAGTGATAAATTATGCAAAGATGTTAATAACCTGAATCAATTTTTGTCCTGATATGTGAATCAACTATTTGAACCCGATGGAACAACCTTGGAATGCATTAAAATGTCTCATTTAACAGTAAACCAAGAATGAACTGCTCACCGTTCTGTAGAAAGAATCAAGCATGGTTTTCTTAGCTATGTATCTCGATTTCTTGTATGACTTACTTCAAAGGGTAAATAAGGTAATTAAAGCGAAAAAAAGAGTCTTGTAACATGCTAATAGTTATAAGTTTGTTTTTTCTAAATTAAATATCCAGGATGTGTGGTGATTATTTTACAATACACACACACACACACACACATATATATATATATATATATATATATATATATATATATATGTATATATATATATATGTATATATATATAAGAATTGTGATTTATGAAATGAGAATAAGAGTATTTAAAGTGTATTCAGTGGTATTAAGTTTGAATATCTGTGAAAAAAAGAAAAACTGCATTCAGGGAAATATTGAAAATATGTGTTCCTAATACGTGCAACTAAAAAGTATTAATTTACAAATTCCAAAAAAAATGTTTAATATAATTTTGCTAACGATAAAATAAAAATTATGTTACCGAAAGCAACAATTTTAAGAATGAAGTAAAATTATTTTTAACTAAAACCTTTTCCAAAGTGTAAAAATTAAAACTTCAAAGTAATTAATTAATTAATTTAAAAATGCATTCTTTCCATAAAGAAATATTTGTTTGATATTTTTCTGCACTTTTCTATGCGTAAACTAAAGTTACATTTTTAAAAAAATATTTGAGTATCAGAAATTAATATTTTTAAAATGTTCTAGCGTAAGATGTTCATAAATTTAATTCATTCCTAAAATTTAAAGTGAAATGATTTATGAATAAGTTTTTCTTATATTTTTTTATTTTTATTAAAATATTTAAGCATTCAATTTCAATTTACACAAGTGAGTTTCCAATAACTTTCATTCCAGCCTCAAACTCTCAATTCTAGTTATATATATTTACAATGACAGTATAAAATTTTACTGGGGTCTAAACTTAAGTTTCAGAAACGGGAATTTTTCTTTCATTTTACTAAGTATTTGTTTACATTTGAAGCATTTGAAATATAAATATATTGTATAAATACTGCTGGATATTTTAACACTTTATATTTTTCATTAATAAAGCACTAAATTCTACTTATAATGAAAAATAAAATCATAACCTACAAAGAACGATTAAAAAATCTACTGTTACTAGAAATAACAAAAATCCAAAAATAAAATATATAAGTCTCTAAGATATCAAATTTGGTTTCAAAATTCCTGACGTTTCTTACAGTACATTTCAGAAAATCAATCAGGTTTCGGAATTTTAAGCATCGTTCTATAAAACAATATAACATTTCATGCAAAATACTCCATTTGAATAAGATTTCTAAGCACTGAAATTGCAAACATTGTGCTTTTTGATAGCAAAAAAGATTCTCTCTCATAAAAATATATCAGAAAAATGCATAAATCTATCACAATTTCTGTGAAGTTTATTTTGTTTTCAGTATCAAGCAATAAAAGTTTCTTGACAATATTCTAAAGCGAATGAATTATGTATTCTAAATTTGTGACGGAAGAAGGCTTTTACTTTAAACAATGTCATATTTTAAATTCTGAGTAACATTTAATTATAAAATCCATTTCCTGATATAGCCAAAAATTTTCATAATATAAAAGATTTCGTGTAAAAGAAATTATAAATTTAAATTATACGAAAGAAGTCTTATCTCAAAAGTGGTTCTATGATAAAGGTATTTCTTGGTTTCTTAGAAAACATAGTTATTTTAAGGTATACCTATTTCTTTGAAATTTTATTAATAAGACAATTTTCTGGAAAATGATTAAAATTAGAAAAAAATATATAAAATGTGTTTTGATTTATATATATGGTAATAAATGAAGTAAATTTTAACAAATAGAAGGAAAAATAAAGAGAAAACTTTTTGGTTTAAGGAGTTCTTTTAAATAATTTCCATATTAATTTTACTTGAAAAATAATTTAATAGTAAAAAAACGTTTTCTATTAACATTTCATTGGTTCAAAAATATTTAATAACAAAAGTATGATAAGAATTTTATGAAATTGAAAAGTATTAAAAAATGTATCACACACACAGATAATAATAATACTCTAAATTGATCCATTGCATTGTTTTCCTACAAACAAAATTATTTGAAGTGAAAGTAGATTTTTCATCCAGAGAATAGCCAGTTAAAGGATTATAAGTTTGTAATATTTTGTTCGAGATTTAAGAAAATAAATACGGTTTCATAGATAATAAGAAAAACACATTGTAACTAATGTGTTCCGGAATAGTTAAACAAAGCAGGTTGTTTATTACATCACTTATAATAGCAAAATCAAAGAAAAATATGATTCAAATATATAAAACAAGATTACTTATTTTTGCACTGATCAAAATAATATTTATATGTATTTAGAATGGTGTAAATTAACTACGAATTCATTATACATCGCTGACTGACAGTAAATTTACTGAATGAGGAATAATCAATTTGCAGAAGAATTTGTGACAAATTTCGAATAAATATTTTATATCAATAAAAAAATCTCTCTTTTATAATTTTTTGTTTCCATTTTTAAAAATGTAATTGTAGAAACAATTTAAAAATAATGTAAAATTTTTATATATCCTTGTTGGTCTCAACTTATTCACTATCAAGTGGTCTTACAAGAAGAAATAGAAAAACTTGTACATGATTGATTCTCAATCCATGGAATATGGTTTAATTTATATTTACTTACAAATACATAATCTAAATCTGTATATTAAAAATTATTATCTTAAAAAAATCTAGGTTACATTTTTATTACAATTTATATACATAGTATTTTTGTCATTTATGTAAAACCACTAAAATTGATTTAAACCTAAACAAACAGCATTAGCTTCACAAATAATTTAATGCCCAAGGTGGGAATCGAACCCACGAATTGTTGAACCGAAGACAAGAACGCTACCCATTAGGATGCCAGTTTGGCAATCAAATTCTTAAAAATCAACTACATGTTTAATGATTTAAGTGGCTTCTTATGTTGTTATAGTAATTGATATAATCTTAACATTTAATGTAATATTTAATAAATTACTTATTAAATTCATATCAATTAAAAAAATCATTTTTTTTAATTCTAAGCAAAACAGTTAGTTAAAATTGTTAACAAAGATTGGAGAAAAAATCATGTGTTCAACTACATAAAAAATAGAGATGTACTTATTTCACTTTTAACAAAACCAAACTTTTAATAAAACTAAAAAAGAATTTAAAAATAATAAAATTATATTTTGCATTTCTGAAATTAACACTTTAAATAACCATTAAAAAAGCACTTTTAACTTAAAATTTTTCTCAGTGCTCTTTAAAAGCTAAAAGCTTAAATTTATGTTCATTTCATATAAATCGATTTGTATCTGTTTCCAGTTAGATTTATAATTAATTCATATTTCATACATTTTGCAAAATTCTGATCTAAAGTTACTTTTGAAAATTGCAGATTTATTTGAAACATTCACATTCAAATGCCAAATAAGGAATACAAAAGCTTGAACATCAAATTAGTTATTCTCACCTAAGCCAACTTAGTTTATTTAGGATTTGTAGTATAAGCCGATAAGCGTGTTCCATAAATTAAGACTTAGTTCCAGAGAGTTAGATTTATAATATGATTACATTCGCAACGTATGTATTTGTTTGCATTAGCGATTGATATGTTGAATTCAATTTTAACGTATCTTAATTTTAAAAAAAATGATTAAAATACTAAAATTTTACAAGGCTTTTAATACTTATAATATTGTTTAATAAGTAAAATATAATTAAAATTTAAAAAAAAACATATTTGAGGTTTCATTTTGTTCTTGTAAATTATGCACATGCCAAATTAATTGTATGCGTGTTTCCTTAGAGTTGAAAGAAATTAGTACTTTCGAACATTGTATTCATAAAATTCAAGTATGAGTTATTTTATTTAAGAATTTTAACTCGCCATCTGAAATTAATTTTTGATATAACTATTACTTAATTAGAGACTTTTTAAGAAAGCAAAAATATAGATTTCTTATAATGAATTAATTAATACATAATTAATTTTTATAGGATGCTTATCAATCTATGTATGCGTAAATTGCAAACATAAAATATAGACAAGAATGAAGATGCTTTATTAAAATAGCGTAAACTAATCAACCAGCTTGTATTTATAACCCTATCAAATAAAAAGATAAAAACATGCGACTACATCTACGAACTCCGAAAATGCAGAGACACAACGCTTCTTTGACTTTAATCTGAATTTTTTTCGTCATAATGGCTGTTGTGTCTCATACAAGATTGATTTTGTTAGATTCTGGTCACGAACGAGATACATAAGGATTAAATTTTATCGATGAATGCTTTAATATAATTTTTCTTACAATATTAGTTTTTTTAATTTAAGAAATTTGATTAAAATAGTTGATAATCGAAATTTTTATGCACAAAAAATGGATGGTGTGAGAAACATATCCTTGTATAAAGCTTTGATCATAATTTAGTATAGAAATTTATTTTACTAACCCTTTCTTTTATCTTCCTCTCCTTTTAAAGAACAATTTTTTATAAAAAAAGTTATATGGAAAAGTTAGTTACTTTTATTAAAATTAATGGATATTAAAAATCCCTTAAAAATGTTTTCTCTCTCTCTCCTCTCTCTCTCTCCTCTCTCTCTCTCTCTCTCTCTCTCTCTCTATATATATATATATATATATATATATATATATATATATATATATATATATATATATATATATATATATATATATGAATCAAAACTAAATGTATAATCGTGACTTTAATCATGAATCGTATATTTCAAATAATGTTTTTTTTAGTTTCATAAAATTGATATAAATTTGATATTATTAGAAATTCTTAAGATTAATATGATAAAATTAAATAAGAAATTTCAAATATTGGACTGTTAAATCATGTGTTGTCACTTACCAATAACAGCTTTCCTTAACTTAAGAAAGAAACCCAAGAATTTTTTTTTTAACTGTGTGATATGCTATACACGTAACTGTAGAAAATTGGAAGATAAACAAGATTGCTTCACTCTTCTTAAGCCAAGATTTTGGATTTCGAGTGAAACAAGAGTGGAAAAATGATGTTATATCATTTTTTATCATTTGTGACAGTTTAAAATAATGATTAAGTGTTAACTTAACTGTAAAATCAAATATTTTTCAAGATTATTATTCTCAAAAGTTAACATTTTTTCATACGTTAAAGAATTGTCTTCCGTTTGAACTAATTTGATCAAAAAAAGTTCAAAATGATGCGCATATACCATTTTGAACTTTTTTACAAATTAATTCATAATTGTAATTTATTTTACTTTTCCTTTAAAAATCAAAGCATATATATATATATATATATATATATATATATATATATATATATATATATATATATATATATATATATATATATATATATATATATATATATATATATATATATATATATAACAGCTTAAATATATATATATATATTTCAATTTTCGTTTTAACTATCGTTTTTGTAAAATTTAGAGGTAAAATCCGTTAAACATTTTGCACTTCATCTTCAACACCTTAAAATATCCGAAAAGAGATTCTTAGTACTAAAATATTTCCAAAAAATTATTGTTGCCAAAATTTATTCTAGAGAAGATATTTTTTAATTCTTGGTTTTACTATAAATCTATTATAATTAATTTTTTATCTGCTTTATAATGTATTTAATATGGGTTAAATTATTTTATAATAAAAAGTTCTTATATTCTAAATTTTCGTCTAACAATTATTAGCAGCAACTAAATATTTCACTCCTCAAATAACATTTTAATAGAAAAATGATTTGCTTCATAAAATTAATTATTGTATGAGGTTGCATTATATATAATTCACTGAAATTACTTTATGCTTGAAAATCATCATTGTAAAATTATATGCCCATATAATATTACTATTTAAGTCTTCATAATATATGATTTCTGCAAAAGCTCCAAGATCTCTAATTTGTTTACGTATTGGCCATCCGATAAGAACATATTTGTCTTCTTGATCTACCCATTCTTTCTTTTCTGTACATTCTTTCTCATATATGCTTTGGTCCTCATAAATTGGAAGCATATATTTATCTACAACACATCTTATTATGTATGCACATACGTGACAAACGTCTTTATTTAAAATATTTAATTTTTTTATTTGAAATAAGTATATTTTCATGAAAAAAATGTTGCCTATAACTGACTGCTTAGTGGATATTGCAAATAAATCTCCTAATTCTCTAAATTAATTCCTATTTTAAATTTTTGATTACAAATTACTTTCGTCCAACATGTATCTAAAATTCCTATCATTTTAAATTATATAATTTATATACAACTTTTCCTTATATATTGAAATAGAATATGATTGTACAGATAAGTCTCTGAAGCAACATGAATAGTATTATTATCTAAAATAATTGTACCTTTGAAAAACTGAAATATGTAATAGAAAAAGAAATCATTCCAAAGCTTAAAAAATAATATTAAAATTTAATAACAGAATAATCTGGTAACATATTCTACATGTGCATTAGAGTTTCTATAAATTCAATAATATATATAATTTAATATTTTAGTTCTTTTATTTTTTTCTTCATGAGTTCTGCTTACGCTATTACAAAATACATAATCAAATCGATAGTTTTAGATCTCAACTGATTTTCTCTATTTCATTAATAAATTCATTATTTGCCGATTTGGAAAAGAAAAGTTACGATTAACATTGCTTTGTAAAATATTACTTCAGTTGGTAACTCATTATATTCTGATTAATTAGATCATGCCCCAGGAACACTAACTTATTATATAAGCATCGCATTGTCATGCAAGTTATGCTTTTTTTAAAATCTCAGAAAAAATTTTTAAAATCTCTAAAAAATTTGCGAAAGAATAAATCATAATTTTTGAATAATTCTCACCGTTCTCATAAGAAATATCCTCCAGAAGGAAAAATTACTTTATTTATTTTTATCTCCTTCTTTTTCTTATTTTTTTTTGTTCAAAAAGAAACAAAAATATGATATGATAATATGATAATAATATGATACATTTAGAAAGCATTTTATATTATTTTCCATGGTATACCATATAGAATGTAACAGAGAAAATATATAAAGAAAATTATACAAATTATTTTAATGGTCCAAGCAATAATATCTGTAGGATTGTAATTATGGCCATTGTTTTTATTGTTAAATTGATAAAAGCATTTAAGCATTCGTATAAATATAAAAATTAATTTTTGATTATATATGTCAATATTGTTCCTTATGAATTTGGCACTCCAAACTTTTCAGTTTCCAAAACTGTTTTTTATTGTTTTAATTCAAATAGAAATTAAGTTACAGGAATTTTAAAATACGTCTCGTCTTTTGAAAAACGAAACACAAAGTTGTATTTCTAGTGCAAAAATGCTAAATAACGGTGGTATTAATTAATTTTATTATTATTTATTTATTTATTTTTTATTATTATTATTTTTTTTCCTTTTTCTTTAATTTTGTATGTTTTGCTATAATGTGCTTATTAATACCCATAAATATAATACTATTATTTTTATGGGTATTAATAAGCACATTGTTTCTTGCACATTGTTTTCCTTTTGTTAATATATTCGGAAGGAATTGGAAACACTATTGCTTTCACAACCGAGGCTCTCACTTTAAAAGTAATTTTTTCAAAGCTTCGTTTTCCACAAAATTTCCACACACACCCTCCCCACTTGCTAACAAAGGTATCTCAAGTAATAATGAAAATACTTGTCTGAATCTTGGTCTAAATATTTTAAGTTATTTTGTCTATCAAATAAAGCACAAAATTTCTTCACCATAATTTATCTTTAAACACGATAAAGAAAAACTAAAATTAGCTGTAAAGAAATATTTGTCATGAAGGCGTGTATCTTAATGCCAAATTCTTAATAACAAAACCTTTTTCTATCAATTTTATTTTTACTACTTATAAATAGTTTCTAATGACGTAACCAAAAATAATGCCTCTATTAACGGTTTTTACATTGCTTAGTCTTATTTATCACACAACTATAAGCAATGATCTCAGAAAATACTGGCTCAAATCTACTGTGAAATTAATGATCAAATGCTTCGGGAGAAAAATATTTGGTTTCATTATATTTAAATGCATATAGATGACATACGTAAAAACTTTTGACATGCACAAATATTAAAGTTTTCTAATAATTATTTATAGAAAATTGGACCAAAAAAATGCAAATGTGCAAAAAAAATATTAACTCTTGCAAATTTGCTATTGTGGTTACTGCAAAAAATTCGAAACAATAAATTTAATTGGAAAAAAGAAAAACAATTGCTTGTAGCAAAATATAAGTAGTAGTAATTATCATATTTAGTATTTAATTATGATATTGTACATGAAACATAAAAAAATACAAATTTTTATATTCGTTAATTCAATAGTGATAATCATAAGGTAAACTATTGTATTCCATACATATATTTAATCATAAATTTCTCTTTTCGTAAAGTTTAAATTAAAAAATTTATTCAATTATTACATACCATTCTGTCTGAATTTTTGATGAATTTATAACATTTTAAGGCAGTTGCATCTAAAAATTAATGAAAACCTGTCGATTTTTTATATCGTATCTTGTTTAAAAACTAGGTACAATTCTACTCTACAATATTTCGCTTTGAATTATTCATCAGAAGTTAGAACTTATTCAACATTTCTTAGACGGAGCCAAGATCTAAAAAAGTACAAGAAAAAATAACTTATACTTTTAGAAATATGTTCTTTTATTTAAAAATATAACTTTCGCATGAAAAACAATTTTACTTTTCCATCGTTCGATCCTACTTTTTGCTACTTTGAATTTTAAAATGTATAAAATAAACTTTCAAATATATTTATGTAAAAATAGAAAGATCAAAACTGCTTAAAATCAATAAAAAATGTACTTCTAAGAATGTATTTATTTGTGACCAAATTTTAGAGCTTTAATCAGATAAATAATTTATAAGACATGATTTATTACATGTTATTTAAAATAAGAATTTTTTAAGTTGTACGAAGAGATTTTAAAAGTTAAAATACAAATAGTAGGAAATGACTATTCTTGTAGGATATTAAATGTATGTAAAAATTCTATGCTTAGTGTAATAACCAACAGTTATTAATAACAAAACGATTTAAATATATGAATTTTTGATTCAATAAATTTCTCATTTTATCTATGAGAATTCTGATAATTTAACCTTAAGTAAATTTAAAAATTGATAGAATTTTAAATATAATAGGTAATAACAACTTTTTACTATTTTTTAAATTTTAGTATGTGAAAATCTTGCATAGGTTTTTGCCGAATATGGTAATTTCAATTAGCATAGCAATGAATTTCTAATTCCAAAATATAAAAATTGGTTTTAGATTTCAAAATTTACATTAAAATGTATTTTTCTGCTAAAAATGTTACAATAAATTTACCTTTAAAATATATTTTCAGTCAAGATGGTGCTTTTAACGTTTCGAATCATTTCATATACAAAATTTCTGGAATCTGTTTTAAGCATGCAAAATATTTGACACTATTTTGTTCATAACAGTTTTAAAAAATTAAAGCAAACCTGGTTTCTATGAAAACTTAAATTGTAATAATAATAAATCTAAATTTTGTTTTCCTTTTTTTTAAATAAATGAAAGTTATTTTAAGATTTTAATCATTAAAACTTAAGTAAAAAATAAATTTTTTTTTATTTTAAACAAATGTCTAACATTTTACTATTTCTTAAATTAATCAACGAGCTTATATTTAAAAACAGATTTATGTAGTGATTTTGCACTTAATTAAAATTGTGGTATTAACCACATTTCAAAAACTATTAATATTTTATTTTTATTAGGTTTATATTATGATTTCGTTTGTAAACATAATTTGAAGGAAGCTTATTGCATCTATTTAATAAAAAAATATATATTTATGTTCACTGAATGACTGAAGATTTTTTTTTACAATTTATTTTATGATTCATTAACAAGAGACATCTATGCATTGTATTATAAATTGCGAAACAATATTATAAAGACATTATGGCAAGACATCAAATATCAGATTCAATATAAATTAAGAGCAATAAATAAAAACTTTAAATTTGCTATTAAGTGTAGAACTTAAAGCTAACATAGTGCAACATTTGACAATTTTGTAAGTGCCGTTGAGTTTATGCATAATTATTAAGCATTTTTAAGTACCTAAATTTTCATTTAAATATGGTAAAAAATATCATTTGCTTATTAAGATGGAACAGTGAAAAGATAAGTTTGATTTACTCCTGAAAAGTCAACTGAAGAAGCTTTTACATATCGGTACAATATAAAAAGGATGAAGACAGAAACGCTTTTACCATAATTCAATTCCTTTATACTTTAAGTGAGATTTATTAGGTCGGGTAATTAAGCATTATTCATATTTTGAAGAAATTTCATATTTAAAATATTTTTAAACAATACTTGAGATGAGTTGAACTGACATTTGGTGTTATAAAGAAACTATAAAAGAAGGAACAAATATATACTTTTTAATTTTGAATCACATAATCATTTTTGTGAAACTTGATTATTCAGAACCTAACTATGCAATTATTAAATATGCAAATTATTTCACATTGCGTTAATGAATTTGAAGTAGTTATAAAATTTATTGTCTTATGATCTGTAGTTCAAGGCATTTTTCACCCTCAGTTTATTAAATAAAATTAAAATTCCAATCTCATTCAAAAAATATCGAAGCATAGATATTTTCAATAGAAATAAAGAAGCAAAAAGCATAAGTTTGTCTTTAACAGATTATTCATATAGAATTTGACAAAAGTATACTGTGATTATTATTTACTCTACAATTTAAAAAATATTTTTATCTTAGATAAGTATGAAATACTTTTGATCCCACATACTAATTGTAATAATATTTCAGTTATTAATAGTTGTATCGTTACTTATGACACTTGGACATACCAAACTCGATATGCCTTGGCTATGCGAATTTAAGCCAGTAGTATGCTTCTTTCATTTAATCAAAACAACATAAAGTCGAAAATACGACTTTACTCTTCAAATCCGCCGATAGATGGCACCACTAGAAAGTTTATTCCCTCAATTTTGACATTGATATAAAAGGGGAGGAAATTTATTATTAAAACTAATTTTACAAAATGTATTTGTAAGTAAGGTTTGCCTGCATATGTCTATGCTTTAAGAATATGAGAAGAAAACTTCAAAAAATTTATATTCCAATTAAAATAAAAACAAAAATAATTTCTAAACGTAAAAAGTGAAGCACTTTAAGTTATGATACGATTTATGTTATTTTTGGACTATCTACTGTTGATAAACTTTTAAGTGAAATAAATAGGAAATGTTCTTTTCAAAACTCACTTTATTTTTTTAATTAATATCATTCCTAGATTACCTCCCAGTGATATAGAACATATAAATGAAATAAACAGAACATAGGCTTTTCGAAATTCTCTTAATGAAAGCTTTTTAATTAAAAAATTTTGTATTGTAAAATATTAGAATCTATCAATTTATTATTTATTAAATGCTTAATTTTTCTAAATAAGTTTCCTCACTATAACTTTGGTATCAAAAATGTAATAAAAATACCTAAGTGAGATTTCAAATACTTTGATATTTTTTCCCTTACTGTCTTTCTACAATACCGGAAATTATGAAAAACTTATTTTTAATTTGTAACCTGTTCCAAAGGAGTCACCAGAAAATAATTGTAAAATAGTACTCCAATTATCCAAATCAATTGGGACCGGAACATATTCGGATAATCGAATAATGGATATTTTCTTTCAATAGCTATTGTACGTTGACAATGTTAGAAACAATCTACATCAATTTAGATGAAAAGAAATTTAATCCATTAAATTAAAATGTAACTCTTTTATATATTCAGGCATTTTCGAATGCTGTACATTAATATAGTATGTATGTATAGTGCTGTAAATGAAAAATATTGATTTCTGAACATCTTGGTCAGAGTAATCTGTTTTACTTCTTTCATACGTTTCTTGGTAAACAAATCATTCATATACTTGACATTGAGAATTTGCATGTGGTCCTACTCGGACTCAGGATTTATACACCTCAAAGCAGTTCCGAAGCTAGCAAATGCTTCACTAGCCTATGAGGCTAGCGTTCTCTGCAATTACAGGGGTCCTTTGCGACAAGAACAGACTTTCAACGGATATTTTTCAATGCTGCAAAAATGGGGTGAATATTACCCACCTTGCCTGTTCCTCACCTTATATCTAATCCTAAATGAGCTGGAGAGCTGCGCATTTCGCATTATTTGCAAAACTTGGTAAAGAATGTCTATTCCAAAATTTGCATAATTTTCTGGCCACTCCTTTTATATGTTGCATTTTCATTGTCAGGCAATGAATGTTATAACCGTTATTTATTAAATACTTATGCAGATAATAAAACCATATACGTTAAATTTTTATGAATTACAAATAAAAAAACAGATAAGCTTGAAATTTGATTTAATATAATTATGAAGAATTAGTATTTATTACAATGACTTAATCGTATGAGCTCAAATTACATTTGAATTAAAAAATTGTCTTTATTTATAATTTTTAAGTCATTGTAGTGCAAAAAGTTTAGTAACTTTGCAATTTTTTCTAAAATTATAAATTCACATGTATCAGACAAATTAAGCCTTTTAACACATGTAGATCAACTATGTTTTATATATAATGCACTAATTATAAAAATAACATGTGGATTGTGAAAAAAATATAAAGCTTAATCTACTTTTCTGAAGATGTAATGTGTAAAAACAACAGTCTAATCTTTTCAATTATTTTAATAACATCGAAATTATATCAAGTAAATTTAATTATTACGATGACAAAATAATTTTACCCCAGTTTTTACTTAATTACTATCTACAAATGTGTACATTAATTTTGTTGAAAATAAAGTTTAGTTCTAGTGATAATGCAATTATATGCATTTGAAAAATGTGTTTTGTCGGAAGCAAATGTTGACATAAACATAGTAACGAAAACATTGTTTTCGCCTGAAGACAAATTACTGGTTACATTAGAAAAGCGGTTTAGGTTAATAATGTAATTAAACATAAAGTCTGAAATTGTCGTTGAAATCTAATATCGTATTGTTGTTTAGAAATTTGTAATAAGCATATACAAGCGTGTATGCTGCTGAATTAATTAAGTTTTTAAATGCAACTTACTGAAAACACATATTTTTATTTATATTTAGTTATTAAAACTAAGCAAACATAATTTTTCAAATGTCAATATTAATTTCAGTAAAGAGTGATGAACTGGAAATAATTCATCAGCACCGTCCTTTATTTCCTAGAATTTTATGGATTATTTCACGAAACATTCTTTCCTAACAAATGCTTTCCTAAAAGATTTTTGCGAAGCTTTTATTCTTAGTAAATTTAGTCTTAAAATATCACTTATTAGAATAAACGAAGTAAATAAATTAATCTCTTAAAGTTTAAACACTTTGGTAATTGAGGACTCATTTACTAAAAATCTTATAAAGAATTTTACAGTCTTTTATCACATATATCTCTTAATGGCATGGAAAAATTTTACCATAGCAAATTATTTTTAAAATGTTATATAGTCGTTTCTAATACTTATAAAATAAGCTTATCTATTGAATATTTCTATTAAAATTCGATAAGTAATATTCATATAGTTCCTCAGAAAATAGTTATTTGAAAATATGATATGCACATTTCAAAATACAAAGAGATACAGATAGAGAGAATTCTAGTAATTATCATTTATAAGCAACACCTCATATGTTATCTCAATATTTAATTATCACAATAAAATTAATATATTTAGTACTATGAATGATATAATGTTTTAAGACTGAATAATGTTTCTGTGTATAAAGCTATATTATTTCTTCAAAATAGTATTTCTTTGTCAAAATATAAAAGTTAAAATTTTATATTAAATTTCTCAGAATTGGACATTAAATGATATGTATCCGAAAATAGAATTTGTAATTATCTTTCTTGAGTAAAACTAAACATTGAAATTTCAGTTTGTATTTTTGAGCACGTTTTCATTGTGAAAAATATTACACTTTGAGAAATAATACAAAAATATGTAATGAAATATTTTATGAAATAAATTATGAAAATTTAATAATACATTCTTTGATTAAAATAGTTATACAAACACTCTAAAATAAAAGCTTAAAAGACATTATTTACAGGGTTATTGTAATGAGTATTACGCGCATATGTGTAAGAGTGTGTGTGAATAAAAGTGAATTGAATAAATTAATTGTTTTAGTCTAACTTAAAAACCCACGACACTTATATTTATTAATTTTAAATATTCGTGAAACTGTTTAATGTCAAAATTAACTTTAATAAAAGAAAAATATCTAAACTAATTATGGGGTAATAATTAAAAAGTATTTCTCCACTTATCTTATTATTTTCTCTATCAAAAAACGCCTTTCCTACGGAAAGACATTTGCTGAAAATAAACTCTAATAAAAAATTAGGTAATATATATTGAAAAAGATTTACAGAATATATTAAAATCACATAATATTTTGTTTTCAAGAGACAATTTCTAAAATATGAATTATGACAAACAATAAATTCCTTGTATCATTATAAAATTGACTTTCATATTATGACAACTGATATTCATTTAATGAAGTCAGTTAATTTATTTTTAATTTTTGAAACAAAAGGAGGCCATTTTCATGTTATTTCAAAACTATTTGTTTGAATACATTTGCATGAGTAATTTTTATGAATACATTTGTAAAATAATTTATATGAATAGCTTGTAAGGTGTAATTTTTGAGAATTGATAATATGGTGTTATTATTTACTTACAAGTAAATGCAGTCACTTCATTTTGTCTTGATTAAATAATAATATTTATAAAATCTTCTTTTGTAAATATGCATATTTTAAAATGATAATAACACATTTCAATAGAAAATTCTTTGAACTTCTGTTTTATAAATATTATTTTACTTCTGTTTCTTATAGTTATATTTTTTCATTAACCATTCATGAATTCTTATTTAGAAATAACTATGAGAGCGTACATACGTTATAAGATATAAATCATTCAACAGTATTTTTTTTCAAGATATCTTTTAAAACTTCCTTTATTCCGATTGATGAATTTTATATAGTTAAGATCAAAGAAGAAATAATTAACTTATATTTATCAATAAGTTCAAACAAATTTATTTAGTATTAAAATTTGCAAACATATATAATTTGAAATTGATTTAGAAATATAGGAAAATATGCAAGGCATCTTAACTTTTACTCAAAGTCATTATATTTAACATTTTGATACTTTTTTTTTTGTTCCCCTATTTCAATAAAAGATGTTTTAAATAATTCCAGAAGACATGCTTTTCGAATTTTTTAAGAGTAGTGGCATATGGTAACGTTATTAGCAATTATTATAATAACAAAGTATTTATAATTTATAACTGAAAATTTTAAATACTTTAGATGTGTGCATTTTAAATTAAAAGAAATTTTTTCTGGTTAATATACAAACAAATGAATTGCAACAATTTATTTCAGAAAAAAGTGCATTACAAATTAAATTTTTATTAATACTTGGTGTGTGTAAAACTTTTCTGAGATAGTAATATGCAAAAGAATTTCTTTGAAATATATTTCTTTTATAATGTCTTTTCAAAATTAAAATAAATTATTCATATAAATTAAGAAACATTTTAACTTGGAAATATATATAGATATCTTGTACATAAAAATCTAGTTATATATATATATATATATATATATATATATATATATATATATATATATATATATATATATATATATATATAGTATATATATATATAATTATAGCTATATATTATATATGTATATATATATATATAGATAGATAGATGTATTTATTCAAATTAAATGAGTGAGGCATGAGGCGCTGATCGAAGTTAATAAAAATTAAAAAATAATGAAGTTTTAATAACTTAATACATCATGAAATTAAGACTCACTTCGTCAGTGTATCAATTTATTTCTATCAGTATCGTATTATAAGAATTTCTACCTTATATATTATTCTTCTTGCTTAAAATATATATTCTTAATATGAAGGCTTCTATTTCCGAACCATAAATTTATCTTTTATATATATATATTCTATTATGTAAATTTATCTTTTATATATAAAAACTAAAAATTCTGTCTAAGCTTGTAATATTACTACTAAAAATTAAGTGTGACGTGATTGCTATTCAGCACTGTGAGTCACTGACTAGACAATATCTGTAAATATCTATCAAAAATTTATAAATTGGGATTTTGTGATGTTTAAACAATAATTGCTAACCAAGAGGTACTGCTTAGGACTCTCCCATACTATCTTTCTTTTATATTATTTTATAAAAAATATGTTCTACACCATACTAAAAATAGTTCTACACCATACTAATAAGAGATTCTTTATAAATAAAAGATATTCCTATAATTTTAATAATCATTATATATACATTTTGAATAAATTTTATTTTTCGGAAATATTTTTTGTAACAAAAATACACTTTTGAAAAGGATGCTTTTAAATATCAAACAAATCCATTTGCATATAATCAAGATTTAGAATGCATTTCCTCGTATCTATTCAGAAATATTTTACAGGATTCTGAATTTTTTTCTATGTAAAGAAAATAAATTCAAAATATTTCTTCAAATCAAAATTTTTATGTTTACTCTTCGTATGCAATATGCTTCAAAATTCTTCAGTTATCAAAAAATATCATTTATTTAAATGGTAGACTAAGCAAAATTATTTTTAGAAGATTAATGTAATTGGAATATATTACTGTTTCTTAAATAAATCATTAAATGAAAAAAATGAATTTTTCTCATTAAATGAAATAAATGAATTTTTCTCATTTAATAATTTAAACATACAATAAATAAATGAATTTGTCGTTTTTGGAATTTGTCGTTATATAAATTTAAGATCATTCATAACTTATCCTTAAAACTTTTAATTTTTAAATTATTAAAAATGTGTTTTTCGAAATCATTAGAAAACTGTAACATTCATAATAACATTATAAAAAATAATTTTTATTTGTTTGTTTTCTTAGGTGAACTTATGATTCAGTTATCTCAGTAAGAAAAGAAATTTGATTTTTAAAAATTCTGTAAAATTTTAAATGGAAGATAAAGAAATCTTTAAACGTCCTGAAACTTCTATTCATTATACTTTATGTCGGTTTCTTTATGAAAACATAAGAACTTTGGGTGAAAGAATAAATTATTAAATTGAAGCAATGACGAATTTATACAATACAAACAATCTTTATTATAAGAATGAAATAACACTAAGGAAATTAAACTTATTGCACATAAAAAAAGCTGGCTGATTGGAACAAGATATCCAAATGTTGCTGTAAGGGATCTGAAGGAAAACCACGCTGTTAAAACAGCATAAATAATTTGTTTCCATTGACAATGATTTCATGACCTAGAACGATATCAAAATAAATTTTTCCAAAGAAAAACTCCGTTTAGAAGACTCAGTTAGTAATTTTTACTGCTCGCATGATTTATGGCCGGAACAAAGATTTCTTCTGTAAACCATTTAGAGATGGAAGAACTATTGCATGTCATGGGAGCAGAGAACCACAAAGATTTCCTAAAAAAGTCTCAGTTATTATCAAACAAACTACTTTACCAAAACATTGTACTTACAAATAAACCTTTAGTGGGGAAAAAACCAAAAATTTCAAAAAGATAATTACTCATCTTATGTGTCATTTAAATTTGAATTCACATATGAGAGTGAACAAGGTCCTAAGATGGTGAATCCATAGAATAAACTGGAATCCCAGAAAAGAAAACATATTAGGGCGTTTTTATTATCACTTTCTTGCAAATGATAGTCAATATGATTCTCTATACTAACTAAAAGTAGTTATCATTTTCAAAAGAGATAAAAATTCCAATAATTTTAGTAGGAAACCTGATTAATTCAATGAAAAATCATGACTCTGGAGTTATGTAAAATACCTATGGATCGAAATATTTATAGTGTTGTAAAAATATTGTTTTATGCTCTGGTCTTTCAAATATGTGTGGAAAACAAAATTAAAATTATATCCATATATCTGTCTATCTATCTGTCTGGTGTGTGTGTCAATACTCGATAGATTCAAAAGCCATACATCCAATCGCCCTAAAAATTCAGAAAATTATTGGATATAGTCCTATCAAGGTTTTTAAATTGTTTTTCAAATTTAAAGTTGGGGTTCTAGGCACTCTCGAACAAATATCCCAAAAGTATCAAAATAAAATTTCATATGTAATATTAGTTAAAAATGTAATCATGAATAAATTGAAAAATAAATTTTTTACCCATGAAATTTACTCAAAGAATTTACTTTTAAAAAAATATTAAACTGTAAAAATAACATAGCCATAATAACAGTTGCAATAAAAATAAGAATATAAATCAATGGGTAAGTAATATATTGAATCGTTCTATTCATACTTTTTCAATTATTGTTTGAATATTACAAATTATATTAAAATTTTAAATATTTTAAATACATAAATTGTATTGCCCTTAATATTTTCACAAATTAATTTAAATTACAAAAAACAACATTAACGTGTTTGAAGTTTGATTTTTCGCCAGCAAATCCTAATAAATACAAAAATGTAGTAAAAAAACTTTTACAATTATTGATACGCGATTAAATAAAAACTATATTGATTTTCAGCCGAAGAAAATAATTGGGAAAATATGTTTTATTTAATCCCACAGTTATGATGCCAAAGCGAAGTGTCATTGGTTGATCTACTAATCAAGCAAAATGAAAAGCGAAGAACGAGCTTCAGCAATATGTGAGCATAGATAAACTAGGTAAGAAAAAGATCGAGTTCACACTGCTCTTGCTTGCATTGGAAAAGAATTGAATTCGCAAGACACAGACAAGACGAACGACACATACTGATTTGAATCTATGTGGTTTCAATTACAATCCCTTTACAATCTTTTCCAAGTGTAATTATTGGTAAAATGGATAAAATTGTACGCATTGTGTTACTCAAAACTTTAAAAATGAAACATCAGGTATGTGCTGTGCAAGTGGAAAAGTAAAGTTACCAGACTTACATTCACTACCTGGACCACTATTAACTTTAGTATCAAGTGAAATGAGTCAATCAAATTTTTTTTGAAAAATATATATGCAAGTGCAATTTATGCTTCCAAATGACATCTATGTATATCGTTAGTGCAAATTATATACTAACCTTTAAAGTAAAAGTGCAAATTTATCACCCTGCTGGATGACTACTACCTTTGCCAAATGCTGATCACAAATATCTTCAGATAAATTTTATGGGAAATACTGACGAACAAATCAACAAAAGTGTCAACTAATTAACTGCTAAATGAGAGATTTTCGCTGAATTGCAAAATTTTTTCGAACAACATTATGAATTAATTAAATTATTTAAAACTGCTATTGCACAAAAGCCATTTGACAATTACAAAGTAATAATAAAGGCAGATAAAACACTTATGGGTAAGCAAAGAAGACAATTGAACGCACCAACGATTGATGAAGTGGCAAGTGTCATAGTTGGTGAAGAATTTAATTCTCGAGATATAATTCATCTTAGAAATGGTGACATACAGCATGTATCAAAAAAGCATCGTTCATATGATGCATTACAATATCTCATTTTATTTTGGCAAGGTATCATTTTAAATATTAATATGAGAAATCTTTCAAATAATGTGGACATTAACAAAAAGGTCAGTAAAATGAGTTATTATGCACATCGAACAATGATTCGTGATAATGCTGAAAATCACATATTGAGGTGCAAACAATTATTTAATCAATACATTGCAAAAATAGTAAGTGATACATTGCAAAATGCAATTGTAAATACATTGCAAAATGCAAAAATAGTAAGTGAGACTCCTCTATATACATCTAAATCAAATTAAATCGCACTCTGAAGAATACATCTATTTAGGTTATGCAGTTGTAAATGATGGCAATCTCAGTGAATTGGGAAAAATGGTCATTTTTACCATCCATACTTACAGGAAGCTCAAGACACATGCAGGAATATGCAATGACGTGTGTTCGTAACATTGTAAAATCCACTGATAATTTGATTGCCAAAATTTTTCAAATTTGTTGCAGAATTATAAAAATAATCAATGGGTTAGTGACCATGCTATATTGGCATCCGAAAATATTGATGTGAATTTAATAAACTGCACAATTCAAAATGAAACATCTGATGAAGAAACAATGTATGAATACATAGATGCTGTTGTCAACCTCGATGAATTTGTTAACTATCTAATCCGTATTGAAATTCATTGGATCGAAATGATATGCCACCGCATATTTTATCTTTCAAAATTGGTTTCCCAATCATCCTTCTACAAAATATAAATCCACCATTAATATGCAGTGGGACTAGGCTATCAATAAAAAAATTAATGAATAACAATTGAGGCAACCATTTTAAATGGAAAACACACCAAGGGGAACGTGTACTAATTCCACGCATTTTCATGATACCAAAGGATACTCTATTTGAATTCAAACGTCTTCAGTTTCCAAAATGACTAACCAGTGCAATGACTTTTAACAAAGCACAGGGATAATCATTGCAAGTATGTGGATTACGTTTAGTAAATCCATGCTTCTCTCATTGACAGTTGTATGTTGGGTGTTCATGAATTGGAAAACCATGAAATTTATTTGTTCAATTGAAATTCGTTTGCAATATTGTTTAACATCACAAGTGACGATGCATGTTTAATCTATCATCAACTATGTATATTTATGTTTTTTGTACGCATGTCATATTCAAACGACATGTATGTAGGGATAATTTTATTGTTAATTTTGATGTGTTGTAAGCATTTGATCATTAATAAAATATGTAATTATTTATGTTTGAAGTATCAAAACTGCTTTTTTTGTTCAAACACAGCAACGTATGTGGGAGGTATTGAAAGCGCCACCAGAGGGCCATTCCCATCCAATCTGCCGCCGGACATGCAGAAGTAGGAACAGAACGACGAGGAGAGCCTAAACGAAGACGTAAAGACTGATAGGACAATCAACTTTGAATTATTCACTACAATGATGTTAGAATGGACTATGTGCTTTGATATTCACGTGTAAATATGTAAATAGCTTTATCTTGTTCTTTGGACATATAATTAAATAATTTAAACTTTAATTGTGTTAATTTCTGACAATGAAGCCCACAGGAAACACATTTTTGGTGTCAGAAGTGAGATGTGTTGATATTATGTGAAGAATAGATTGTGTTGATATGATGATAATTGTAAGGATGACGAAAAAATGCTAATTATTTTATAAAACTTTAATAATATACAATTTCGGATTCTCAGAAATTTTAATAGCTTTGAATAATACCGTTTAAGGATAATCATCCTATAAATCAAGCATCAGAAAAGGATATGTATAATTTTTTATTTCAAGAGATGAAGTTAACTGACATCAAAAAGATACGCATTGCATTGCAGATCATTAAGTCCGGACAAATTAAAAGTTCTACATGAATTTATTTTCGATTCTGACGGAGATCGATCAAATCGAAAGTACAAAAGAGAATTTTCTGGTTTTAATTTTGCTGTTGAAAGTGAAAAATTTAAAAAGGAATTAAACGTAGTAGAAGATAATTTTTCTTTGAACGAATTAATAACTATTTCCAATATCTTAAATATTTCTTTCGAAGGTAATAAATCCGAAATAGGAGAAAGAATACTTGAGCAATTGTGTTCATTGAACTCTTTAGTGGAGGGAATAAGCGACGCCTGTATGTCGAAATCGGAAGTAGACGAAACAAACAAAAATGAAAGCGAAACAAATTCTCCAATGCAACCTGTAAATAAAAATAATACTTTCAATGTAAATGATATTGCTAGTGAACTTAGTAAAAATAATGATTCTCAAAATATTTATATCAATTATTCTGATATCGAAAGCACAATTACCCAAATTTAATGCTGAGTTGCATGAAAACATAAATAACTGGATTGTGAGCTTTAAAAATGTATCGAACTGTTCCATTTATCAGATTTACAAAAGTTTATTTTTGCTAAAAGATCGCTTGGTCGAAATGCCTTATTATTTGTTAGAACAGAGCTGGAAATAAACTCGAGGAAAAAATTAAAAAATGCCTTAATTGACGAATTTTCCTTTGAAATAAATTTAGAAAATCTTCACGAATTACTAAGTAAAAGGAAAATGAAAGATTCAGAATACGTTTTGGAATATTTTTTTAAAAATGAAGGAAATTTGTCACTCAGGAAAAATTGATGACGCCGTGTAAATACAATATGTGATTAAAGGACTTAATGATAAACATGAAAATAAAATTATTTTATACCGATGCAAAAACTTGACGGAATTTAAAAATAAACTTAAATTGTATGAAGTAATGAAAAGTGATTCAGCAAAGAGTAAATATGCTTTCGATAAAATGAAAACAAAACATGATGCAAATTTTAGATCTTATTCTTTTGATAAAAATAAATCAAAATATGATGGCAATGATAAATTTAATTCTAAGTATGAAAATATGATTATGAATAAAGTAAAATTTGATGGTAATTTTGATTCAAGAAATAGGGTGTGTTATAATTGTGGTTCATACATTCACATAATTCTAAGTATTGTATACATAAAGATAAGGGTTTAAAATGTTTTTCATGTCAATATTTTGAGCATAAAGCTTCGGAATGTTAGAAATCAAAAGGAACAAGCTCTATTGATTTTCAACTAAAAATAAATGCGATAAGCTCTGAAAACTTAATTCTGAAGGATGTTAAAATTGGTATTTTGAATGTAACTTGATTAATTGATACTGGAAGTCAGAAAACCATATTACAAAAGAGTTCATTTAATAAAATTAAAGACACTGTTAGCTTACAATCTTCTAATATTTCGTTGACTGGTTTAGGAATGAGATCAATTAAACCACTAAGTTATTTTAATACAGAAGCTGAAATTGATAATTCAAAAGTTAATACAAATATTTTTGTCATAAATGATGACTCTGTAAGCTTTGATTTAATTGTAGGAACTGACATTATTAGACAAGGTACTTCAATAATTTCAGTGAATGAAGTATCGTTTCACACTAGCAAGAATGAAACAGATAATATCTTAATTAACTTATCTTAAGGATGAATAAGAAATTGGTTTAAGTCACATTAAGGATAAATCATTGTGCTCTGAAATACATTCATTAATAAAAAATTAAGTTCCTAATAAAGTTAAAACTGTTGATATTAAGATAAAAATTAATTTAACTGATGAAATCCCCATTTGTTCTTCCCCCCGACGACTACCACATTTTCAGAAAAAAATAACTCAAGCAAAAGACACTGACGAACATATCAAAACAATTAAGGAGATATTAAAAAGAAAACCTCATCATGATTATTAACTCAAAAACGATGTTTTTTATAAATATGTTAATGGTAATGTACTGTTAGTAGTCCCAGACGAAATGTTAATGAGTATAATTAAATCTGCACACAAGAAAAATTATTTTGCAGTTAAAAAAGAACAGAAGATAGCTTGAATTCTAATTTTTACCTTCCTCAAGTTAAGCAAAAATCGAGAAATGTTTATGTAATTGTATACCTAGAACCAATGGTCAAATACAGCGCCTTAGCTCCAGTATAATTTCTGTTCTGTCTAAACTGTTGATAGACAACCCAGCTAAATGGTATTTGCATGTCAGTAATGTACAACAGGTTATAAACTCAACTTTTCACAAAAGTATTAATACAGCAACATTTGAATTGCTATTTGGTATAAAAATGAAACAAAAAAATGACGCTAAAATTAAAAATGTCTTAGACGCAGGAAATGCGAACAGATTTCATTATTAATCACGATAACCTTAGAAAAGAATCTAAAAAACAAATTTTAAAAGTTCAAAATGAATTTTGCAAAACCTATAATTTAAGAAAACAAGCAACAAAAATTCAAATTAAATGATATTGTTGCTATTAAACGAATACAACAAGGTCCAGGTCTCAAGTTAAAACACAAATATTTAGGGCCCTACAAAATAATTTAAGTTAAAAGCAACGACACCAACGATGTGCAAAAAAAGTTGTTTTACCGAAGGTCCCCTGATTACTAGTACTTGTGCTGAGTACATGAAGCCTTGACCCGATGTAACTTAAAATGTGCTGAAAAAGGAAAAGAAGACATCGATGACGACCAACTCCTTATTTTGACTTTTTTACCCACAGGATTGCTACTTTTTAAGATTTAAACTTTTTATTTCAGACTTTTACATTTTCAATTTTTATAAAAAAGAATAGTAAATGAGATGTTTAAGACGAAACGTCTTGAACATCTCATTTATTATTCTTTACTTTGAACTTTCTTTACTTTTGATCATTTACTTTTGAAGATGGCCAGTGACGAGAGTGAAGATGCAGATACCGATTCTCTATCCAAATGAAGGAGTCGTCCACGACGGAATCTCAGATTCGAGGAACAACGATGATTTAGATGAGAATTGAAAAGACGAATTAGAGAGAATTTGACAACGATGTTTACAAACTTCTTTTTGAACATGTTACTGCTCCTATTCGTTTTTTATTTCAGGAAATTCTGATTCCAGACCAATGCTGAGATTAGCTATTGTCATCAGGATGGTCAATTGTGGGATTGAAAGCGCCAGCAGAGGGCCATTCCCATCCAGTCTGCCGCCGGACATGAGGAAGAAGGAAGAGAACAACGAAGAGAGCCTTAATGAAGACGTAAAGACGGATAGGACAATCAACTTTGAATTATTCACTACAATGATGTTAGAATGGACAATGTGCTTTGATATTCACGTGTAAATATGTAAATAGCTTTATCTTGATAAATCATATAATTAGATAATTTAAACTTTAAATGCGTTAATTCATGACAATGAAACCCATAGGACCCACATATATAATGATAAAATAAATCATCATTTATTTACATTTACTTAATTTAAAAATTTATATTGTATTTGAAATAAAAATCATATCATTCACAGTGGTATTACTTATTTAACATACCTTTTTTACCTTTATCTTTTTTTGCATACCTTTTTTTTTTTTTAAAATACTCTATACATGTATAAATTTATAATGCAAATAGCAGCAACAATTATACATTTCTATATTGATTATTTTTTCTTTCTCGAAAAATCACCTTCTTTTAATTTCACCTTACAATTCCTGTCATCTTATATAAATATATATTAGGAAATTTCAATAATAAATATTCTTAAAATTATTTAACAGCTGTGAGTTTTACGGAAATATTGAAACACACACACACATCTTTGAGTACAACTCGAGATTTACAGAATAAAGATATAACTACTTAATTTTCGATTATTTTCATTTCTTGTAAAATTTTAATTTATATAAGTTGCTTTTTAATGACTTTAAGTTAGAAACCATCTTAAAATAATTATCTAATTTAATTTTTTAATAATGAGTTCTAAATAATTATTTTAGTTTCTACTTAAACAATTTTATATAAAATAAATTTTAGAAATGTATGCAATATAAATTATTAAAATATATTTTCACATAAACATCTATCAATTATATATACCCCTTTATCTTGCCCGTTTGCTTATTATATTATATTTTTTAATAATGAGTTTAATTATTTAGAACTCATTATTAAAAAATGTTGGCTATAATATTTCTTTGTATATCAATCAAGGTAGATAGGACATCGTGTTTTCAAATGAATCAAAGTTCTGCGTTTAGCATTATGTTGGTTATAATTTTTGATGGATTACTCCCATTGTCAGCCTTATTATTTTGCAGACACGTCACTAGGAATGATGGCCTGGCGTGCCACTCAAGAAATACCACGCGTATTATTCCCATTGATATCATTTTGAAAAGTGGCTGTTTTCTTTGCTTACGCTATAGCTCTGTCAAACTCAGATTAATTGCATTTCGGAAAATGGTCGTCTTACTTTGATTGTTCCCATTTTATATTTGAGCACAACTAAATGCGAAATTCCATCAAAGTGAGACATTGCAGTGTTTCCTTTATTTCATGAGTACACTTTTAATGCAAAAAATGAAGTCAGCTCTGGCAAAAACGTTCTTCAGATCTTTTGCCAATAGGAAGCAAACTCATTAGATGCTTAATAGACTAATTATCATAATTGATTCCTAGTTTCCTCGTTTTCAAGATTTCTCTGCAGCTATTTATGTTATTTGTACTCTGTTTCTCTGCAGTATCCATTTGAATGATTCAAGTTATTGCTAAAAAAGCATAGTTGTTCTGTGCATTGATTGATCAAAATCACTAATTGTAAATATTTTTGAAAATTTAATCATTTATTATTTCTAATATCATATACATATTACTTCAATAAAATCGTGAACTGTTTATTTCTAACGTCATAAAACTGTTTAGTTATTTGCCTTCTTATTGACATACATTATTCACTGCTTTAACATCCTTATGTTTTAAATTCTATATGTATGCAAAACTAGGCTTTTGAAAATTAAAAATTTGTGGTTACTTATTATATATTACCTACCATAATGCTTTCTTTTAACCTTTGTTACCATTACTGGAAGGGATTTGAATGTTTGTTTTCGAATCATTCTTTTCACATGTTTTGAAACAAAATATGATAACACTACCCCCTCAAAGTCGTCTTTATAATCATTGTTTCTTCTTTTACTATTAAAAGATTTAACCTGTTTTTAAAATTTTAATAGCATGTTAGAATATTAGAAAAAAATTTGCAACACATTTTGTGAACTGGTTTATCAATTTACATATCTAATTTCTTTTATTGTACATAACGATGCATTTAAAAAGCCTAAGCAATCTTTGTTGTCAATCATACTATGATTTGTTTTCAAGATAAGTAAAATTGAGTGATATATCTCTCATATATCGCTTACTAAACTTATAAGGATTGGAAAATTTCATAACACATAAATATTTTTAATGCAGTTTCGTACTCAAATAGACAAGCTGGAAAATTGTGTTTTGATATTTATAGCAAAATATATTAAAGTAGAAAATTTAATATTCATAATAAAAACATACTTTTATAATATTATATGAGCCTGTTAAGTTTTTTGTAAGTGTAAAACTTATTTACGGTGGATGTGGAATGTCTGAAAATTAACACTTTGTAAAAAATCTGAAATAAAATTGCAAAACTCTTATTATTAATTTTTTTCTTATCCCTTGTATCTCTATAAAATTTCTTTTCAAACTTTTTATTACTTTTAGTTCGAAAGGTGTTTTAATAGTAGTCAGTTTTAAAAATATTTTGAAATTTGAATCAATTGTTATGAATAATTTAAATTATAGTAATTGGTTAACGCATTGATTGATTGCATTATTATATTTGGTTATAGGTTAAGGTTATAGGTAAATTAGTTTACTATGTTATTCATCACAATAATTTTATGCGGTAAATGATTTATTTATTTGGTTAATTCACTCTGAAATTGTAATAAATTAAATAATATCATAGAAATTAAATAATTAAATAATATCATATTTGTAAATTTTTAATGATCTCAACAAAAATATAATTCCTTAATTTGAAGTTATAAACAAATATTGATATTATAAAAATTATTATTGTGATAGTCATTACTGTAAATAAACTTTATTTATAAATTTTTGGCTTCATTTGAATACATCATTTTCTGATATAAAGACATATTCTGATAAAAGACAAAGATGTAAAGACAAAGATATAAAGACAAAGGTGGAATAAAACGTAGCAATTTTATAAAGATATATGTAAATACATTAATACACTCTTCTACAAATTTATAAATATATTTATTAATAAATGTATTAAAAAACTCTTAAATATGTGCAGATTTATGTTAGATATATACAAATGTAACAACATATTTTTGATCAAAAGCAGTTTAACAAAACATTTAATTTAAAAATATAGAGCGTTTTGCGTATAAATATATATTAATATTAATTAGTTTTAAAATACATATATATATATATATATATATATATATATATATATATATATATATATATATATATATATATATATATATATATATATATATATATATATATATATATATATATATATATATATATATATATATATATATATATATATATATATATATATATATATATATATATATATATATATATATATATATATATATATATATATATATATATATATATATATATATATATATATAATTCCTTTTTAGTAAATTTTTATAGAAAACTACTGCAATATTCAATACAAAAAAACTCATAAAATATAAAATTTTGATAAGAAATTCAGTTGAAAAATACGATTTCGTTAAAAAAGATTCTATTAATGGGAAATTATGAAAAAACTTTACAAATTCAAGATTTATAAGCGATCTAATTGAGGAAAACTGTGTTTGTGTTTATTAGGGGTAGGGTAGGGAAGTAGTATCATTCGATAAATAACTCCCCCCATTAAAGGTACTTTATATATTTCACTTAATTTATTAAAAATAAAAAATATATAAAACAGAAATATTAAAAAATACACAAATTTCTAAGGCATACGTAATTCTAAAAATGTAGTTCTTAAATAACGTTATAATCTGTTCAACTCTCTTTCACGCGCATAGCATTATTTTTAAGGCGTTGCAAATATTTTTGCAAAGGTTATTGTGTTTAGGCATCTCTAATGAAATAACACCAAGAATATGCTTTCAAACTGTATAGAGTGAGATCCTGGTTTTATACTCATGAATTCTTAACCATCCAGAGAGAAACACACACGACGCGCTGTGGAAATCAATCATAAATTACTTGTTTTCCGCTGTGCTTCATTGCTGCAGTACGGGAAAGTTGAGAGTCAGATTAGAGAAAGAAAATAATACAGGAGAGAATTATTTTTGTTATCGGAAGAGACACCACACGTGGTGATAAAAAGATTTATGGTTAAGCTACGTGACGCAAGAATCACTTTCTTGTAAAAAAACAAAATAAAGTACCTGCTGTTGTTGTCTAACAGAAAAAAACAAGGGTATGATTTATGCTGAAGTATTAGATTGATTTCAAGTTTATCAATAATATTAAATATGAAGAATATCAGTTGAGAAATAAATTCAAATGCATTATTCTCCTTTTCAGAAAGAAAGATTCCTCAACTATTTTAGCAGCAAACTCATCTTCAAATTTTGATTTATATAAAAGAAATCCTGAAGGCTGTTCATTTTGAAAAATGAAGGAAGACCAACAGAAAGATATTTGCTTGAATTTGTATTATGCTTTTACATTTCGTCAACTCCTTTTAAAAGTTACTGACTCCACCAAAAAAATGCTGACACCTGATTTTGTTACAAAAACGAATATTTATTTGTCTTCTAGCTTAAAGATGTGAAAAAATCATATAATCACTATCTACTTCTTTAAGAAACCTTTATTCGTATTCAATATGCAGAAAAATATAAGCTAATTTATCAAAACTATAAAGAAATATGATTCTACAGTTAACATAGCAGAAAACAGTATCTTTATAAAATATAAGTGCTCGAAAATTCAAATTTAAACGCATTTAAATGGAAAACTTTTCAATGGATTTGAATATTTAAAGAACCAGTTTCTTAATTTCAGTAAATGCAGGACACCAAAAACAAAAATTTAAACAACTAATTTAAATATTTACATGATTAATGATAGTTCCGCGTTGCTTAAATTATGCATAAAATTTTACCTAAAATGGTTTCATTAAAACATATATTTTAAGTTTTACAATTTTAAAGTATTTCAAATTAAATACTAAAAAAAGTTAATTGTTTCTATGATAACTTTTTGATGATGCATGTGTTTATCCCTTAAATCCAAATTTATTAAAATTGTATATTCAGACAGATGTTGTCATGGCTAGTGTCAAGTAAAATTCAGATTCAGATCCTGATTTTACTTTTAAAACATATTAAATAATATAATTTTATATCAACATTTAAAATGTCGATTTAACAAGAATGACTGCAATTATTTTTAAAACACATAACTAAAAATATTGTTATTGAAAATTACAATTTTAGGAAAATTGTTAATTATTTATTGATTAGATTAAAAATTAAAAAAAAATTTTACAAGTATTACTCTGAAAACAACATGCTTACATTGTTTGTCTGCACTAATTAAAAAACTACTACTTTGATTTCAATGCAAGGTAAAAATTTTAATATATTTTACTACGATTTTCTAATTTTTCTGTTTATATAAATCAACCAAATTGAAATACAAATATTTTACAATCATTTGTAAGTAAAGCATTCATATAATAATTAAAGAAATACATAAATTTATACACACATATTTACGAAATCCTCTCATATCTTCCTAATTAAAATTATGAAAAAAACTATATTTCTTATTCCATACTTTGTTGTTTTATATATTCTAAAACACCGTACCTGCATTTTATAGATTATAACAAATAAAAAATTAATTTTATTTCAATTGATTTTTTTATTATTTTCTCACTTAATTAAAATCATTATTTTTGAAAAATACCAAACAGCAAAATTAATTTAACAAAAACATTTCTTTGCCTTTTTTTTATTTTAATACTATTTAAACTATTCTTTTTCATTTATTATTGTTTTACTTCTCATACTATAAAAACACTGAAGTGTCTAGAATGTTATACACATTTTTAAACAGCAGCTATCATAATTTCTTACTTTGTTTTAATAAATTATTTTTATTGCGGAACTATATTTGCTTTATGAGGAACATTAAAACAAAATATTTGAATATAATGTATCGATTAAAAATTAATTAGCAAATTTTAATAAATTAGTTTTAATCTAGATAATTTGAATAATATGTTGTGCAAATGATTATTCAAGTAATATAATCCCATGTGCAGTTATTGAATTGGACTATTTAAAAAAATAATACAATTGAACTATTTTTTACATTAATTCAGTATAAATTGCATAAGTAAAAACTTTTAACTATCACATACTTTGGAAATGAATTTATATATATATTATATATTATATATATATATATATATATATATAATATATATATATATATATATATATAGATAGATATATATATATATATATATATATATATATATATATATATATATATAGATAGATAGATATATAAATTATAGTGTACAATTTAAAATACAAATATCAAATTCTCAGGAGCAAAATTAAGTTTTTTTTCCTTCTAAATAAAATTAATTTTATTTTTAAGATTTATTAATGTAGAACTAGTAATACAAGGATTATCTGCAGAAAATAACAATATATTGAGTCAATTAAATATGGATCTCTGAATAATGCTTATCTATGTAATCAGCTCGTACGTTTAAACATTTGCAAAATCTGATCCTGAATTTTAGAATTCCCTTGTATCCGGATCATTAACTCCTTTGAATTAATGAGCGACTACCTTATATGCCAAAAAAATTCCCTCCTGTGTAATTCTTTATTAATAGATAAACAAAGTATTGCGGTCTTCCTTAAAAAAAAAGAGACAAAAGTTACGATATCTGTTGTCTTATGGCATCACTCACATTGCTTCAGCAACTCAATGACACATGAATCAATATGGAATTTAAAATTATTGATACTCTGTAACCCGTTCCTCTTTCTTAAAAATTTCCTTAGAACCTGACTCTCAAAGAAATTTCACTTTCTAACAATATCCATTTTTACTTAAACTAAAAGAATTTTAGATGGTGTAATGTATTGTAAGTGATGAAGCATTAGAGAGTACAGTTGTGAATAAAGAATTCTAAAGCTCGTGCCCTGTTATTATGAATAATTATATGTATGTGGTCATTAAACAGGAAAATGAAAGAAACTTCATAAATATAAGAAAGTAAGTAATATGCTTTTTTATATTTATAACTAAACGCTTGCCAACTTCTGGATAATCTTTGTAATGTGCAATAGGAATCAATCTTTTGAAAATAAATTTCTGTTTTCATGATTCAGTGAGTAACTGGAAATTAATCTGTAAGAATAAGAGGAAGATGCTTTTTTAACGTGCTTTATATTGTTTTTTTTTTATTAGCTTTAAAATCTTTTATGAGATAAGTGAAGTAAAATTATACCATCTAAGCATTTGCTGAGAATTTATTTTGAGTATTTTAAGCGTGTGCCATAACTTTACATAAATCAAATTTCATATCAGTTGAAATTATTTTTTTAACTGGTCAATTCTCAATTGGAAAACCAGTAAATTTCCAATCAAGCTTAAACACCATCACAGATATAAGAGCAGTTTTCATTTTTTTTATTTCCTGAAAGTAATCATTTAATATTATGTTTAAAGAGTGTATTTCATCGTTTCCTTCTTTTCCTAACATCACTATGGAGACGATAACAAATATTCATACCATAACCACTAGAAACAATTTATTAAGTACATTTAAAGTAAAATAATAAGTACATTTAAAGTTAAATAAATACATTTAAAGTGAAATAATTTCAAAAGTCTAAGAATATATTTGATATTAAGGAAAACAACTCAACTTTGAATTAAAAACTTTTTCTGTTACGAAAAATGTTTTTTTTATGTTTTAGGTGAATGGTGGCAATGGAAAATAAATAGATAGCATTTTATAAATCGAGATTTCAGTTGTGATATACTTTAACTGACCTGTTTTATTTTAATTTGAACGAAACAATCCCTAAATATCAGAATGACATCTTGCATTGTATTTATGAAGAATTAACATTTTTAAACAAACTTTCAGTTATATACTGTGAATGAATATATTCTCATATTATATATTTAAATATATTAACAAAAATTATCTAAGATTTTATTAAAATATGTCCTTATTTCCCAGAGACGTCAATTTAAATTTTATAGGTGAAAAATGATGTCAGAAAGTAACATTTTCAACTTAGAGAAGCATACATCAGTTTCTTGAGCGTAACGGAAAAAACTTTATGACACAGTTAGAAACTTTATAACTTTATAGTTAAGAATTTACTAAAATTCATCAAGTTACTGAAGATTATTACATGCAACTCTTTTAATTATCACTTTTTGAATGCGTAATAAGATTTTGAGCATTATCTACTTAAGAACATGAAGAAAATAAAGTGATAGATATTCTAAATACTTTTGGTTACCATTAATTAGGTGAAAATTTCAGTAATAGAAAGCCTCTGTTGTTTAGCTTTGTTTTTGAAATTATGTTTTTGTGTAATACACATAATACTTTAATTGAGATTCCTTTAAAAGAATCAAGCATTTATTTTTTCTAAATGTTTGCATCTTTTTCTCAACAAATATAAGTTTTGTTTTTCAGTAATTTATTTTCCACTACATTTTAGTCTGAAGTAGGAATCATATGCGTTAATCACCTAAACACATAAATAAAACACATAAATTGGGAAAAAGTTAGTCAATTATAACAGAAATTCATCTTAAAATCTAATTACCCATTTCCAATTATGACGCAGAATCAAGCAGATTATTGTAATAATCAAATTTTCTATGCTTATCAAGATTAATTGAGTTATACGGATTATTTAATCATCAAGAAATGAAAAGCATGGTTTTATATTAGAAATAATCTAATTTATTGTCTTCTGAGTATTGCTTTTATATCACATATAACAGAAGAGTGAAGTGAATTGAAGTAAAAATAATTTAAAACCAATTTTTATTTTTTTAACTCCTGGTTATACGAGCGAAACATTATTTGAAAGTAAGATTTACGAATTGAAATCAAATTTATTTTCTGTCGTTAGATAACAGAATGGACGTATTACATTAAGAAAAATTATTAAGTCTGCTATCATTCCAAGTATAAATATTTTAAAAGTTTGACAGACATTTAGATGACGTTTAGCCATAAATAAAAGAATATTACTAGTGAAACTTGTTAGTTAATAAGCGTTATTAAATTGGTCAGAAGTTTAATAGATTAGCTATTCAATTTATTTGGATAATATTTAGCTGTATTTTTCTCTATTACAAATATCAACTTAAAAGTGCAAATGAAAATTTTCCCATTAATAAAATCCTACTTTACTATTTCATTAGATTTGCATTATAATCAAATTCAATTGTAATTCTCATTTAGATAATGTGTAACCCGATGCTATAAATATTTCTTATAATATATTTCAGCTTAATTTAAAATCAAATTTTCGATTCACGTATTATGAAATGAACTGCTTTACTTATTATGAAATGAAATGAATCACGAAAAGCTTTTAACATTTATATCCTAATTATCTCATAATGCTTGGGTACAAATTTAATTTTTGCTCACATATTTTAATGTAATGAAACTAAAATAAACAGAAATTATTATTAGTATGAAATATAAATAAGTATTAAGGAATGTTGTATCTATATTAGAGAAAATTAATATTATATAGGATATCTTCTTCTGTCGGAAACTTTATTAAAAATTGATGTCAACGAAATTTAGATATACTGAACAAATGTTTGTTTTTCCTGTTTTCGCCCTTTTAAGAATTACTTTCTTTTGATCAATTATTAGAAATAAATTATTAAATACATGAATATTTTTAAATAAAGTACCAATCTTAACAATAATTTTAAATCCTTATCACCTTGAATTATAACACCAAAATTACACAAATGTTTAATTTGCTTCGCGACAAACAATACGTAAAATATTTTAAAAGATAAATTAATTTTTAAGATTTTTTATCGCAATGCTATTTGCTTAATTCTTCTTGAAAATCAGAGAATTTAATTACTTTTAAAAACGACGCGAATATAAAAACCTTTTTTTACCTATTTATATTCATTTTCATTCTTTAACAAAACTGCCACTATTAATAATGTCACCTATAATTGCTTACTTTATAACAAAATGTTTTATAAGAAGCCCTTTTATGACATCAGAAAGATAGAATTAAGCTTTTGAAAATATTATTTCATAAAAAATGACAATAAAACGTAGTTATGTATGAAATTCATATTTTGTAATGTCAATTATATCTGAAAATACTATTGTAATTTATGTATTAAAAGCGGGAATATAAGAAATAAACAAATAATTGTTTACACACATTTATTATAATAAAAGCAATAATAAATGTGTGTAAACAATTATTTGTACATTTTTTATATCGAGGAGCTTATCTCGTTAAAATATTTATAAATATTTTTTGAATAAAAATCAAGAAAATATATTCAAATTTAGCTCATTAAAAACTGTTAGAAAATTAAAATTTTTAACCATTTGCACCATTAATGGTTCTAAATTAAATTAAGGTCTTGTCAATTATTAATCTCATGTTATAGAGATTAACACACAAGAACACATTTTAAGCATTTTGTAAATGCTTAAGTTAGAAACATTCAATTTCTAATTTCATCGTTTTAATTAATTAACAATGAACGTATGACTATTAATGTAAATACATTTTTGTCCTCTATCTTATTTTCACGTTGACATACCTCCACCTTGTTTTCAACAAAAAAGCTTAAAGAATAATACATCATAACTAATTTCATGTTAAGTCATTAAAAAAATATATTTTTAAAACTATTTAATAAAAATTTAATTCTGATCGAAATCTAATAATTTCTAAATAGAAGTTTTATTTTAGTTGAACTTTTTTAATTAAATCTGCAATGTATTATTAATAAAATTCATTTTCTGAATTAATTGTTATATAAAAATATGCGATACCATAAATAAGTGTTACATTTTTCTTAACAAAATGTTATTTGTACCTTCTAAATTATTTTAATTTTAATTTCTAAAAACTAAAAATTCTGCTAGGTTATTAAAATAATAATGCTATTTAAAAACAATTTAATTTCTTTTATCAAAAATCTTTCTTATCATTAATTTTTGTTTCGTTAAAACAATTTAATTTTTAACACAAAATATTTATATCGCTTAATATAAGAAAAAATGATGAGGGAAAGTGTTTCTTTATTTTTTTAAATTTATTCTCTATAGCTGTGTAGTGTTTATTTTAAAATTTAACGAAAATAGTCTTAACTTGCGTGCAATTCAGCAAACAAAAAATTTATTATTACTGATAATAGATTATCTAAAAACCAAAGAATTAAATTTTCCACATTTAAAATTTTATATTTGTTGTTATTTTTAAAGAAGAATAAATTATGATTTCAGTGTGAGTATAAATGTTTAACTGATCAATGGCATTAAAATCCTAAGATGAACACTATAGTCTTTTGCTTAAAAAGATTAATAAACTATATAAGCGAGTTTTCATTGTTTATAATGATAGATAATTAGCTGTTAATTGTGAAAAATAAAACAAAACTTTCTCAGAAACATTGCCTTTATAATTATGGAATATTTTAATACTTTAAACATTAAAGCTAATTAAAACTATACTTTTTTGTTGAAACAATAACAATTTATTAAATGATGTATAACATCATTTAGTATCTTGGTAATTTAAAATGAGCTAAATATTCATGTTGTGAAAGATTTTGAAATTTTTCTTTCTGATACAATGTTTAAACTGGCGAAAAAGTAGTGTTAACAACTAAACTATGATGAGATAATGAAAACTTGTTAACAAGATTTTCTCTGAAAGATTAAATATAAAATTCTCATTTATCAAAAACTTTAGATGCAATATCATATATTTTTAGAAGTTTTATTTGCAAATATGCCACAAATATAGAAAAATGCCTACAAAGAATATTTTATTTTTTCATTCTATTAACAAATAGCATATTCTATTAATTATTTATTTATAATGAATAATAATTCCTCGAATACGTGTCGAACAATAGTTTCTGTTTGCAATATATTGTTTTATTATAGATGATTGCTTATGTAAAAATTCATACTTCAGCAGAAAGTTTTAAATAATCTAAGGATATATTTAAAAGTAAACATTCTTAAAATTTTGTCACTCTGTTCTTAATAAACAATTTCTATATTATTAAGTTTATTACTCCCAACATTCGCTATAGGTTTCCAAAGATTTTTGTATATCAACATTATTTTATTATTTCGTAATTCAAGTTATGTTGTATTTTTAAAAATTTATAATTGTTGATTAATATGATGTTAATATTAATTTAATGCATTAAATGGATCTATTTGTTTAACATATCAAGAGTAAAAAGCGAAACAAAGTTTCGTATTAGTTAGTTCCAAATCAATTTGTAATATGCCAAAAGCGTTTTGATTTGTAGACTAAGGAGCACTCAGCAAAATTCCCTATAGGAAAGATCCCATTTCTGAAGACAAGTTTGAGTTTAAATAAGCATAGGTGATTTAGGGACTGGCATAACAATTGGAATTGAACTTTATAAGGCCCTTTTCAAATCATATGAGTTAATGAGACAGCATTTCTTAAGTTTAAGTTTCTGCATATTTTATTCACTGAATGTGCATTAATGTTAGACCTTTTGTTGAGAACATAGTTGAAGCTAAAACAATATGGTATGTCAGAGTGTCTAAATGCTCTTGAGATCAAAACTATACCACATATATTTGAGATAAGTTTAAACATATTACATTGCTGCTAGATTAATATATTTTTATCTAGATTACCATTTATTGAATTGAACTTGGGAATTTTTTATTTAAGAAATGGCTTAGTATTATAAAAATTCTTATTCAATCCTCGTTATTTCCATGCAATTCAATCGCGTAACTATCTTAATTATTACAAAGCATAAAAATCATATTAAACACCATATGTCACTTAAGAAAAAATACGTTTTTAGTAATTTATATGTTAGCTATTAGCTGCCATGAATTATATTGTTTTTATATAGTTTCGTCAAATTTAAGTTTTCATACTACTTTTAAATCATTTTTCATGTAATGCACATTTTTACGTATTTATTATATATCTTTCTCAAAACTAGGACTTCAACTGTTTCTATTGCGACCTATATTGTTTGAGTACACTTTTATAATTATCTTCTTTAGTAAATTGAAATTGATTTTGAGACTTGAATTGCCAATGCTAATTTGTATACTCAATCAGAAATAATTATTTTTTTCATTAAATTATTAATTCGACGTTACTTTCAGCTAAAATTGTTTTACAGGGTAATATAAACAAGGTTAAATTTAAAAATTAAAAAGGAGTTTATAGATGTTTAAGTAAAAGTTTTAAATATTTATTTCATATTAGAATAAATAGTAAATAGTTATAACTTTTCTAATATATAGATATAAATATTTACTATACATAAGACTAGATTAATAATTTAATTATAGTATTTTCTGAATGAGAAAATTATCAAGATCATGCTTTTTTATATAAACATTTGCCAAACAACATGAATATATTATTATATCAACATTTGTCATTGATGAAAATTCATATTAGTTTGAGCATTGGATTTATGTGCTTCTGGAGTACGTTTAATTCAAAGAAGCACTATGTATTGATCATGATTATATATACAACCAGAAAGCATTATGTCTAAAAAGTAATATAAATTGGTCATGCAGCTTTTAAACTTTGGTAACTACATAGATGCAAAGTTTCAGTCATAAACTTTTTTCCACAACATCCCACGCATTTTCATTGAGGTTAAGATCCAGTCTTCGTTACTGCCGGGTAAGTTATTAGAAGTCAGAATGATATTCAGCAACCAATTTTTGAACTCTTCTGGAATGATGTATATTTGTATTGTAAATAAAAATATTGCATGTGCACTTGATCCTCTAATATATTTAAGCATATCATTTCGGCCAAGTATTCGATGTATGTCATTGGTTTCCATGGCACACATACATTGTTGTCCATGCAAAAGCCTGATCATACCTAAATGTTATGAGTTTGTAATACCCAAATACTTGAAAACACCACGGTCTTATATTTTCAAATCATAATCAGGTGAAGTGGTTTCCCCTGAGCTGGTTCCCTCTTCTCTATACACCATCGAAAAGACTTTGAGATTCACAAATAAGCGAGAATATTTTCCTAATCCAAAGATCTCGAATAACCTAGTGAGGAAGATTGGGACTATCCTTCCAATGACTCAATACAGCATGTGGTATGTAGGGTTTGTAGGAAAGTGGTAGGAAGTTACAGAGTAGGTGAAGTTCCCACTTCCATGGCAGCAGAGTATGTCTCATATCTATTCTTCCACCAGACATTATACATAGCGAGTCAAACAAAATGGATTTATGGTTCAGGTAATTTTTGCCATATTTGAAGCCTCCAGATAAAAAATGTGTTGAGTGATTCAATAGACATTACCCTTTTATAATTTTTAGATATATAATGTAATTTTTCGTGAAATTACAAACGAAGTTTTGCATTTCGATCAGTAATGAGTAGCTTCTGAAATGAATGAATTATTCTGCAATTTTTTGTTCATGGTTCAAAGTGACTATGTACAAGAGCATTGGTTATTATTTTTGTCATTTGAAACACTATACTGTGCTCGTTCTCCATTACAATTCGCTTAAGACAACAGTGATCCCACTTTAGAAAAATTCTAGTCAAACTACAGATTATGCCGCAGTTCTAGCAAAGAAGGTGTGGTCTGATTCCAACTTTTGAAAAGCTTGAATAAGACTGCTTTTGATCCCAGTTGGATTTGCCGTTTTTGATATACCTACTAAACTGAGGACCCCCTGATAAACGAGCATCAAAAATTCTTCTATTGTCAAATGGTAAAAGATCTATCATTTTCTTCATCTTATTTCTCTTCAACGGGAAAAAGAGATCATATATCTTATAAGTATGAGTATCTTATTTATTCTAAGCATGCTAACGATATGTATCCCAGGTCATAAAAAATTTTTCTTAATCTCTAGCGAACACAATTCAGGAATATTTTAAAAGTTTCTATTTTATTAGTTAATTTAAGAATATTTTTAAATTTTTTTGAAGTATTCTAAAGGAAAACACTTATTATTGCCTTAAAGAATTGCAAAATAAGTTGCAACATTTTTATGAAATTTCCTTCAAACTGCTCATAGCTTTCAGTTTCATGATTTTTCTCTAAAACATTTTTAACATATAAATGAATTTTACGCAATAATGGTAAGTATTCCATCCTTGATTAATGTCAATTTAACAACAAATTCAATATTTAGGTGTTATCAAACTTTTAATAAAGGTAAGCATTATTCAAAACAACAGAAAATTGTCTAATATTTACTACTTTTACTGGATTATCATAATAATTTAGCTGGATTATCATTTTGAAAATACTAATAAACATATACAGTATCTGCTTCTTGATTATACCTTAATTTTTATTTCAATAAAACAGAATATCGAATGAAATATATCTCAATGAAGAAATGATTAATAAAAATGAAAAATAACATACAATTTCAATTTTAAAATAAATTGCATAGTGATTTCTGACAGTTAAAATTTTAGCATGAGGAAGGAATGACATTACAAATGTCAAAATTTAATGAAAGCAAAAATTTGGAATATGAAAAACATTAATATTTAATAGCATTTAGAAAAGATCGGTTAATATATTGGGGTTTTTCTTAGACCATCAACTATTCCTCAAATAAAAAGAAATGCCTATGATCAAGTCTCGGAATTTAAAAGAGTTAATATTGTTATTTAAAAATAATTCAAATTATAGTTCCATAATTTTGCCGCATGCACCAGAGGAAATCCACCAAACTTTTGTGATAGTATTGGAACGATAAGCTTCTAATGATAATAGAGAATGATATAAAGATAATTAATGATTATCGTTCTTCTAGCTAATATCCCAGAACAAAAATAAATGTCACGTAAATGTCATAACTGAAGTTAAATTTTTTACTCTAATATTAACATGTAAGTTAACAAAATTAAACTTCAAAGAAATCACAAAAGACGATTGTTAAGTAACTAGATTAGCTAGGTGAGGTGAGAAAAAGCAAGTTAATGTTTTCAAGCGAACGAATTTAAAGTTCACAAGCATACGGTTGACCAGAATGGGTTGCCAGCTGTTGAACTCCTCAAACTTCTTAAACTGGAAAGAAACTGGTACAAGTAAGATATTTGAAGTTATTTCATACTTCGGTAACAATTTTTTAGAAAATTTAATAATGTACATTTGACAAGGCGCAACACACACATAACATTTTTTATACATTCTTAACATCTTGTAATTTGTGGAAACAAATTCAAATAAAGTTTAAAGTGTGCAAAGTAATTTCTACAAAAGAATCATTACATCATTTTTTAATTTGCCTTCAAAATATTTATAGTACGTTAAACAGAAAAAAATTTACTGCAAGCTATTTAGCGTATTAATTTAAAGTAAATAAACAGGGGTTCTCTGAATTGCTTATACCATTGGCATCAATTATAATCTGCAAACATAGTTTCTATAAAATCTAACTGTTATCGCTACGTTGTAAATTATATTAATAGTTTAAAAATATGTCAAAATTTACATTAATGTATCACGTTAGAAAAGGAATTGCATTCTGTTTATTTTTACATGTGAATTTTGGTTTTACTGTGCTCGAAATAAATCAGTACGAGTTCAACAACGATGAAAAACAACTTTCAGCAGAAAAGCTATTACTTATTTCTAAGAAATATGTGTAACACCTTCTGCTTATGAAACCTTATATATTCTCATGTAAATCATTTGAAGCACTGACAATGGTCTCTGATAACAATGTAAAATAATGGTTAATCTATGTGAACGTTTGTTTTTAATGTCGAGGATCATTTTTCTTATGATATACAAAATTTATTGATGTGACATTCAACTATTTTTGTGGTAGACTATAACAATAAGTATAATAATCAAAGTTATGATGATACATGATAATTATTAGATACCTAATGACATGTTTATATACAACTATCTTCTTTAACAAAAAGATTAAGTAACTACAATATCAATCTTCTTTACATTTCATATTTATTATTCATAGTGTCTATTTTATAGAAAAGTTGAAGACCTAAAGAATATTAAGTCACTATGAGTTGAAAAAAATAATTATTATATTTTTACCTGGAAGTTTGACAGAATGATTTTTTCGATATATTTCATATTTTTGTAAAAAAAAAATTCTACTTTGCAATTTTTCTTAAAAGTAAAGAAATAATAAATTTGTTTCCATACTGTTTAAATACCATTAATAAACATAATAAAATATGACACATTTGATAAATGTAACAGAAATATTTAAATTTCTTGTATATCGGGCGTTATGTTATAAAATCATAAAATATTATTTCCACTAATAACATAGTTAAACATTTTCAATACAAAATCATTATTTTATGTAGTAAACTTATAAAAATTCAGTTTATTACCTGATTGCCTTTTTGCAATTTCAAATAAAATTCCAGATTTTTTGCGAACAATACTATTATGTATAAATAGAAATTTAATCTTAGAAACTAACTAATAAAAAAGGATTTTAATTAATTGTGTTCATGGAGTTATTAATAATTTACTCTTATTAAACATGCATTTGAATTAACATTTGAAGAAAAGGTATAACATAAATTCTATACAAATATTCATTAATAAATAAATAAAGCATTAATGTTTAGATACAGTTGATTAGGAAAGCAATAGAAATGGTATAGAATTATAAGCACTTTTGTATACTAAAAGAGTATAGGACCGCTTTTGACACGATCATATTATTCAGATACACTTAATGTTCGTGGTATGCAAGCTCACGATAGTATTCAGGAAAATAACCCATCATTCCCTATTGTATTATTATAACACCTTTGGCTTAGTTGCAGACAGAATCAGTTCCGGATTAAAGTGATAAAAATACTTTAACATTTATTTTATTATGTTATGGTAGAGAAACTGTGCATTGATTAATAAATCCTTCATATCATGTATATGCAAATTCTACAATTTAAATAAGATTGTTATGATCCTTGAAAATGTTATCCCTCGCAAGGAATATTTATATTTTACTATAGACTAGGTTATCTTAAATTTCCCTGGACTTATTCTTAGTAATTCTTACTTTCATGGCTACGTTTGAGTCACCAGAAAATCTCATTATAACGCCGTATACAAGATCTACCTTCATCAATTTTGTAAAAGTGACGTCTAAATATGTAAATGTCCTGTTGTAAAGAAAAGTGAATAAAAAGATTCATTTGACCATAGAACTATCTCTCCCTCTTCCAACTATCAATAGGCTAGATTTTAAGAATGATAATGTAGATAATACTATTAACATCTCAGAAAAATGGTAAGAAAGTATTTGCTTTTCTATAAATACTCTATATGAAGATCCTTTTAATAATAATCATTGCCATTGAAGGTTATAAATGCTGCTTATGAATTATAATCACTTTATCTTTCATTTGCTCCTTTTAAACAGCACAATTCTCTTACTACATATATATATCTGTTTTACAGTTTTTTGTTTCTTATTCTGCTTTATTTTTTTTTCTATGCTGTTGATATGTTGTCATGAATTTTGACACTGTATTCCCAAAAAGTAAGACAAACTGGAATGTTTCTATAAGAGTTTCTCCACTTAATTAGGCTCGCATAATTTGGCTTTTCTGTGAAAATCTAAGAAATCTGATATTTTACACTTTTCATATAAACGCAAAGGGTGTAAATCTTCAATACATTTAGTTCATACTGCACTAAATTTTTACTTTTTTACAAAAAAAGGTTTCTTAACCAGGATTAAAATTTCTTTCTTTCTATAAAAATAGCATTTTAATGCCATCATACATTTAACTTTTATTTGCTAACATTTCCATAGTTCTTTGTTAACTACTCGTAAAATAGAGCATTAATCTTTTACGTATATTAAGTTTCCCAAAAAACTTAATTTTAAACTTGCTATTTGGTACACAGATATAATGTTTTACCTATAATGTTCTGCCTATGTACCTAATTAAACTTCTATGTTTTTATAATTAAGATAAAATCTTATTCTTCAAAAATTTAATACGCTTATGAAAGTTTTTAGAAATAAAAAATTTCCTTGTTATTTATAACATACAGTTATTTTATTTCATAAAAAAAACAAATGCCTAGGAAATATTACTAAAATTTTACACATTATGCAATTTTATATTCAAAGTTCTCACATAAACCTCATATATGTTAAGATCACATAAGAATTTTTTTTATAAAATGTTCACTTGTGCTTTTAATAATTCAGTTAAAATACGCAGACTTGGGCGTAAGTATTAATAAAATATCAGCAAAATTTATTTTTAAAGTTTGAAAGTTTAAAGCTGGAAAATATATGACAGACACTTGATAGCTGGCTGATATTGATCACGTTATGAGAAACTAGAAACTGAAACATGGATTAAAGTGTTTATGTAAAACCTATTGACGTTTTCTTGTATTAATTATGTCTTTACACTTAATAGTTTTAGAAAGATAATTACTTTGTTCATTCTTTTGCATTATTGTTTATACATTTAATAGTTTTTGAAAAATATTTTTTTAAGGTTGATTATGCATTTTTGTTCATTTTCTGTTAAAAGACTTCATTTAAAATTCATAACTAGTCCACTTTATTTTTAATGTCTTATTTATATAAAAATTGTTTTAAGTATCCTTAAAACATAATAAGTAGGTATAGATCAGCTAAAAATTATTTAAAACAAAGTTTTTCATATTAAAAGTAATGTATAAGATTTTTCATTTATTCCTTAACATTTTATTAAATTAAACACATTAAAATGAATCGAAATCGCTTAACAAAATCCATTTCTGTTAAATATATAAGAAATTAGTCAGAAGTTATAATGTTTATTTATGAATATATAAGTGTAATTTTTCTCGTTCTTTAAATAAATAAAAAACTGTTTATATTTATAAAATACTAAGATATTTTTTATTATATCACCTTAATTTACACGGACATATAAAAATCCATGAAGAATTTTTAAAAATGCAATATTGCTCAAATATTTGTTTTATCTTTTATAATTTGAAACTACAGTTAAAACTAATAAATACAATATCACACCACACAAAATTGTCAGTTACCTAAAAGCAAATAGTTTTTTCATATATAATCACTATATGTTATTAATTTATAACAACTGCTTATAAAAATATAAAATAAAAAAAATTGTTGACTTTACTATAAATATTTTATCATATTATGGAATCATATATATATATATATATATATATATATATATATATATATATATATATATATATATATATATATATATATATATATATATATATATATATATATATATATGGAATCATATTCGTTATAAAATTTTAAAACCTAATACTTGTTTAATATTATCAGAAAACATACAGTGGTGTCCAAAATTGTGGACACTTTTGGAAATTTTTATGTTTTTGAACTTGGTATGCTTATAGAAAATGTTACGTTTCGCAAAATTCATGGATATGTATATATGTACATATCATTTTAAAAAGACTTTATTACTAAATTCAATATACAAATTATTTGCAATGTAAAAAAAAATTAACGATTATAGTTATCGATAAACGTTAGATAGTGATGATTGCAGTGAGTAATCAGTACTTAGTGGAGTACACTCTATTTTTAATTACAGCTTAACATCGACGTTTCATTGAGCTCACAAGAATTTTAAGCTCTTCTTTCGTTATTACATGATACCAGGAAACAATTATAGTCTCAATTAGTTCCCTTTCATTTGATGGGTGCCTCATTCGAACAAGAGATTTCAAGCCTGTTTCATATACACTGCAATTACAAGTAGGAATTTTTGTAAAAATTTTTAATATTTAGTCAAGAAACAATGACATCAAATAAAAGAGTAGATTGGACACCTAGAAAGAGATGTAATATTATTGTGTTACGAGAAAGTGGTCTTTCTTATGCTGAAATTGCAAAAAATATGGGTGGTTCAGTAACTACATCTGGAATCCGAAAGTTTTTCTTACGATATCAGGAGACAAATTCAATAAAAAACAAAGAAGGAAAAGGCCGAAAAAGGTGACCACATCTATTAATGACAGAAGAGTAAAAAGACTAAGTCTCCAAGATAGAAAATTGTCATCAGCGGTCATCAGAAGTGATCTGAATGATGCTGGTGTTTCTGTCAGTTCAAGAACAATCAGGCAAAGATTAACAGATGTTGGACTGAGAGGTAGAATTCCACGAAAAGAGCCTTATATTAATTTTAACCAACGTAGAAAAAAGTGTAAATTGGACAAAGGAACACATTAATTGGACAGATGATCAGTGGTCGCAAGTTATATGAAGTGATGAAACTTAGCTACCGTTATTCGGTAATGATGGGCGAAAATATGTAAGACGTAGAATAAGAGAAGAGCTACATCCTGACTGCATTCAAGCAACTGTGAAGAACCCAGTTAGTGTTATGATTTGGTCATGAATGTCAGCATATAGATGGTATTAGTCACCTTCATGTCATCGATGGGACACTGAATGCCAGAAAATACATTGACACTATTCTAGAACCAAAACTTCTACCTTCCATCAGTGATCTCTTTCCCAACAATACTTCGTTTATTTTTCAGCTGGACTCTGCTCCTTTCCACACGGCCAAAATATTGAAAGAGTGGTTTCGTACAATGAGCATTAAATTGTTGTCGTGGCCAGGAAACAGTCTGACTTCAATCCTATCGAAAATGTGTGGCACCGTTTGAAAACTCTTGTCCGAATGAGGCACCCATCAAATAAAATGGAACTAATCGAGTCTATAATTGTTTCCTGGCATCATGTAATAACGAAAAAAGAGCTTAAAACTCTTCTCAGCTCAATGAAACGTCGATATGAAGCTGTAATCAAAAATAAAGGGTACTCTACTAAGTACTGATAACTCACTGCAATCATCACTATCTAATGTATATCGATAATTATTATCGTTTAACTTTTTTTGTATTGCAAATAATTGAATTTTGTGTTTTGTATTGAACTCAGTAATAAATTCTCTTTAAAATGATAAGCAAAAATTTTGCATTTTGTGAAACGTAACGCTTTTTATAAGCATGCAAAGTTCAAAAACATAAAAATTTGCAAAAATGTTCACAATTTTGGCCACCACTGTATCTATAAAATTGATAAACATTTTACATAGGTTAACTTTTATAACAGGGAAAAGAAAACATTTAAAATAAGATAGATTTGTAAAAGTAAATATATTATTTTAACAATGAATTCTATTAAAAGTTTTACTTATATTTATATAACATATAAGTGAGACTTTTAATAGAATTCACATCATTGAAAAAGTTATTATTTGTAGGCAAGAAATATCTACTTCCTGCAAAAATGTCATATTATAAAGATTTTATAACATGTGACATTTTAACAAAAACACTTTATGTGCTTAACAATTTTGTAACCAAACTTTCAAACGTTTTTCATCCTTTAAACATTTGATTTTATGATAGTTAAAATTATAAGTTCCAAATATATATATATATGTGTGTGTGTCTGTGTGCGCGTGTGTGAATGTCTGTGTGCGCGTGTGTGCATGTCTGTGTGCGCGTGTGTGCATGTCTGTGTGCGCGTGTGTGCATGTCTGTGTGCGCGTGTGTGCATGTCTGTGTGCGCGTGTGTGCATGTCTGTGTGCTTGTCTGTGTGCGCGTGTGTGCATGTCTGTGTGCGCGTGTGTGCATGTCTGTGTTTATGTGCGAGTGTGTGTACGTCTGTGTGCGCGCGTGTGTGTGTCTGCGTGCGTGTGTGTGTGTCTGTGTGCGAATGTGTGTATGTCTGTGTGCATGTGTGCGTGTGTATGTATCTGTGTGCATGTTGCATGTGTATGTCTGTGTGCGAATGTGTGTATGTCTGTGTGCATGTGTGCGTGTGTATGTGTCTGTGTGCGAATGTGTGCATGTGTGTGTACGTGTGCGTAATTGGCATTTATAATTTTGAATATATATATATGCATTTGAGTATGCGTATCCATATGTTTACAGAGGTTGACCAAAACAATGGAAGCTCACGTTATAAACAGTGAATATCATATGTAATATTATGGGACTAAAATAAATAGCTACATTACATTTTTTACGACATTGCCACTTAAAGACTCAAAGGTTCATCTGAATGCATCATTAGTATACATTTTTTGGTTAATTTCGTTCTGAATGAAACTGAAATAAGAGTTCCAGTAAAGGTAAATAGTGAAAGAGACCATTTTATAGGTAGTCTTCTTGCAACATCTATTCACTGTGTCAATAGGAAGTGTGTGAAGGATCAAGAAAGCATACAGTGGTAATGGCGATAGTAACTTTTGAGAGAAAATACTGATGAAGGAATATCAATCTCACCGTGAGTGATGAGAAACATCAAAGAAGAATGAGACCGCCAGAATGTCAACTGCAGAGTCAAGTTAATCATTTGAATTAACGTGTGTTAAATATTATATTAGCATAAACAACTCGGAGAATATTGCAAAATCTAAATATTTAAATTAGAGATCCGATTGCAAAAATATTTGGGTCAAATGTAAATTGAAAATGGTGAATAGAATGTTGCTCAAGGACAGCAAATGTTAGAATGCTGATCAAAATAAACTATGTCTTGCTTTCCGGTTAATCCAGTTTTTCCCAACAATTCAAGTTTATCTGTGGTGTATTCCAGCGGAAGACCCAGATTTTTGCACATAAATCAAGATTCTATTTACTAATAATAAATCATTTCAGTGGCTTCTTAATGGTTTGGACACGCACCTGGTGTTTTAGAATATGCTCTTATAGAAACAACTCACAAGCAATTATTAGGGTTTTTTTTTTTTTTTTTTTTTGGACGTCTGATTGCATTTTAAGATGCAGACACTGTTTCCGTCTAAAGATTGCAACCATCAAGATGATAATGCTTTGATTCACTGCAGTAGGAGCGTGAAATAATATATAATTGCGAAAGATGCCCTCCCCCCCACACACACACAAAAATAATGATACGCAAAAACTATAATGAAGTTTAAATTGTAATGAAAGATGTTAAACGCAATAGAGTTTATGAGTTTAATTTAAAAAATTATAAATTCCTAATTTGATGAAATGCTTATATATCAAGTGTATATTATTCTTTCTATTAAATTAGTGCGAAAATGTTATGAAAAATTAAAAAATTTTAAATAATAGGCAAAATTATGAAAAATTAATGAAGTTAAAATATAATGAACCATAAAAAGCTTATTAAATCCATATTAATTTTCACTTTTTCTATATATTTCATTCAAAAACTTTTCCAGCATCATATTTTTCATTTTTGTGCTGAAAAGCATACTTTAGTTAATGCATGAATATTTCAATGACATGTTGAAAATTGGAATATTTGAATAAGTAAATTATTATCTTCTTCGTAATTTAAGAATTTTATGTCATGATTTACTTGCAGTGAGCTCATAAAGGAATTTATATATTTTGGAGAAATAATCTTTTCACTATTGATCCAAGTAAGTACAGCTTTTGATATACAATTTTTTTTTGCAGCAAGGAAATTATATTGGACAATCGAGAGCAATAACAATTACATCTCGGCAATCAAAATAAGTTCTCTGAGAACACGTGGTATTAGATAAGTGAGGAAAAAGAAATTGTTTCCATTATTTCTTCATACTAATTTTTTTTTTCCACCAGAATTTTTTCCCCTGAAAGAGAAGAATGTAATAAACTCCAAGAAAATTAAATTGAAAACAATCTAGCTTAATAAATATTCTTATTGAATTTTTTATATTCAGCATTTCAAAGCAACGTTTTATTACGACTCAAGTTTAAATTAACATATGTAATAGAAAATCTAATTATTTTTTTTAATTGAAACTTGTGAATTTCACACTAAACAAATCAAAATTTATTCTGATAATAATAAATTTAATAACATTTTAATTAAAATAAAATAATAGAAGTTAAATTATAAAAAACGTTTCTCATGCAGTTTTAAGGAATATATTTATCAAGTAATCCTAGTATTGGAATACTAAGTGTTAAATGAAGTTTTTTAGTGTAAAATTTTCCTTTCTACGTTATTGTTAAAGGGAGAAAGTGATATCTTTTATTTATAATCTATATTCATTGTGTATATGGAATCATTAAACGTATTATCATTGTATAACACGATAAATTGCTTGCATTTTCAGAATGTTATTTATAAAATAAATTGATAATTTAATTCTGATTATTTCTCAAAATCTAAATTTACAGACATCAATATAACGAACGAAATGTTATCCTTTTTAATACTAGGTTTATTTAATACTAACTTATTAAGAATAAACTATTTTTTACTGATCAAAATTAAAATTTGTTCGGTTAAGCAAAATTTTACTCATAACAACTAATAAATCAAAATGCAAAAATTTAATTGTTGCAACAAATATTTCCCAAAAACTTACCTGCGGTTGCAAACGTTAGTCAAAATTTTGTGACATTGGCTTAATTAAGGTTTTAAATAGATTCTGCAGTTTTGAGTTTTGTTATGTAATCATAACCTTCAATATTATTACATTATCATGTGTTAAAATAATAAAATATAATTTATCTTTTAAAATTTTTTATATTAAAGAATTTTAATGATATCTTTTTTAATTAACACTTAAATATGTCGTAATGATTGATACATTATTTTAGCCAGTAAATTTAAATTTTGATCATAATTAAGAATTTACGAATTTCTGATTCTTAGATACATTTAGTGTGAAGCAAATTTATTATTTTAAAAATGTATTTTCAAAAGTACTTATAATTTATGAAAACGTTAATTTATTTGTTTATTAATTATGTTTGTAATATTGATAATTTCTATGAGATATAACTTCTTTTTTAAAATTCATCTTCATAGCATTCCAAAGAAGTAAGGCACTTTGAATTATTATACAAAATAAAATTGCTAAAAGAATACAGTAAAATGGGAATGTTTCTCAGAAATATGTAAATCATCAATCTATATATTTATTACAAAAATCGCTAGTATAACAGCAAAATATATTTCCTTAACTACAATTGTTAAGTACTTATTATAAGGAATAGGATTACAGATAAAGCAACTTAGTAAAATTGATGTAATGAAAATCCATCTAAATTATATTGAAACAATTTAATTAATTAAAAATGAAGACAAGCATTTACATTGTTTTCCTATTTAATGTGTTTAGGAAAACAAATATCAATTCATGTAAAAATTAAAATAAATTATTGTTTATGAGCAACAACACACAAAATGTAACCTAGTGTTTCACACTAGCTTTTCGTTTTCGTAATTCAACAAATTACAATTAGCATTGTAAAACATAGGTAAGATATCTGTATAAGAAAAGTTCTAATATTCTCATCAAATTTGTAATATTGGTTATATTTATTTTGTGTATTGTGAAAAAATTACTTCATTGATATAATTCACTTCAACGTCTTATGAAACTCATATTTTCACAATTTGTTAATTGTTACGAAGTCATGAAAACGTGATAGTATGGAAAAATTATATAATACATTTACATACATGATAGTTTCAATTTTTTAAAAAGAATAGCATAAAAATATTTAATTTACACCTTTAAAATAAAATAAAATGCTTTTGTAGAGTTTTATTTTATTTTCTAACTAAAATCAGCAATGTTTCGTATGATACATTATATTGAAATTGCATAATTTGTTGATTAAATCAAGTTTGAAATTTATAAACATTGTAATTAATTTACAAAATATGTAATAAAATTCTTAAGACACAGATTGTTCAGCAATTAATTTTAAGTGTATAAAAGTCTCATATTTATATATTTATCCAAAGCAAAAGAATTATATTTTGAAATCATTCAACCGGAATTACGAAATATAATAAAAAATTAAATTTCAGCATAACATTATCATATTTTACTATTAAATTTATATATACCCTGCACTTAAAAATATTTATGATATTATACTTATATGCATCATACTTATTGTAAGATTTTGCTAAATCTTGTACGTACAAAACTGAACAGAAATATTATATTTATACATCATCAACTTTAACATTTAAAAATGGCTTAGAATGCTATAAAATTTGAAAAATTAGTATTAAAATATATCCAAGAAATACAAAATCATCAAGTTTATATTTAAAAATCCATAGATATTATTATTGAGAATTTAGTAAGCTTGTCCTTATTTTACATTAGCTTACTGTTTTGTAATAGTTAATTATAGTAATAGTAAAAATTCAATATTAGTTAATTATAGTAATAGTAAAAATTCAATATTAGTTAATTATAGTAATAGTAAAAATTAAATATTGGTTAATTATAGTAATAGTAAAAATTCAATATTGGTTAATTATAGTAATAGTAAAAATTCAATATTATTTAATTATAGTAATAGTAAAAATTCAATATTGGTTAATTATAGTAATAGTAAAAATTCAATATTGTTTAATTATAGTAATAGTAAAAATTCAATATTGGTTAATTATAGTAATAGTAAAAATTCAATATTGGTTAATTATAGTAATAGTAAAAATTCAATATTAGTTAATTATAGTAATAGTAAAAATTCAATATTGATTAATTATAGTAATAGTAAAAATTCAATATTGGTTAATTATATTAATAGTAAAAATTCAATATTGGTTAATTATAGTAATAGTAAAAATTCAATATTGGTTAATTATAGTAATAGTAAAAACTCAATATTAGTTAATTATAGTAATAGTAAAAATTCAAAACAAGAATTTTAAAATTAGCATTTAAAATTAATTTCACATTATGCATAAACTATATGCAATATTAATAATGATAAAAAGAAAGGCTATAGCAAATTTAAAATTATCACTGATAATTCCTAATATTGCTGCGGATAATTGACATCCTAGTCAGATCTTATGTCAGACCAATCAAGTCAGACCTTATTATTATAGATGAATATTAGATTAACTTTAAATGGATATTTAAATTTTAATCAATAATGCGATCAAAAGAGTAATTCTAGCGAAACTATGAATGAATAGGACATAAATAATAAATAACATAAATAAAATAATAAATAAGGTTTTATAGCATCCGAACTGAGCTATTATTTAATTATTTAATTTGACAACAAACATGTTAGTTAATTATATTAATAGTAAAAATTTAATATTGGTTAATTATAGTAATAGTAAAAACTCAATATTAGTTAATTATAGTAATAGTAAAAATTCAAAACAAGAATTTTAAAATTAGCATTTAAAATTAATTTCATTTTGTCTTAAATTATTGATTTATGTATTTTATAAAAAGAACTCTTTAAAATTATCACTGATTATTTTATGTGCGGATAATTGACATCTGAAATCTAGTTACAGAATTAATAGAAATACCTTATTTGTATAGATGAATATTAGATTAACTTTATAATGGATATTTAAATTTTAATCAATAATGCGATCAAAGAAGAGTTGTTAAATATATAAAAAGGACACAGATAATAAATAACATAAATAAAATAATAAATAAGGTTTTATAGCATCCGAACTGAGCTATTATTTAATTATTTAATTTGACAACAAACATGTTTAATTAACGTCAAAACAAATATTCATTCTTCTTAAAGTAGTAAAGACTTAAGAAAAAAATAATATTTCATTTTTAAGTCTGAATACTGTTTATGTATTTTATTCTGTCTTCATTTTACCAATTATTTTATGTAATAAGCTCTGAAATATAGTTACAGAATTAATAGAAATACCTGCTATTTGTATAATATTGTTTGGTAAATATAATGTTTTTTTTTTCATCTTTTGCGTTAAGAAGGTTGTTAAATATATAAAAAAAACAGATAATAATAAATTAAGTAACCAATTTTTTGGCATTAAATCTAAACTTCTTCGTTCATTAATAGGAAAAATGCAATGCAATTAACGTCAAAACAAATATTCATTCTTGATAAAAACGAAAGCCCTTGCAAAGACTGAGAAAAAAATAATATGTTTAAAGCTGAATACTGTTCAATCGCTTTTTTTCTGTCTTCATTTTACCAATAATTTTAATGCATATGAAAAAATGTTGCCAGTAAATTTAAAAGATAATGATGAAGGACAAAAAAACTAACTTTTTATAAGAGATCACTATTTTTGTAATGAATTATTAATGAAAATATACTTGTAGCTATGAAAATGTTATGAAGTTGAAATAGAAATTTATATTTAATGAAGTTTTAAAACAAATATTTTTTATAAAGTTTTGATTAAAAACTTTGCATACATCATACATATGTTAAAAATATAAATTTGTTACAAAATATATAATTTAATAAAAATACAGAAAGAATAACATTTTTAACATGTATCAAAATTAACAAACATATTTGTGCTGCCAAAATGATGAATAAAACATTTTAACAGTAGTTATTATTAGTTTATAAATAAAAAAGAAACTACGTGGCACTAGTAAACAGTGTAAAATTCATGTGGGCCAAGGACTACCGTGCACATAAATGTTTTCATGACCGAGGACCTGGGGTGAGAGGTATATGTCCCAATTAGGTGGTTATCCCAACATGAGACCCCAGTGTTTATATCCCAAGAATGCTTGGTAATCAGTTTCTCGACCCACTGAAGGGATGAAAAGATGAGTCGATCTTTCACAGCTAGAGAATTTGATGTGTGTGTGCGTGCGTGCGTGCGTGTGTGTTTGTGCGTGCGTGTGTGTGTGCGTGCGTGCGTGCGTGTGTGTGTGCGTGCGTGCGTGCGTGTGTGTGCGTGCGTGCGTGCGTGTGTGTGTGCGTGCGTGTGTGTGTGCGTGCGTGCGTGTGTGTGTGCGTGCGTGCGTGCGTGCGTGCGTGCGCGTGCGTGCGTGTGCGTGCATGCGTGTGTGTGCGTGCCCGCGTGCGTGTGCGTGCGTGCGTGCGTGCGTGCGTGTGCGTGCGTGCGTGCGTGCGTGCGTGTGCGTGCGTGCGTGCGTGCGTGCGTGCGTGTGTGCGTGCGTGAGTGCGTGAGTGTGTGCGTGCGTGTGTGCGTGCGTGCGTGTGCGTGCGTGCGTGTGCGTGCGTGTGTGTGCGTGCGTGCGTGTGCGTGTGTGCGTGCGTGCGTGTGCGTGCGTGCGTGCGTGTGCGTGCGTGTGCGTGCGTGTGCGTGCGTGTGCGTGCGTGCGTGCGTGCGTGCGTGTGTGCGTGCGTGTGGTTGTGTGTGTGCGTGTGTGTGTAACAATAAGATTAAATAATTGAATTAGATAAGCAAATGATTAAATAATTAAATGTGAATAATATATGTACTAATATATTTCATTTTATACCTATGAGATCATAAGAGCATCTTTGAAAATATTAAATTCGATGAAAGTTATTGAATATTAATATAATATAAATTTTGCTTTGAAGCAATATAAATTATAAATGAATGATAAACGAGTTCAATCAGTTATAGATAATTTTCAAAATCTCTATTAGTAATAAAATAAGGAAGTGTAATTATAATATTGATATGAACTGCTCCATTCTTCAGAAAATTAAGCAATGCGTATTCTATGATTTACAGGATTATATATTCATAGATATACCAGAAAATCTCTGTGTATGTATAATAATACGAAAAAAAATATTAATAAAAAATTTTAAAAAATATATTAATATTAAAAATATATTAATATTCATAATATATTAATATTATATTATTATCAAACTATTTCTTTATCATAATATGTTCATATTTGTAAAAATATTAAACTATAATAATATCCATATAATCTTCGAAATAATAATAAAAATTAATAAGACTCGCTTTATTTTTAAATTTTAATATTTTGTGCTAAGTGATTTATCAAATGATAAACTAATAAAAAACTGAAAAATATCTTTTGGATATATTTTAAAGTAATATTCATTTACCATTTAAATTATATATTCAAGATGACCATGGTTTGTTATTCTTTCACTATTTTAGAGGAACTATTTAAATAAAAAAATGTCTATCGCAAACATTTCATTTTTAAGTTGCATCCTTTTTATATAATGAATGAAGAAATGTGTAAAGAAATCAAAAAAAAACCTCGCGTCTTTATCGTTCTTAGTTTCTCCAGTAAACGGGAAAAGAAATTTTCTCGAATACCAAGAGCGCCAGAGCGGGAAATTTATCAACGGTAGCAGCGCCCTCAGTCTCTAAAACAACGTGATTGAGTTCGAAAACACTCAGAACTAACTCTCTGATCGTTACATCAAGTTGTTTCGACAAACGATATTCAGCGACATTAAAAAGCATCCAGGAACATTTTAAGTTGTAAAAAAATTTAAGAAGGAATTATAAATGAAATCAATAAAATGTGATTTATAAAGTTGTAAAAGTATAAAAATACATAAGTACTTAAGAAACGTTTTTTTTGGTGAAATTAGTCCTGAAAGTGAGACAGTTGTAGAATATATATTACCCTTAATAGTAAGTAGACAAATATTACTTGATAAAACTTAAAATCTTTTTTCCAATTTCTAATTTATAATATAAGTGCAAGATTAAAAAGCTAAGAAAAACTTAAAACTTTCTTAGCATAAAGTAAATTTTAAATATTTTAACAATATATATATATATAATTTATGAGATTATGAAAATGTATTGTGGAAAATTTTATGAATATTTTCTAAATTGTATACGTATATTAAAATTTTATACTATAAATATGATTACATTTATTTTTTTAGTGATAAACAGTTATTACATCACGTAAAATAAAATTATACAATTTTTGTATGAAGTAATATTGGAATAACTATGTGTGCTATATATTTTACTATATTATTTAATAATAAATTTTGCACATAACATGAAAAATATGAATATAAAGCTTGATTTCATTTTTAAGACACTTATGTTCAAATTTTTTTAAAAACAATTTTGTTCGCTACAAAAAGAAAAAAAAATTCAAATATTTTCAAAAATAAATGATTTGTTAAAAAAAGTGTTAGGATACATCTAAAAAAGTTGAGTTTTTATGAATTTTTTAAATATTCATTGATGAGAATCATATCTATTTTTTTAAGATACTGACCTTAGAAATATTTAAAGTGTCAAAATTTTAAATTATTTGAATGTGCCATTTTAGAAGCTTTCTTTCTTTGTTTTTATAGACTTTCTTAAAACTAAATTTTTTTGATGTAGTTGAATGTGTTGGCATTATTAATCTTTATCTTATATGGGAAATTACGGGTGCTCATATTGGATGAGATCTCCAAGTAATTTGTAAGCATTTATATCCATATTTTTTAGAAAATAAATTAAAATAATTCAAGTTTCAATTAAAGTAGATATGTTAGAAATAATAGATCCACTGCTTAGAAAAATAAATAAACATAAATATATTCATATTTTTTACTTCTTTTGTCACAAAAGTAATTCATTTGAGATTAACCTCAGGATTAAAAAAATAGTACTCTAACGTGAATTATAGGGTTACAGTTAGGAGAGATAACTAATACATTATTCTGCTTATGTAATGAAAACAATATTTGGGATTACAAATTTAAAATAATTTAATTCATTTTACATCATATTGATATTTGTTTCTTAATACGCCTGCACTTCTTAGTCACAAAACTCTTCAAGTTAAAATTCTAAGTACTATTAATAATAAATATCTTAACTTAATAAATACATAACTGTTTTATAAATGCACAATTGCTTGGAGTATTACACTTTTTTAATACTTTTGCGGCCTTAGGTTTTACACGAATATGTAATAAATAAATTTCACTGTATAGCATTGTAAATTCATATTGCGATTACTAGAAGAATTTTGAAAAAAATTAGTAAAACTTTCTGTTATAAATTACGTTGTAATGTTGTATGTTAGTATATGTACTTACATAGAATAATATATAACTATATATAAAAAATATAAATCTTTTATTTATTTATTTTTCATTCAGTAGAGAGAAAAACATTGCGCAACTTATTATCTAACAAGAAATTTAAATAGTAATAAAGTATTTTATTGTGATTTAGGAAAACGAACAAAATTTTTTGTTTAATGTTTAGTAATTTTTTATTAAAATTTTAAAAAATTCCAATAAATAAATACAATTTTTTATTACAATTTTCATAAAAGGTTTAAGAGTGTATTATAAAATCTTAGAAGTGTTTATACTAAAACTTGTATCATGTTTCTCTTCTGAGATAAGATAATAAGGCAGAAATGCATAAAGAATAATAGTTTATTATATGCTAAAATTCATAATTTATATTATTCGGATTTCACTGATCAAAAGTTGTTAATCTTACAAATTAACTAATATTTTATTTTATTTTATAAAATGTGATCATTTTTTTAGTTTTTAAATCAAAAACGAGTTGGTGAAACTTAATATTAAGGTTAATTTGTAAAACTGAAATTGATAACATAGTTAGATTATATTTAGGTTTCCATAAATTGATGAAACCACAGACATTTCCCGAAAACAACAGTTATTTATTAGGATTGAATATATATTGTGCTAAAATTTTAAGCAAAATATAAGCTTATAGAACTGATTTTTTTATTTAATAAGGTAAAGCGAAAAATGTTATTTTTTGTTGTATTACATTGCATGTCAGTAAAAGGTTACGTTTACAAATGTTTGAAAATTTTCAGAAAGATTTTCATTTAGAAAGATTTATATTCTTAAATATTATGAAATATATTTTAATAATTATTATAAATAATTCAAATTAATTTGAATAGTTATATAGCTAATGTTTTTTAATGAAGTTTAAGACATAATTTTAATGCTCTAGATCTTTCCAATTATGATATGAAAATGAGATTGAAATACTATATTATCTCTTTAGTATTAAACAAAATATTATTAAATTTGTAATCTTTATAATTAATTATTTCTCATGTATTAAAACAGGAATATTGTTGTTGAATTGAATTCATGTAAGAATAAAATGAAAGAAATTTTGAAAAAAAAAATTATTTTTCTATATAAAAATGTGTAGAAAATATACTTGTGGAATCATTAAAATCAGGAGATACTTAATTTTAAAATGCATTACACTAAACAATTATATTTATTGTAAATAGTTTATTTTATACTGACAATAAATTATATTCTATCTATAAAGTATTGTCATTATAAGCCTGCTGCATTAATTTCAGTAGATATTAATTTCATGGTATCAGATTATAAAACTATTGAACTTGATAAGCATATTTAATGAAACATTTTAGAGTTATTATACAAATTTCTTAACACAATTATGTAAATCATATTTAAATGCATTGATCTGAATGGCAAACTTTATTACCATTTCTGTAAATTCATTTATAAAGAATTGCGATTGCTTACGAGAACAGAAATGACAAAGAAACATAAATCCATGTGATTTAATGCGTTAACACATATTAACATTTGGTATTAATGGAACATGTACTTGAATTTCCGAAAAATATTTATCATACTATTTTAATATAGATGTAACTGATGCATGATGTACATGTTTATGATGATGCTATATTTTATGATGTATTTTGATTTTTTATTTAATGACATAGGCATTGAATTATTGTAGTTATTCTCGTTTATATTTACAATCTCTTAATCTACATTCATATTATGTTACTTAAGAGATTGGCCTTGCATATTTTACAATTCAAATAATATTTCGTAAATAATATTTTAAAACTTGTTAAAATATGCATTTTTGTAACTTGCACGAGGGTTACTCTGATATGTTTGAGATACGCGCAGACGTGAATTTACAAAATAAAAATAACGGTTTAATTTTAAAATACAAAGGATTTAAACACAGAAGGTGATTTTTTTACTGACTTACTTCAACTTGTTTAGCGTAGAATAAATTTTAAACAGAAGAGAAAATGGAATTGACGTGAGAACATTTTCACGCTATGATTTTCTACGAATTTAAAGCAGGATTAAATCAAGAACAATGCGTTCAACGGTTGCGATTAGCATTTGGTGAGGAATCTCCAGATCGTGCTACTGTATTCAGGTGGTACAGAAAATTTAGAAGAGGTCGCAGTTTTCTTCAGGATGAAGAACACACAGGAAGGCCGCTGTCGGCAGTAATCCCGGATAATGTGTCTTCCATACGAAAAATGTTAATGGATAATAAACGCTATACCTATCAAGCGATACAGAAGGAACTTAATATTGGACCCGCATCTATGCACAAAATCATTCATGAAGAATTACATATGAAAAAAGTAGTTTTCCGTTGGGTTCCCCATAATCTAACTGAGCACCAAAAAGAGGAACAGGAGCATGCCAGAATCAGTAAAGAACTCTGAAATTGTTAAATGATGGTGGCCTTCGAATCATTTCTAAAATTGTAACAGGTGATGAAATCTACCTACCGTTTTTTGACGTTCCAACACGTCAAGAAAACAAAATATGGATCTTGGAAGATGATCCCACGCCAACAATGGTGAAAAAACAACGTCTACTGAAAAAAGTGATGTACTCCGTTTTCTTCAGAAGTACGGGATTGGTCAAAACCATCAAGTTGGAAGGACTGAAGATAGTAAAAGCAAAATGGAATACCACTAAGTGTCTTCCAGAAATTCTACAAGAACTCAATGTTAGGGGACTAATTCTTCACAATGGCAATGCATCTCCACATACAGCTAGATTAACAGTTGAGTTTCTTAAACGAAAACAAATTAAAGCGATCGAACATTCGCCGTATTCACCTGATCTAGCTATGTATGACTTTTGGTTATTCGTTAATCAAAAAAGAACTTACGTGGACGTCGTTTTCATTCAGAAGAAGAGATTGATGTGGCTATAAATGCATTTTTTTCATCTATTCCAAGAAATGAATTGCTTGAGGCATTTAATCTGTAGAAATTTTATCTACAATAATGTATTGATGTTGGAGGAGACTACTTTGGACACACCTAAAATTTTGTAAGCATAACTTTAAAAACCTATTTGTATCTCAAAAATTTCAGAGTGACCCTCGTACAAGTGCTCTGAAATTATCGAATCCATTTTTTATAAATACAAGTCAGAGTATTTGGATGTGTACATAAAATTTAATATTTCTTCCGGGGGAATTATATAACATGAAGTTTATTAAAGAATTTATTGTTCCTAATACATAATAATTCAATTTTATTAATATATATATATATATATATATTAATGCTAAAGAATATGACTTCCTAAAAATGTATGTTAGAGTTATTACACAAAATATCATCATACCCAATTGCAGGTCGATCTTATATAAAATCGTAATCTCCTTTCAGAATTTTCACCATGTCTTACGATTTGTTATCTTTAACTTCCAATTAGAAATTTTCAATCGCCTCAACTTCTCTTACAGTTGGTATAACACTACTTCTTCTCATGAATTTAGATCAGATAGAATTTGTCTCAAAGTGACTTTTCTAATTGTTTTAATTATCTCTATTCTCTCCATAGGGCTTAAATTTCACATCTATTCATCTTTTCTAAATATTTCTAAAAAATCTAAAAACACATAATTTCAGTCAAAAATGTTTAAAACGTTCTGAAATTCGCTTCTTAGAAAATCGAGGTAAGCAAAATTTTCTCGAAAATTAAAATTCAAAACTTTTCAATGTGGTTCTAATTTTTAAAAATTTTTTAAACAATTTTCAATTTTTAAAACAATTAATTTTTCCTGTTTATAGAAATAACTAACTAAAAAAAAATAGGGTCCTATAAATAAGTACCATTTTGTTCCTAATTTGGTGTTTCAAATTAATACATTTACCTTATTATTGTGGATGTATTTAAGTTAACTTCTATTTTACGTTTTTTTAAATAGATTATAAATTGTTTTATATTAATTAAAAATAGACTTCTCAAAATGAAATCTGAAACAACTTGTTGATAATTTTTTTTTCAAATTTACGAGTCACAACGTTTTACAAATATTAAACCCAGATCTTAACGCAAAATTTACAAATTTGGGGGATCATGATGCTCAATTTTATTCAAACCTAACTAAAAACTCTGTTAGTGATTTTAATAAAACTAAACATTCATGATTAATAAATTATGAAAATTTAATTCTTTCATATATTTCTTTTATAACCTCTTTTAGATTTTCCTAAATCTCATTTATGCTAAATGCTGATTTCACTACGTTTGCATCCCTTTAAAACCGACATGTTAAATTTAGACAGTTTCTGAAGTACAAAAGATAGTGTCATTTAAATAAATAAAATCCATCAAACTAACCACGCTTTTGCACATTGATGATTAGCGAGATTTACCTAAATCAAAATGCTTGCAGTATTCTGCAAATATTCCTTTAAAGTTTTTTTCTATTAGTTTCTAACAACTAGAATTTCGTACAGAATACTGAAATTACAGGATAACTAACTTTCCAAATTAAAGAATATTAAACTCCAAATTCAGCGTCTTTTGAAACATGTATAATAGTGCACAGTCATTAAAATATTGCCCCAAAATGAAATACCCAATCTGGAAAATTTCGAAAATTCAATGCAAAAAAGAGGCAAAAAAGGAATCAAATTAACAAATCATTTAAAATTGTTTCGAAAATTATATATATATATATAAAGATATACACAGATAGCTAAAATTTTATAGCAAAATTTCCAAGTGTATTTGATGGCTTGTACTCTTATTAAATGAGTAAAATATTGATGGACGAAAGTAATAATTGCAATAGTGCTGTATTTTATAATGAAATGCACGAATTCTATTTATAATAAAATGCACGAATTCTATTTATAATGAAATGCACGAATTCTATTTATAATGAAATGCACGAATTCTATTTATAATGAAATGCACGAATTCTATTTATAATGAAATGCACGAATTCTATTTATAATGAAATGCACGAATTCTATTTATAATGAAATGCATGAATTCTATTTATAATGAAATGCATGAATTCTATTTATAATGAAATGCACGAATTCTATTTATAATGAAATGCACGAATTCTATTTATAATGAAATGCACGAATTCTATTTATAATGAAATGCACGAATTCTATTTATAATGAAATGCACGAATTCTATTTATAATGAAATGCACGAATTCTATTTATAATGAAATGCACGAATTCTATTTATAATGAAATGCACGAATTCTATTTATAATGAAATGCACGAATTCTATTTATAATGAAATGCACGAATTCTATTTATAATGAAACGCACGAATTCTATTTATAATGAAATGTACGAACTATTTAATTCAAAACTATACCTAAAACTTTAATTTATAAAAATTTGATGATTTATAATTAAATGTTTAAAAATATCTGAAATTTTATTTTTTGTCAAAAGCCCATTTATATATTTACTTCTCATAGAATTCATTTCCGATTTATTTACAAGCATATAAGACCACAAGAGAGAAATGATCAGAAATATTTGTTTCAAAGGAATATCTTTCTTAAATATTTCTTCTGGGATGAAAACATAATTCCCTTTGGTTTTGTTTAATATTGAATAATTTCTTGAAAATAGCCAGAAGGAATTAAATAAGCTTCTGAATGGAATGAAACAAGACTTTTGAATCGATTTACTTCAGAAAAATTTAAAAGATTTAAATAAGCTGGTAACTAATAGCTTAAAAATGTCTCAGAAATTTTGACATTGTCAAAATTCTTATTTTTATTTCTTAAGAGAAAGAAAAGCATATCAGAAAAAGAAGTTTTTAAATGATATAATGACTTCAAACGTGATAAAAGGCAATTTTACCACGTGAAAAGATTCCATTTCTGTCAATCATTTAAAATAACAAATCTCATTTTATTAAAAATTGCAATGCCTTATGCAATGCCTTATTTATGAAATACTTGATATTTTTACGTTTATATTTTGTAATTCATATGATTTTTCTGTTCAATATTTTTGTCATATGCGTTTATTTTGCTTGTTGGAAATCCATCAAATATTTTTGTTTAGTATAGAATAGATATTATTTTCTTCATTGGAAATGCATTACGCATATTTTAACCTATATTTTATAAATAATGTAATTAGTTAATTTTTCACGTTATTGAACTTTGTTAATATTTATATCTAGACTTATTGTTGGCTGAAAATTCTCTAAGAATATTGTTTTCCAAAAATTGCAAACAATTATTGTCAATAAAATAATTTTAATGTTCAAAAACTAAACTCAACTTTAAATATGAAAAAAATAATTTTATTTCACTGTTTACGGATACATTTTATCGATAAAAATTGGCTTTCTTCCAAATTTAACATTAATTAAATATTAAAAAATATCAAAAAACATAAAGTTCCCTTAATTTGTATTATTATGACCATAATTTGATAAAAAAAAACTTATCAATTGTATGTCCAGAAAATTTTTCTTATTATAGGATATAAATGAATTTGTTTTTATAAAGGCAAAATAATCGAAACATTTTTCAGCTCAGTTTGTTATCTAATATGACATTTGTTTAATTTCAGTATTTGTTAAGCTGCTCTCTTTAGTGAAAAATGCTATTAACATTAATTTTTTGTAGCTAAAAATTATTTGTGTTATTTTATATGTATTTGAAAATATTTGAAATAAGGTATTATTCTAAACTACAGCAAATTAATTAAATTATTAATATTATTAAAATATATTATAAAAGAAATGTACATCTTCAAGAAATGATTTTTCTTCACTAAAATATAAACCTTCCTAAGCACTTGGGTTTCTTCATAAGAAAAAATATTTGCGTAGTCAAACTTATAATTGCATTACTTAAAGTAAAGCACACACAGTGTGTGCTTAGTAGAAACATGTTTTAATCCAGTAACTTAATATTTAAATTAATAATGAAAATGTCATTTCCTGTGCAAATAATATTCAGTTGGTTTTTATTAAAATGCATTTTTTAATTAATTTTAGTTATTGCAATATTGATAAATACAAATATACTTAACTATAGAAATAGCTAGATTGTGATTCAAAATTTGCATTGAATTTAACAAAACTGTGCAGAATTCATTGAAGGAGTTAGAAATGCACATCTAAAAATTTATTTTTCCTCTTTTCTTAACATTCATGGTAAGCAATGAAAGATTTTATGGCAAAAACAAAATGATTTAGGGAAAGGGTGAAGAATTGTAATCAACGAAGTAATGACCATTGGCGTCCATTATTTTCTGTTCATGTATCTCCAGTTATGAAAGTAGTCATTTATGTTAAAATTGTAAACTGTGTCGTTTTGGATGCAAAAAAAAAGCCTTCGCGCAAATGTTCTTTATTTGTCTGAATCTCTTGATCTGAATTTTTCCAATGATTTGCAAATGGCATCTTCTTAACAATATCTCCAAACATTCGATATATTCAACGACATGAAGTAGCTGTTGGACAGAATGCTCTGAAATTATAAAGCAAACAGCGTTTTGAATATTTCTATTCATATTCACAACTGCATAAGTTATAATGGATAGAAGTGAGAAATTGATATTCTATAACGATTGGTGCTCTTGTTGTTGACTGATAGGTTTTTATTTCTTGTTATACACTAATTTACATACTTATTCTTATTTCATTCAAAAGTTAAAAAAATAATAAAAAGAACTTTATCTTTACAAAGGTTAACATTATTAACCTTACTAAAGCATGACATTTTTTGACCAACTTAGAGTAATAAGCTATGTAATGTACTTGACAAAGTAACTTATATTTTCAATCACATTATACACTTCCTTTTAGTGAATACTTTTTGTCCGATTTATATTTTAATAATTGATTTTTCCGACCTTAAATACAAATCATGACCTTCCGTTTGAGCACACTTAAATATATAATATACTTACATACTTAAGTATAACGTTGCGTAAAAAAGTAGAAAGACACGAGGATTTTTTAAATGAGAAATGAACCTTGAACTTTTATTAAATAATTTTATTACAGACACTTTAAAAACTTATTACAATAAGATAATTACATCTGTAAAGTGAAATAATAAAACTACTTGCTAATTGCAAATAAAAGTTAGTTTCAACCACTTGTAAAAAAATAGAAGGACACAGTTCTAAATAATGAAGATAAAAGTCTTAATGGAATTCTTCTTCCAATTGCTTTAATTACTTCAAAGACTTTATTTGCCATTGTAACATATAAGTCTTGAATTTTGGTTTGGTGAAAATAATCAGAAACACAATTCAACACTCCTAGAAGTTCGATGAAAGAATTGTATTGCTGGCTTCTGGGGTAAACATGTCGGACAGTTAAGAACCATATACTTTTAACAATACTGAAATCTGTATGTTTAGCAGGCTATAGCAAAAACCAAACATTATTTGTTTCAAGCAAATTTAAAGCTATTATCCATGTGAAATGATGCTCCATATTGCTGAAATATCCTTTTTCCACCTAGCCATATGGAAGAACCTCTGAGTTTGAAATTTGAATGTAATCTGTATGCTTCTGTCTTCCATCCAGAAATACTATGCTGTCTTTCCACCGTATTCAACAGTTATCCAAAACATTAAACTGCCTCCTTCTGTCTGTCTGGTAGAATAAGTTTCTTCTTGTGTACCCAGACTATGCCAATAATATTGATAATCGTCTAAGTCATCAAAACTGAATTCAGTTTTGATGACTGGGATGGAACTCCAAATGGGCTTAAGTCATTTTTTCATCAAAAAAATGACTTAAGCACATTTTGAGTTCCAAGGCACGTGTTTTTGGCCCACTGTAGTGTGTCCTCAATGTACTTTTTGTTCTATTTAAAATGATGCTTTTTTCTTGAATATAAACATTTACGATCTTTCTTATGAAGTTGTACAGTGTTCATCTGGTTACATATGTCATTCCAGATGAATCTTGTGCTTTTTTCTATCCTTTCATGCATTTTTAAGTTCTGTAAGGATTTTTGCTTGATCATATATTATAAATTTTTTCGGTTTGCCAGTCTTAGCTTTCCTCTGAAACTCATAACTGCTCAAGAAGGTAGAAAAATCGTTTGAACTGATGGTTAGATGTCTTGCAATTTCTCTTACACCTTTATACACATTTTTACTTACCACAATTTGCTCTTTTTGGATTCACTTAAAGACTTACACCCTTGATATTTTCACTGTCCAAAAATTGAGAACTTTTTCAATAAAATGTATTTTTTGAAATAAAGACATATTAGGGAAAATTGTTTTCCAAATATTGAACTGCTACAGATTCCAAAATGAGAATATATTTACAGGTGCATTTATATTACTTTCTCAGACCGAAAATCTTTAAGTACTATTTTAAAAATTTTTCTTTTAAGTGGTAGGTAAAGCACATTCTCTTAAAAAAAGAAAAATAATTTTTATAAAATAAAATAGAAAATACACATTAAATTGATACAAATAATATGAAAATTTACATCGGTAAAATATTAAACATAGCTTATAAAATATGAATGTCCTACATTTTTCATGCAGTGTATGTTTTCCCATTTATTGCACAGCTTTTAATATTTTGAGCATAAACGAATTTTATTAATAAGTATAAAATTTTTTTTTATAAAATTAAATTTAAAGGACCTAAGATTAAATTAAGTTTAGAAGAAAAGAAGGAAAGTTACTTTCAAATTTACAGCCAAATTTCAGAAATGTCTTATTTAAAAATTGAATTCGTATTTTAAAAGTTACCTTAATTTCTTATATATATATATATATATATATATATATATATATATATATATATATATATATATATATATATATATATATATATATATATATATATATATATATATATATATATATATATATATATATATATATATATATATATATATATATATATATATATATATATATATATATATATAATGTATATATTATATGTATGTATATGCAATTTGTAGTTTTTATATAAACATTAAAATATCTTAATATTGAAACTATAACTTCATATACTTATAAATCTTGCGAAAAACATTTTTTCTAATAAATGAACTGAAATTAATTCCTTCCTTCATAATTCTCTTTTGCTTCAATGATTATACATAAAATTCAAAATTATTAAAACTGGGCAAAACTAACCATAGAAAAACAAAAACATAATGTTTTCTTAAATAAGAATTTTTCAGAATAGAAAATTCTATTTCAATTATATTATTAAAATATTGAATGAGATGATCAACTATTATTATTGTTTTGTTAAATTTCAATAAAATTTTCTGACATACGAAAGAGGAAATTATATAAATATTGATGATCAATAATGCTTATTCAATATTCGGTTTTGTTAAATATCATTGTGAATAAGCTACAAAATATATTTTTAAGATACTTCGTAGCAATAAATTGCAATAGGTGAGGACAGAAATATCAATATCATGGCCTAATTGGTTATATATAAAAAAGTATCGTATGAAAAATGACTTTGTTTCTACCAAAATAATGAAAAATAAATTTATTATTATAAAGCATATTTTTAACGTAAAGTTGAATTTCAAACAATGTTTTCATTAACTTTTTATTTACTTGCACAGATAAATATCAAGTATTTTTTCAAAATAGTTAATCATTTCTTCTATTTTTTAAGACTGAACAGTTTCATAAAGTGAAAAATGTATTTTTAGTGTATTTTTACGATTATTCATTCACATAATATATAAATCTATTTTAAGTTTTTAGGGAAAATATAGTTATTTTATCAATTTAAAATGCCTTAATATTGCATTTAACAAAAATAATTTCTCACCTTTACCGACACATACCTTATAAATATTCTCGACATATTTTCACTGTTTAAATTGCATTGTACTTTTATGCTTATTGCATACTGCGTTTTTGAAATGTTTGCTCAGCACTGAAAGCAATTCATTCCACTTAAAATTTCTTAATATGCTAACAAAAATGTATCATAAAAGAGGCTGCATGAAACTATGATTTCATTTAGTAAAAAAAGTAAAAATCTTCCTGAGTATAGAAAAATCAAAATTTATGAATTTGCTAAAAGAATTGTATTTAAAATATATATTTAGAATGTTGAAAAATATAATTTGGTATTTTATATATTTGGAATTAAATACAAGATGCAATTGCAAAATTATTGGAGAATTTTAAAATCAAGTAGTCTGTAAGCAAATATACTTTTTGAATATATATCAAACCCATTGTAAATACATATAATATCATTCTTCAAAAATTTATCCATATATGTTATTCTGAAATTGCTTAAAAGAGGAAGATGAAAAATATGCAAAATTTCACTATTTTGCATTCAAATTTGACGATAAGTGTTCCTTGAAATTTTCCTGATTTTCATCTTTATGGCAGTTATATATGATGTAAATTGGAAAGCCTTACAAATCGCCTTTGGGCTTTTAAGCTATGAACCAAATAAAGTCAGAAATAAGTTTCTATCCTGAGAATTATTCATATCAATATTTCTAGAAAGAATTTACCGAAGATTTACATCGTACAGTAAAGACAAAACTTTTTTCTCTAATTTAAAATCTGGAATTGCGCAAGTGGAGTATCAGATCATCATAAAATAAAATCTAAAACCATAGATAAATTATAAAATTCTCAAATAAATCATGGTTATGAAATAAGAAATTCGAACAAGCTATCTAGTTTCCTTACTTCCTTCTTCCAAATAAATTACGCTCTCAAACAAAAGGGCACACAAGTATACCTTCCCAACTATTTCTTTAAAATTCTTGTAGATTTTTAGTTATTATAGCAGCAATATTTTTATTTTTATATCGCCAAGCATACTTCTTTTTAGAGAAATTTAGAATTTTTAAAAGAAGACACACAGTGGGTGGCTTCGTCATTATTTATGCACGAATAAATATAATTTTTAGGAGTATTTGAAAATAAAGTTAAAATAATTTATTTGATATTCATAATATCACTATAAAGAGTATTCATTAGAAGTTCAATTATACTCAATTCTAAATATTGTTGTGTTATTTTTATCCTTATATGATTAAACTCAATGAGAATTTTATCTTTATTATATAAATCTATTGTATATTGAAGTTATTTATATTTATTCCATGTTATATAATTTTCAAATTTAATTTAAAATTTCATTTCAATCGAAGAGAGAGAAGAGGATAAATTTTTTTCATATAAAAAACCACACAAATTTTGCAATTAGAGTAATTTAATTACTATTCAATGCATAAAATAAAAAAAAATTTAATGTATCTGATTATAAATATTCATATTATTTTCATAATTGAAATATATATATATATATATATATATATTATTTTGTCATAAATAAAACTATTACAGGGAATTTGAGAAATACTTCCTATCCAATAAACTGCATTTTATTTCTATGTGAGAGCGGAAAACAGTTTTCAAATGATAGAAATGCATATATTATAGGGAAATTTTTTATTTTTCTGGAAATAAATTTATAGCAATAAATAAAAATGTTAGTAAATAGGAATAAAAATTTCATTCAATTTCGTTGCAGCAGATGAATAGTATTTTGAACTTTTCTGGCGAAGTAATATGTAGTTTATTTACTAAATCAAGTGAGATAAGCAAAACTCTTCATCATAAAGTAGCAAAATTTCGTGGACTATTGATATGTTTTGGACCATTTCCAAAAGTTTAAGTTACATATAACAATACACACAAAGGAATCTGAAAGTTACATAGTTTATTTTTGTGCTTCACCAATTTTTCTCGTTTCAAAAGATAATCAAAATTTTTGAACTTTTGAATGTTTTGGATATAGAGAAAATAAGTTTTTGAAGGTATTTTTTTATCTCTAACAAATAAATGAATTATATATATATATATATATATATATATATATATATATATATATATATATATATATATATATATATATATATATATATATATATATATATATATATATATATATATATATATATATATATATATATAAAGGAAGATAGGCCAGTATAAATTAGATACCACATGAAGAACAGTAAAATTTATAAGACAAAATTTGAAAATGACTGTGAATAAAAAATATAAATATATTTATGTATAGTACAAAAAATAGGAGGAAAGCATGGGGACTAGGTCTTCAGGAGGGAGGTGATCAGCTATGAACACTCTTTTCTGACATACAAGAAGGAAAAATGTCAACAGATCTTTGAGCAATTCACCCAAAGGATATTTTTATTAAAAGAAAAAAGCATAAAAATATTTATTTCAAAAATTAAAATAAAAATGTATATCACAAAGCAAAGTAAACAAATTCACAGTAGAAGGAACTACATATATATTGTCAATACCAGTACATATAAATCTGAACCCCCTTTTAAATATTAGTATAAAGATAAGTTACCAAAAGTAAATTTAAAATTGTGATAAAGATATAATTGCCAAGAGTAATTAAAAATTTAATAAGTTATAGTTTTGTAGAAACATGCAGTAAATATAAAATTAAATTGTTTAAAGAGAATTAATGTTAAATAATATTTAAAGAGATTTAAAGTGAATATATGCTTTCGGGATTCTTTTTAAGAACTTTAATGTTTCGGTGGCCTTTTGTAAGTGTAAAAAATACGCATTACTTCGCTTTTACAAGCTATTCCCTACTTTCTACATATTTTTAAATGAAATGGTTGGAATGCTATGGTCTTTGAGATGATCAATCAGACGTTTAATTTGATTTTTGAGGAATTTATGATTCTTTCAGATAGTGAAAATGTGATATAGTTTATTAAATATAATATTTCTATGTAATTCGAAATAAATATTAGAGTTTAGGTTTATTAATTTATTGCTCTTAAAGGTAAAAAGACTCTTTCCTCTCAAAAATATCGACTTCAGTAATTGAATTATTAATACTGCTTAATAAATCTAAGGATTCTGATCTAATAACAAAGAAATTTGTATTAGTTAGAGCAAATTCATTGGGTTAAATAACTTTAGAAATATCCTCAAAATTTGAATTATTCAAAAATATAAAATCATCAATAAATCTATCAGCAAAAGGATACTGATAAAAAAATTTTTGCAAAAGAATGTAGATATTTACAAGTAACCTAGAAAATTTAGATCCTTGTGAAGCACCACAATTTTGAATAGATAAATTTATTATAAATACACAACTTAACCGAGCAGTATATATATATTTATATATATATATATATATATATATATATATATATATATATATATATATATATATATATATATATATATATATATATATATATATATATATATATATATATATATATATATATATATATATATATATATATATATATATATATATATATATATTTATATATATATATATGCATATTCAAATTGCTCTTTCATTTCTACTGTTGATTCCATCTTTCCATAAATAGTAAATTAACATTTTTATTTTTTTCTAACTCAGTTTTCTTCTTTTTGATAATTATTTATGATTAGTTTTACTTAATGCTTTTAATAAATTGAATTTTGTCAATAATACACCAACAGAAAAGGGTAATAATTTTATTAAATAAGTTTTTTAAGTTATATTAATAACTATTCTTCCTATTTAAATAACAAACTTTTACATTTTTTAAAAAACTTTTAAATGTAATTTTTATTTTCTCATTTCACTGATTTAATACGCTAAGTTAAAATTTCTTTTTTGTAGTAGCCATTATGGTGCAAATTCTTTCGCTTCAAATTTTAAATTTTAGCTTAACATTTTGCGATCAAAGTATGAAACAAAATGGAGATACTGTAAAAAATGACATGTGAAGCCAAATAATATTTGTAAATGGGAGGCAATAAATTCTCCTTCTGGTGTTCCATCTTGTCATCTTCAGAGATGAAACTTCCATATTGCTTCATAAATAATTCACGTACCATGGTAACAAAGAAACAAGGTGGTGATTCTTTTCCTAGCACACATTATTTTACTATTATTCCTATTTTTATGCTAGATAGTCTTTAAGATGAAAAGTATGCATATAAGGAAGAGAAGTAAAACAAGTATTACTATTAATATATATTTTATGGGATATATTTCTTGTTCACAAACAGTCATTTAAATTGTAATGTATGGAACAAATAAGTTTTTCTATTCTTATGACAAAGATAAATGGGACCAATTTAAATATATTGATAAACATAATGTCATCGAGTGTTCCAAATAGGATAAGACGTGGTAAATATAAAAAGCAAAACATGATATTTAATATAAAATCTAAAAATAATTCCTTAATTTATTTTTGAAAATCTTTGATTTTAATGTTATCAATTTTAATAAAAAAATTTTTAAGCTCTAATCACATACAATATATATTAAATTTAACTTTAATAAAGTGATTGCTAAAAGATTGAAATAGCCGAATTATATGAATTTCAACTTCATTATAGCGCTTTTTTATAGTTTTTGCAATTGTAACTATAACAATCTGTACAACTAATATAGCAGATATTAAGAAAACATTTCTGAAATATTAGAATCATTTTTTTCTATTAATTTGATGACAATATTTGGAACATAGAGTATGAAATGAAAAATCCAAATTATAATTGGAAAAATTAAGTAATTCAGAGTATAGAAATAGTCAGACTCTATAGTGCATAAAATATGTGCTTGAGTACTTCAAGCTGAAACCTAAATCTTAAGATGTATACCTTTTATAAATAATTCAAAATGTCATCGATATAGAAAGAGTAATATCAGTATATAAGAATAGTTTCAGTAAATGTGGTAAGATATTTGTGAATATTCATTGCAATTATTTTCATTATAAGACAGTTTGAAGATGGTTATATTAAAATTTAACACATGTGATTTAAACTGTTGGATTTAGAGTTGTAACTTAAAAACATCATTGCTGTATTTTATGAAATACTCTCTTATAGTTTTAGAAAGCAAAATTTCAAATGTTACATTACGCCCTCTCTCGAATGCAATAGTGTTGCAGAAGATTCTAAATACTACGGTTTTAATCAAAACAATTTAGTGAATTAGGAGTTTTATAAAAATACAATTTGCTAAAATAATTCATATTCACTTAAACTGAAATAATATAGAGAAAAGCGAGTATATTAATTAGCGATTAATTATATTCATTTGGTATCTACATTTAAATACCAAATATTTATCACTTGACTAATATTTAAAAAATTCCATTATAATGTGTCATTTCTTATTTTGATATCTCCAAATGTGTCTAATTTTAACTTAGACTAATAAATTAAATTCGACCTGCATTTAAGGCAAGGAGTATTCAAATAAAAAAGGAGTAGTTTTATTATTACTAAAAACTTATTACATATATCTTACATTTTTATCACGGTGTTCACATAATTTCCTTACTAATTTAAGTTAGAATGTAAGTTTTAAAATATTTAAAAAAAAATGGAAAAAGTAAAATATAGTAAGAGAAATAAACAATTTTACATTTGATCAAGTGGAATCCATTTAAATGAAATTAATGTATGAAAATAATGATACAGTGGCAATTTAATTTAACAAACTTTTATTTTAGGTTGATTTAAATACTATTCTTGAAAATGTTACGCTTAATATAATTATTCCATGTATGTGTATAATTTAAGAAAGTAACCTATATTCTAAAAGATATATATATATATATATATATATATATATATATATATATATATATATATATATATATATATATATATATATATATATATATATATATATATATATATATATATATATATATATATATATATATATATATATATATATATATATATATATATACAGAGACAAAGATTAAGATAAAAGGTAAATCATAATCTGTAATAGATTTTCAAATTTCCAATATTTAATATCTATCTCACAATTACCTTCGGAGACAACAATTATACGACAATTTACAAAATCAACTCCATATAATATAATTTCTCTAATAAACATATCACATGGTTATATAAAAATATCTAAATAGATTTGCCCCCCCCCATTTCTGTATATCTAACCATGCAATCCAATAAAAAAAATTAGCAAAATTAATTAAGTAATTTGCTTCTATTTTGTAGAGATTTAAGTACAAATTTAAAGTTATTAATTATGGCAAAATAATATCTGATAGAATATATTCAAGCAAATAAATATTCCATAAAAACAAGAATATACCAATAACTCACTAATTAGAAATACATTTTGCATATAAAATATATAAATGCCAACTTTAAAGTTTTACTAAATTTTCATACTATACTTCAAAATTAAAATTATTGAATTATTTTTTGTCAATTACTGCGTGTTAAATTTTTGTAGAAATATATATATATATATATATATATATATATATATATATATATATATATATATATATATATATATATATATATATATATATATATATATATATATATATATATATATATATATATATATATATATATATATATATATATATATATATATATATATATATATATATATATATATATATATATATATATATATATATATATATATATATATATATATATATATATATATATATATATATATATATATATATATATATACATATATATATTATATAGATCTACTGATAAGTTCTGTCCACATATATATATATAAATACAGATTTTTCATATTGTCATTATTGTTAACGATTTTTTGCAGTGATACACCATTTTTAAAAAATACGACAAATTCTTTCTTTTCCTGCAAGAAATTAAAACAGTACAAGGTTGTTCATTTTTGAATTTTTTGTCCTTGAAATATTCTGTATGGACAAAAATAAGTGATAGGTGGAAGGTGATAAGCTCGGAGAATATGGTGTATGAGGCAGAATTCCCGAAACTTGTTCTGAAATTTTTTACGAACTCTATTCTTGGCCTCTTTCTTGCGTTAACCTTTTTAAGCTTTTCAGTTGCTGGCAATACTTTTCCGAATTCATTTTTGCATTCAAATTTTAATGCTCATAATGTATTGGTCCTCAAATATCCTTACATATGCACGAGGTTCCTTATTCAGAATTAAATTTGTTTTACTCTATAGCTAGGTTTTCCGTATAATGTATGCTTTTCCTTAAGTAGTTATCGTAATAATCCCCTTTTCATCAAATATTATCAACCAGTTCAAGAAGAGCACGATTATTTCCCGAACAAGTAGATATGAACATATGATAACTCCATCATCAAACTTCTTCTGACCTAATTAATGTGATACCCATTTTGAATATTTCCATGCCAATCCTATCTTCCGATTATGATCCAAAATAGTTTACTGAACTAAGTAAGCTTTCTGCGAATTCTAATGTTATCAGATCTTGCTCTAATATTTACAACAACGTTGTCGTTTATGGGCAGAACTATTCTGTAGATATATACTTATATATATATATATATGTGTGTGTGTGTGTGTGTGTGTGTGTGTGTCTGAGTGTATAAGGACTTAAAAACTTTAATATTTGCAAAGAATGCGTATCGCTTTATGTGAATTTTTAACAGTTCAATATAATATAGTTCACCGTTTCCACATTAAAAACAGGGAGGTGTGCATATGCAACTGTGGGAGTGACAACCCTTCTCACATTCTTCTTGAGTGCCCATCTTTTTCAGAAGAAAGGAACGAGCTTTGTAAAGACTTAAATAACAAGTGGCCCTAGTAAAGAAAGAGAACTTTGAATTTTTTAAAAAATTTATCCACTCCGTTATCTAACTCCTTTTTATTATTATATCTCTTTTTTATCCCCTCTGCCTTCTTTTATGATTATTATTTTCATCTCATGATTTATTTGGATTTGTTATGTAGTACATTTGTTGTATCTTTGGGCCCTGTGTAGTATTCCTTGGTACAGGCAGAGATATTTTTGTTATCCCAAATAAAAAAATATATAATATAGTGTTTAATAAAACAAATATATATAAGAGAATATATAGGGATAGAAAAATAAATAAGTACCAATATATTTACAGAGGATTTCCTCTACTTTTAATCATCTTTTATTTATAAGCCTCTTTGTTACTTTTAACTGTTGTAAACAGTCAGCAATTTTGTTTTACTCGAAATGAGGGTCTATAAACTGCATAGGTATTATTTTTCTTAGCATTAAAAATTTTGATCAGATTATTCTCGCAATATTTCGTGCTGGAAAAACTCGCTTTTAATGAGGCATTATTATTTTTCAGTTATATATTTTTGGTACACTTATTTTTATTTCCATCATCTTAGAATGAATCGATTTATGAAACTATTTTTCCTCGTGGATTATTTTAGTTTCTGAAATGCCTTGCGTCATAAATACAAAGTTATAACCAAATAAAAAACTTAATTCATAAAGTGTCAAAAATATAATTATCCACATTAAGTAGATAATAAAATCTCGTTTGACTCATTCATTAACAAATCAAATTTACATTAACTTCCCTTTTATTTTAGTTGGAAAATTTTCCAATCATTTTCATATTAAATTAAGCTAGATGACAAAACATCCATCACATGATTGTTATATATATATATATATATATATATATATATATATATATATATATATATATATATATATATATATATATATATATATATATATATATATATATATATATATATATATTATGTATTATTCAGCATTTTACTGATTAAACAATATAGAATAAAAACAAATGAGTAATAAATAATATAATATTTGTTTCAAACAGATTACAGTAGAACTATGAATTTACATTTTATCAATCTTTTTAATACATTGTTATTTACATATAATTAAAAATATAAAAGTTAAAAATATAATTAGAAATAAGAATGTATTGAAGTTAATAAAATTTTATTTGATATTTTTTATGATTTTTCCAGGAAAATATTTTTAAACTACCCACACATCAACATGGTGTTTTCATACCTTTTAAATAATTTATTCCTGTAAATACCCTCAATACATTTAACCAGAAATAAGTATTTGTGAAAAGAATGGAAAACTCCTTCTTAAACTTTCGATTAAAAAATGCTACTCATAAGTGCAAAGAAACATATTCTCATGCTTTAAAAGAAAGAAAATTCGATTGTTGAGTTTATAAAATTTCAGTACCAATTAAAATTTCCTTTAATTTGTTCAGTGATTAGCACATTATATCAGTAAATTTTAAAAGTGAGTAAAATTTATTTAGTATTACAATTATTAACAAAGCATTTTCATTTTAAGAAATTTTTTTAACAAGTTAAGGTAAGGAAATAGCAGGAATATAGCTTATAATTCTTAGAAACTGGTAAGGAAATTTAAGAAACAATTTAATTCAACGTATTTTATTATTATATGCTAGAAAAATATATTTTATTTGAAAAACATGCTTAAAAGAAACGTAGGAAATGGTGGATTCTAACGAAAACTTCATTGGTCACTTTTCTTCCAAAATAATTATATTAGTTAAGTAGAGAAAATTTTACTCTACTTTTCTTTAATAAAATCAAATTTAATAACTAAACCATTCTATTCTGAAGAAAATATCATCCAACCTTTGCATATTGTTCTTTATTCAATGAAACACAAAATCACACTTTACTCAAAATAATTGTCTAAATCTAATTACTCGTGATGCCAATTTTCTCTCATTGTTATTTCTTGGACGTTTTTTGTTGAGTTAAATGAATATTTTGAAAAACCTTTTCACAAGTAATGCAATTTTGCATAGAAGTTTAAATTTCATTTGAAAAGTTTCTTTATAATTTAAACGCAATATTTTTAAATAGTGTATATGATTTTGAAGAAGGTCATGAAAAATCATCATCACGAGTAATTAGATTTAGACAATTATTTTGAGTAAAGTGTGATTGTGTTACATTGAATAAAGAACAATATGCAAAGGTTGGATGATATTTTCTTCCAGAATATATATGTATATATATATATATATATATATATAGATAGATAGATAGATAGATAGATAGATAGATAGATAGATATAGATATATATAAATATATTTTTGGCATCATAATGACATATTTTGCAAACGATGATGAAAATTTTAAATAATCGAAAGAAAAATTTATTTTCAAATATATATATAATATATGTATATATATATATATATGTGTGTGTGTCTGTGTGTGTGTGTACGTTTGTGTGTGTGTGTGTGTGTGTGTGTACGTTTGTGTGTGTGTGTGTGTACGTTTGTGTGTGTGTGTGTACGTTTGTGTGTGTGTGTGTACGTTTGTGTGTGTGTGTGTACGTTTGTGTGTGTGTGTACGTTTATGTGTGTGTGTGTACGTTTGTGTGTGTGTGTGTACGTTTGTGTGTGTGTGTACGTTTGTGTGTGTGTGTACGTTTGTGTGTGTGTGTGTACGTTTGTGTGTGTGTGTGTGTACGTTTGTGTGTGTGTGTACGTTTGTGTGTGTGTGTGTACGTTTGTGTGTGTGTGTGTACGATTGTGTGTGTGTGTGTACGTTTGTGTGTGTGTGTACGCTAGTGTGTGTGTGTACGCTTGTGTGTGTGTGTGTACGCTTGTGTGTGTGTGTACGTTTGTGTGTGTGTGTGTACGTTTGTGTGTGTGTGTGCACCTTTGTGTGTGTGTGTACGTTTGTGTGTGTGTATATATGTACGTTATATATGTATATATATATACAAATATAATGTATATATATATATATACAACAAACATATATATGTATATATATATATATTTTATAAATATATATATATATATATATACATATTATATATATATATATATATATACATATATATGTTTGTAAACATGCATTTATTGTGTAAAATATATAAATGTAGTTTGCATCATTCTGTTAGACTAGTATTATTTAAGCGACATAATTTACCTCCTTCTGACATATATTTATGTTTTTCAAATATTTAAATTTCAAAAGTTAAAAAAATTTATGTTGAAAATATTTTAACAATAATTTGTGTTCTCACAGTGATCCGTAACTTAATTAAATACCTTTCAGTAAAATTTAAAATGAGGTTTTCCTATTTTTCTCAAATTTCTTTTTAATTGAATGCTTATAGAGCTATATGTATAAATTACCTTAGAGTATGTGTTTTATACATAGATAATTTAACTCGACATTTTAAGTTTTCTGGTTTAAGATAATTTATTATTACAATATTAATTTTTATTTACAAGTTATTATAAAAAACCATGTCATTCGCAAGCAAATATTCTACATCCAAGGTGACGCTTATGCTTATGAGTACCGAAAATATGTTTCTTCATTGAGATGAAATTATTTATAAGATTCACAATGAGTGATGTACAATTATTAAATATATAACTGTTTTGAATAATTTGGAAATTTAAAAATGAATAAAATAAAATTAAGAAATGAAAGGAAACTCGTCCATACAAAAAGTAATAGTGCAAAAATTAAAAGTAAGATTTAAAAATATCATGCCAAAATACAGGAACGAAAATTTCAAAAACATCACAAAACACTAATAATAATAATGAAGCTTATATTCATTATTAATAGTGTCTCTTGATAATGTTGAAATTCTCCCTCCTATATTTATACATCCCACATAGAAACTTATATTCAAATAAATAAACATGGAATTATGTCTTTATAAAAATTGATAACCAATATAGACCTTTTATGAAGAATATCCACCTAAAGATAGCAATATTATATATATATATATATATATATATATATATATATATATATATATATATATATATATATATATATATATATATATATATATATATATATATATAATATTACAATCGATTTTTCATATACAGAACTGTATCAGAGATGAGATAAAAAAAACTATTAGCAATATTTCTCATAAAGTACTAACCAATAGTCATTCACTCTCTGAATTTATTAGCTGTAATTACTTACATTGTTGAAAAATATAAATTAATAGTAATTAATAAAAGTAAAAAATATTAACAAATATTTGAATTAATATAAAATTAAAATAAATATTTAAGACTAATAATTAATTAAAATTAAATTTTAAAGAATTTAAATAACGACATAAAAAAATATTGCAAGTATTTAACAATATTAAATTCTTGCACTCCCGAACATTTTTCGAACAATCATACAACATTGATATGATTGTTTCAATTCTCAAAAAACTATTTTTAAGTTTTTTATGTATGAGTAAAGACTTTCCTTGTTGAAAAACTTGAAAGAGCAGAAATTAATAAAAGTAAAAATTAAATTAATAAATAATTTAATTAATAGATAATTAAACTAAATATGTAAGATTGTAATCAATTAAAATTAAATTTTAAAGAATTATATTAACAGCATAAAAATATTGAATTTCTTTGAAATTTGAAATTGCTTTCACGAACATTTGGATACATGATATCATTGTTTCAATTATCGTAAAAAGATTTTTAAATTTTTTATGTATGAGTAAAGGTTTTCATTGTTGAAAAACTTGAATTAACAGAAATTAATAAAAGTAAAAATTAAATTAACGAATAATTTGATTAAAAGAAAATTAAACTAAATATTTAAGATTATAATTAATTAAAATTAAATTTTAGAGAATTTCATTATCAGCATAAAAAATATTGAATTTCTTTTAAATCTATAATTGCTCTCACTAACATTTCAATACATGGTATAATTGTTTCAATTTTTGTAAAAAGATTTTTAAATTTTTTATGTATGAGTAAAGGCTTTCATTGTTGAAAAACTTGAATTAACAGAAATTAATAAAAGTAAAATTTAAATTAAAAAGAAATTCAATTAATAGAAAATTAAACTAAATATGTAAGACTGTAATTAATTAAAATTAAATTTTAAGGAATTTAACAGCATAAAAAATATTAAATTTCTTTGAAATCTATAATTGCACTCACGAACATTTCGATACATGATATAATTGTTTCAATTTGCGTAAAAATATTTTTAAACTTTTTCTGTATGAGTAGACTTTTATTGTTGAAAAATTTTAATTAACAGAAATTAATAAAAGTAAAAATTAAATTAACAAATAATTTAATTGATAGAAAATTAAACTAAATATTTAAGACTGTAATTAATTAAAATTAAATTTTAAGGAATTCAATTAACCGCATATAAAATATTAAATTTCTTTGAAATCGATAATTGCTCTCACGAACATTTCGATACATAATATAATTTTTTCAATTTTTGTAAAAATATTTTTTATCCTTAAGCATATTTTGTTAAAATATCTCAATTAAAAAATATCAGAAGATTAATTAGTATTCTATAAATACAGTTAAAATTAAAGAAAAAGTTTATATAAATATTTAAGTCAGTTTAAAACATTCTATATGGTATTAAATATTTTGATGGCATCTTTTAGCGAATCATTTAATTTTATTAACTGTGACGGTAAAATATTAGCTTTTGACGAAATGATTGTACCTAATAAATAAAGCAATATAAACAGTAATTTAGTAAATTAATGTTTATATTGCTTTATTTGTTTATAAAATGATCACTCTATTAACATATTTACGTTTAAGCTTTTGATTTTCATTGTGCAGTAAAAAATAAGTGTGAGCGCATAATATTAGAAAAAAAGAATTTGTTTTAAAATTAAATTGGAAGAATAAAATCTCTTAAATGCAAGATTGTTAAAAAATCCAAAAAGAGATTTCTTAAGAAAACCCATGAGATGGTAGGAGGGACTTTTATTTTTTACCGAATAAATTAAGATGGCATCAACCCAATTAAAGATAATTATCATTGATTCTCAAAGCAATAAAAAATAATTAGTTTTGATCTAAAGCGAAGCTTATTTAGTGTTCTAAGTTTAATCTCTTTATAATGAGAAGTACTTTTCTTTTTATGTGTTCCGATTACGAAAAGGACATTTTTATTTTATTTACAATGAAAGTATTTTTTAATTATTTCATACAATTGTATCTTCAATACAGAGTTATGAAGTCTGGGCTTATAAATTTGCAAAGGGTATAAAATTTTAAATATTTTTGTCGGAATTTATATTAAAGAGTGAGAACATTTTTTTTAAAAAAATAAAACTAATAATTAAAATATTTTTGAAAACTAAAAATATTATTCGTAAATATAAAGTGGAATTTTTCAGAAACGATATACCTATTTATATGTTGATAAATGTTCATAAGCATAACAGCTCTTTACTGCGAGAACATTATTATTATTCGCACATTGTTAATAATCATTTCTATAATTTACATAAATCAGGTTAGGAGGTAACATTTGCAGAATTTAGACTCGTAGGTAATAAAAATCATTTAAGTTATTATAATTTTTTCAATTAAAAAACCATTTTTACTAGTTATATTGAATTTGAAAAATAATTTAATATTTATAAATATATAAAAAATAAATTTAAATATCCTTTAAAATATTATTCAAGAAAATATTTTTGCACATTCGAAATTTTAAAACATCATTCACAAAACAGAGTATAATTAAAACCTATTTATATTAGGAAATTTATTTTTCTACTCATTCAAACTGCATTGCATTAAGAAATTTAATGAGATTTATTTCCTAAATATGTTATCTTTTAATTGCATCAGATGCGCCCTAAAAAATGAAGATAAAATTAAAAAGCTTTTATATATTTATAGTTAACAACATGAAAAAGAGGTAGGAATTTTTTCAAGTGTATAAATCTAAGAAATCATTTGAAGTTATTTTATCAATCTTAAATAGATGCACTTCTTTATAAGCAGAGTTTTTTTTTTTTTTTTTTTTTTTTTTTTTTTAAGGAAAAAAAAAAAGAAAAAAATATCTAAGCAAACTATGTGCAGAAGTCAAAATTTACATATAGTTAGTACAGAACATTGAAAAAATAAACACATCATTTGAATAATTCAAAGCTACTTTCACAGTAAATTTATTTGAATACTTTTTAGTTTATTATTTGTATTTAATCAAAACTAGATGTTTACATGGTCATATTACTATTTATGTGAATATATTCTCTTAGAGGCTATATTTTCTTTCAGTTAAAATGAATAGTCTTAAGACTAATTTTATCATAAAGTTATAATCCATATGTTAAATAAATCTATCTGTAGTATTACCAGTATTTAAGCATATGTACATCATTTCTAAAATTATCGAATAGAAATTTCAAAAAATATGTGTTTTGATAAAAATGAGTGTCACAATGTAAATCTACAAAGATAAACAAAAAAGAATTTGTGCTTATATTTCAAAGTTCATGACAGTCAACAAATTTTGCTGTAGGTTGCATTTATCTGTAAAAAAAGATGGTTAGAATATAACTGTCTCAATAATTATATCAAAAGTTCTCATCATGAAAATCCTTGAAAGTCCTATGAATAATATATTCATATCAGCTATTTTTGACCTCGTGTTGATTTGTGAACCAAAAATTAAAGAAATGAATTTATGAAAATAATATTATGCATTCAATATAAATAAAGACCTTTAGAATATCTCAGGCATTAAATTCTGGAAGTAAATTATTGGATTTCCATTTGAAGAAAAAAAACTGTTGTACGTATTCAAATAGAACACTTCGGATAGTCAACAAATGTTTAATCAAAATAACAATTCATTGAACTTAAATGAATTAAAACTTTAACAAAAAGTCTGTATTATATATATAAATGTCTTTAGTATATTTTTGGCATTAAATTCTAGAAGGAAACTATTGGATTTCCATCAGAAGAAACATGTGCTGTACGCGTATTCAAATTGAATATTTTTGAAAGTCAACAAAACTTTTCTCAAAAAAACAGTTTAATGATTGAAATTAAAACTTTAACAATAGTGCTTTATAATATATATAAAGGTCTGTAGTATACTTTAGGCAATAGTTTCTAGAAGCAAATTATTGGATATTAATTTCTAGAAGCAAATTATTAGATATTAAGTTCTAGAAGCAAATTATTTGATATTACGTTCTAGAAGCAAATTGTTGGATTTCCATTTGAAGAAAAAATTGCTGTACGTGTTCAAACTGAATACTTCGGGTAGACAACAAAATTTTCTTCAAAATAAAATTTTAATGAACGAATTTAAAGCTTAAATACAAGTGCTGTTTCAATTTACTGTTTAATATATAGATATGTATCAAAAGCACAAAATTCTGATTCATTAAGATACAAAATTAGAATAGAGATTAATGTGGTATTTCTAAAATTAACTTATCGGTCAAAATAGTTTTCTTAATTCCATTACTATATCAATATAAAAGCATTTTAACTAAAAATCGGTATCTTTTTCTAAATAATTTTGCTGATACTTAGCAACCAATTGCGTCATTGTAAATGACTGAATCACAGATATTAAAATTAAGGAATCCACATATGTAATTTTAAATATTTTTTTTCTATTGAAGTATGCATATTTTCTTGGTCTATGAAATTTAGATGACATTTAATATGACTGTAATATGCTCGAAAAAGCAAATTTCCAAGCTCTTTAAAAAATGTAATAATGAAATGGAAGTCTTTGATAAGATCGCTCTTATAAGCTCTCTGTTTTTCTCTTAGCATAAAAGAAATTTAATTCATTTGCATTTCATCGATTATTTTCATCTACTTATAAACAACACATTTTTCTTAAAATAATAATTTTTAATTAAATGGCTGACATTTTTTACTCTGTTCTCTGGAATATTTGTATAATTTATAATTATATTTTGAATTACATGTAGCAAACAACATGCCTTTATTTCATGCATTAATACTCTAAATTTATAAAGTTTGCAATGTTTTAAAGTTTAAAATATTGGTGTTTATGATAATATTTTCAATAATGAAAATAATAAAAATCTGACAAATATTCCCATGAATATTATCATAATCTAAGGAATATGAAATTAAAAAGGTATCATATACAAAATAAAAAACTAAGTATGAAATTAAATATATTGCATAATTCAATTTTTATCAACATTGTATTTTATATGAATAATAATATTTTAAAATTTAGTCTCAGAAATTTAAGCACACATATAGGTTTCTTTATTTCAAATGCAACCGTTATAAATTATATTTAAAACATTTTACTTCAAAAAATTTCTACTTGTTTTAATGTTTAATATATATGTCATTTTTCTATTTAATAGTGATGTGAGGAAATACTGATACATTCATGTTTAATTTTATTATTAAGACATTTTTATATAATGTCTTAATAACCTATTACAATTTTAGAAATGATGCGGTTGCCACCATCATTTAGCAATTTAAGAGTTTCTTTACTCATTCTGACAGAGGTGCTGAGTTAGATTTTTGGTGCTGAGTTATATTTTGGGAAACCAATTGGCAAACTACTTTTTTCATATGTAATTCTTCATGAGAATGATTTTGTGTATGGCTGCGGATCCAATGTTAAGTTCCTTCTGTATCATTTGATAGGTACAGCGATTATCATCCATTAACATTTTTCTTATGGCCGACACTTTATCCGGGATTACAGCCGACGGCGGCTCTCCTATGTGTTCTTCAGCCTGAAGAAAATTGCGACCTCTTGTAAATTCTCTAAATCATCTGAATACAGTAGCACGAGCTGGAGATTCATCACCAAATGCGAATTACAACCACTGAACGCATTCTTCTTGATTTAATCCTGCTTTAGAATCGTAGAAAATAATAGCACGAAAATGTTCTCGCGTCAACTCCATTTTCTCTTCTGTTTAAAATTTATTCAATGCTAAACAAGTTGAAGTCAGTCAATAAAAAATCTTCTGTGTTAAAATACTTTGTATTTTAAAACTAAACCGTTATTTTTATTTTGTAAATTCTCGTCTGCGAGTATCTTAAAAATTTCAGAGGAACCCTCGTAATTGTATCTCTTATTTGAATTTATTATTAATAGTTTGCTGGCAATACGTTATCACAGAAATATTAAAATTATTTACAAAATTATCAGTATTTTTCTGATAAAATTTGCTGTTGGTGTTACTGATAAAGCTTTGTTTCATTTCTGAGAAAACGAAAATTCCACATAAAATATTCAAAATTAACGTCAAATAAGAAACTATAAAATGCAGCATTCCTCAATTTAAACTTAATAAACTAATTTTCCTATTCTTCTATAAAGAACAAAGGAAGTTAAAATATTATTATCTTAAATGCATAAAATTTGAGAAAAGTTACAGTGTAATGTATTGGAATCTAATTTTTAAATACCTTTTATTTTATATTTAAATGCATTTTATTATATTTAGATATTGAATCTGTGTCTCATATCTTTATTGCACAAAGTAATTTTTGCAGGAAATAATTTAATCCCATGCAAAATTGGTACAACTATATTTAAAAAAAACTAACTGCACAATTAAAGTATGGTTACTGATTATTCGCTGAAAATGAATATGATCAATAATAACTTTCAGTTATTTGTTTTAGATTGTAAAATTATTAATTATATTCTAACAATAAAGGGCGAAACAATTTTAAAAGATATTTTTAAAAATTTACTATTTTTGATGTGTTGAACACTTATTAAACTATAGTAAATATATAAAGAATTTTTATTCAAATTTTATTATTTTATTCACAATTAAATATAAGTTCATATAAAAAACAAGCAAATAAATAAGCATTTTAAACATACAGAAGTACAATGTTTTATTTAGTAAAACATTTATAGATTTTTATCATTTTGGTACTATTGTTTAATTTACTAATAAATAAATTTTATATAAATATTTCTAAAAACTAGAAAATAAATTACGACTATATTCATTGATTGTGGATTATTAATTTTTCTTTTTAATTTTGAAATGTATTTGTTTCTGTGATTGACACTAATTTTTTCACAATGGGTACATTTCAAGAATAATCTTAGTGTAAAATACCAAAATATATTTTTAAAATATGGAATACTAAAAAACGTAATAAATATTTTGTGTTGAAAAATGTATTGCAATTGAGTTACAAGCGAATTTATAGTTTCCTTATTTTAGACAGAGGATATTTATTTCAAGGCAAAAACAGCTAAGATTTGTTTCTAAAACCCGGCAAGAATAGATCTTCTATTTTTAGTAGAACTAAGAAACTAACTTAAATTACTGAAGCTTCAGAAAATGCATTTATCTTCTATTCATACAAGACAGGAAAGAAAATACTTAAGAGTTTGTTTCAAAGTATTGAACGTAAGTCAAAATCTCCACTAAAATTTTTATTTGTCGAACGTATTTTATTAATCAATAAAAGAAAGAAATAATACCAAATTTTCTAGGAATAAATGTTTTATGTTGTTAACATTTGTTAAACAGATATATTGTAATGTAATAAGTATTCACTAGAGACGTCACGCATAATATTTCTTTTTATATAAAAATTTTAGTTAGTTACTAAATTTCGAAAATAAAGTTCTGTTGGTTATTTTAATGATTAAATTATAATAAACTAAAAACATTAAAAAAGCTTGTCAATTATAGAAACTTAAATAATAAAAAAAATCTATGACTAATGTATAACTATTGGCTTCTTATCAACAAGCGATTTTAATTTAAGAACAATATAGTTAAGTGATGTTGATTTGATATTTGAAGATAGAGTCAAAATGAATAACCTTATAATGAAAATAATTCTAGCATAAATGTTTAAATAGCTGAAATAAAATATTTTATTTTAGCAATTTATGTCAAAAAAATATTAAAAATTTGAAGATTGAATGAACGTATAGTAATTATCCGCATGCATATCATAGAATATACCATAGTGAGTTATAGCAAACTCAAAAGTATAGAATTCAATTTTTATTTTTTATTTCTAAGGTGTGTACGTAAGATTTTCACATAAGAATTAAAATATTTGTTGCAGCTGTAATTATAACTTAAACCATGGATCATTTATTTAATTAGCTATATAGTGTAATTCATTCATTTAAAAAATCTCCAACTGCTATTTTAAAATGTTTTGATATTTAATATATTATTTATAAAAGTTTTTTAGAAACATTATCTGATTTTGTATTGAATTGAGTTTGTTAGTTTAAAAGTTACTTTCAATCACATTTTTCTGAGACAAATTTTAGTCTAGGAAAAATTTGAAAGATTTTTACTTTCTATATGTTTTGCATGCAAATTTTACTACTGAATCTCGGTAGCTTACAGTGCTGCAATTTCTTTATGATACTTCATCAAAATATACCAGATAACTCATTGTGAGTCAATGCTTTCTTCTGAAGATTTTTCTCTTACTATCTTTGAAAAATCTTTGACCTCAAAATCTCATTAATTTTCAAAAAATCTGACTCCACCGAGTCTCAACCTATCAAAACCACGGTCTTTCCCGCTTTACGGTTACAGTAGGTTTAAAGTGCAGAGTCTTTTATAGTATTGCATCATGTATTCAAAGCACATGAGCCATCCAATTCATTCTCTTTATTTTTTTTATGTTTAACAATATCAGATTGTTTATATATCTTATATAATTCTGAGTTGAATCGCCTTCTCCATTTATTGTTCTCCTCTACATCATCAAGAATACTCAAAATCTTCCTTTCAAATACAGCAACAGCTCCAATTTAATCATAGTCCAGGTTACAAAAATATGTGTCAAGACATACCTCGCAAGAGTTTCAAAATTTATGAACATTATATTTCTAGAAAGAAACCTCTGAAGAATCTTCTTAAGCCGAAAAAGGTCCTATTTTCCAAATATATACAGTGTTTTTATTTCAGGAGACATTCTGTTGTCACTAGTAATAACTGAACACAAGCTAGTGAGCACTTTACTGTTACAAATTTATATATTATAATTTCAATTGCTCCCATAAAATGGCATGTATTAATTCTTCCCTAATTTAATAACCAATCCTATTTGTCTTACAGTCATCTCATGGATATTCCTTGCCCATGAGGTGGCTTTCACAAGAATAGAGAATGAGCAGTTTTATCAATAACATCCGTATATACAAAAAGTTGTAGCGGTCTACAAAATATATAACGATTGATATTGATTCTCAAACCTTGAATATCCCAAAGAACAACATTAAAATAAAAGACAGGATAGAAAATCACCCTGTTGAACACCATTATGTGTATCATGATTTTCTGACAAACATCTCAGAAATGTTTTATCTTACATTTCGTATCTTTCAATACACACTCTAAAAAAAGCAGTGTAATTTTACAGCATATTGGTAAAACTTTTACAGTTCTTTTCACTGTAATTTTTACAGCACATTTTATTGTTATTTTTACTACACTTTTTATTGTTATTTTTACAGCACATTTTGCTATGAATTTTGTTGTATATTCTACAAAACCTACTGCAATAGCTATTTACAGCTGTCACCATGTTTTGTAAAGATAACAGTAGAGTATAAATCAATTTTAAAAACTCAATAGCTAATTTCCTAATTATGGGCCAACTATTATTAACAATTTTTTAAACAATATACAAAGCACAAAACATAACTAATGTTATATTGCAGAAGATGTCATTCTTCAGAACATTTTGTGATCAATAATTTAACTTTCAATACCTAACGAGATTTTTAACTTTCTTATCTCACAATCAGAACAGAACAGAAGGTTAAATTTTCATTAAAACATATTTTTTTAAATAAATTAAGAAACAATTATATTGAATAAGATACAAAGCTAAGCATAAAATTGATTTTTGATACATCTGTGATTCTACAGAATTAAGATAAAAATAAACATCACAAAACATTCCATTTTACTAAAAATATCAAAAGGGAATTAGTTTATGATATAATATTTTAATTACACTGTAAAGACAATAAAAATTTTCTTTTTGATATTTTTTAAAGTAATTGATTTTTTTCCATTACAATAAAAGCAAATAAAGATTCTGAGGAAAAAAAGCAATATAGTTGACAATACACAAATAATTGTAAAGAATTTTTTATTTACATTTCAATAATTATAGCCATTTAAAGATGGATAAATTATTTAAAAGTGACAAAAACACGTGCTTGGATTCCATCCTTGACATATTTTTTTAGAATTCGTTCCCCGCAAGGGATTAAAGTTGAACAATCGCCTGAAAAACAAAAAAATAGAAATCAGTCACATAAATAACTAATTTGAAATTTCAAGACCTGAATATTTCAGAGGAAAAGTTGTTTAGTAATTCAATAAAATGTTAAGAACTTTTTATTGTTTTATATAATTGATTGAATTTCCTTAAAATATACTTCTTTTAATAGTTAACAAGTGGTTGTTACATTCATGCAATCACAATCATTTTGATGATAAAAATTATTTCAAGGGATTTTAGCAATTTCATGATAAGAATTTTTGGTAATGAAGGTCTCACTTCTTATGAAGATTATAAAATTTTTACTTTAATTAAATTCATTCTAACTGATGTTTTCTATCTCAAAAAACAAATTTTTAATTGATTTAATTAAAAGAGAATATAGAAATTGTTTTATAAGGATTCATTTATGTCATTGAAAATTATTTTCTCTGAAAAGCAAATCATAACAATTCCAATGGGAACTGTGAATTACAAATTTTTAGAAATAAAGTGCGGAAATAAAGAATATGGAAACATTTATTTTACATACATATATAAACAATTTAAAAATATTTCCATAGAAAACAAACAGAAAAATTAAAATGCTATAATGTGCCAAAGTAATAATAATTTATAAAGTAACATTTTAGAAAACATTTGCTTAATACTGAATTTCTTTAACTCGTAAATAGTTACCTCAAAAGTGAAATCTAAATTGTCTTAGAGTGAGATCAATGTTGTATTTCCTTCTAAGAAAACTTTAATTTCAATAAGAAATTACATGAAATATTCCAAAATTTGGAAATATAAAAAAAAAATTTGCTGTTCATTAAGTCTGCATATTTACGTCATTATATGCGTACTTAGAGATAAATAAAAGAGAATACAAATAAAGCAGTATCAAAAAAGATATATTTAACTAAAACAATTTATTTAGATTTTCTTAGAATTTTATATATTCATACGATTTATTTTAAATCGAGTGTTAGCAGAGTAAACAGTATTTGAAGAGGTCAATAAATGTAAAAACAAATTTTTGCTTTTGAATTAAAGCATTTCAAACCTTATGAAATATATAAATAATACCACAAATTAATAGTACATACCACCTGTTAATACATACCACAAATTAATAAACATGGTGTGCAAAGTAAGTCTATAATTTCTACTGCATCCTGAGAAGATGTGAAAATCTAAAACCAATAAAGAAATTCTTAATTAATTTATTTATGATTAATTTTTATATTTATTTCTGAATTTCTTATTTATAATTTACTAAGCAGTAATTTTTTAATAAGGTTTAGAGTACTTTACTGCAATACTTCTAAATATTTTTTCAAGTCTTCTCCAAAACATGCAGATAGAAGAACAAGACACGCTCCAACATCCTCTTTTTCATCCAATTCTTCAATGGTCCAAGATTGTATTTTACAACCTCCAGGAGGAGAAGTTTTAAAGAAATTAACAATTATTTTAATTTTGTTATATAATGCAAACTTAAGTCTTTCATTTAAATCTACAGCAGTGTTAAACACTTAAAATGGTCCAAAATGTTTTGCTTTAAAAATAAGCAAAGTCATCTTTCTTTTAATGTGGAAATATCACTAGGTGTGTTATTACATTTTCTTTGAAATGGAAAAGTCTCATTAATTTTACAACCTTTTCAATCATAACATCAAAAAACACACTGCGTTTTGGCTTCTTGTTGGACATCACAATGAAGAAAAATAGAAAACTTTTACAAAATACATGTGCTTACAAAAATTCTCTCTTTCTCTCTCTCTCTCTCTCTCAATACTTATTCCAGCTTTCAAATATGGCTGACGTTGATATGAAGAGGCTTTACTCTGAATAATTTTACAACTAAAAGTTATTTGTGATCATTCTATTTTTAAAACTTTCTTTACAAATCAAACACTTTCTTCATAAATTTTTATTTTCCTAAAACATCGATACATTTAAAAAAATTTTTAAAAAGTGTGACTATATTGAAAAGTAGTATTTAATGTGCATAGTGGTATTAGAAAAATCTTGAGCACAATATATTTTAAATTTGTTAAGCAAGAACAAATTACAAAGTTTTCACTCATGTATTTGTTACTTAATTATAATTTTAAATTATCTTTTCTTATGAATTTTAGATTCCTTCATTAACATGTAAATAAATCATAAATAGATCTACAAATTTTGCAATTTTTTAATAAAATAAAGTAAAATTTGCTTTAATCATGTAATTTTTTACAAAAAAAATGTGTTGTCTAAAATTTGTTTTTATATATATCAAACAACCAACAAGATTTCTCAAATAGGCTTTTAATTCATGTTCTAATTAGTAATATAAATTTTAAAAATTAATCCTGCCTATAAAATAGTAAACTTTACATTTTCTAAATAAATGTCCTTAATTCGAATAGTACTTCCTTATATGTATTTAAAAAAGGAATATTCCTTATATATTTGTTAGAAAATAATGGGTTTAAAAAATAGATATTTTAAAAAAGCATTACATTTTTCATTAAATTGCATTTTTACATTTCATGCAAATTCTAAACACAAGACCATTTATTCTAAATAAATATCATTATTTGTAATATTATTTTATTGAAAGAATTTATACAAACATTTATGCCTAAAAATGATTAATTTAATACATGTTACAAAATGGAATTGAATTAATGATCATATTTAGAATGCAATTAAACGATCTGCGTTAAGAAATAAATATTTTTTAATAAAATTCTAATCAAATAATTATTAAAAAATATAAAAAATTATGCTATATTAAGTTAAATTAAATCATTGTAAAATGATATAACTTATTATTTTACAATGATTTTATTTAACTAAATATAGCATAATTTTTTATACTTTTTTATAATTTTTTGATATAATTTATTTTATATTATTGTAAAATGAGGAATCAGGAATTTTCAACAACGAAATAAAATAGAGAAATTCCGTTAATATATTTAATAATATATATCTAAAAGAATATAACAAAAGACGATTATTCAATTTTAATTTCGAAAGAAATTATGCTAAGCAATTTTATATCAATGGAAACACTTAAATACAAGTCTAATTTCGTCAAAAATTTGATAATGAAAATACTAATCAATAATGTTACCAAACTACTGTAAAATATTTTAAATATTAATAAAAAGTAAGTAAAAAATATTGACATTGAATTAATATAAGTTAATATGATCATTTGTAAATTCAGCTTAGAATTGTTTGAAATGTTCAGTCAAATTTATAAGAATTTATATACTTCAAAGTTAGCTAACAACTTGCATAATAAACAATATTTAAAGTATGCGTTACCTTATATTTGGGGATTAAATTTCAATAGAAATTCAACTAAAGGAACAATTTTTCTCAAAATATCACCAACTTTATTAAGCGAATACAAGGGCAAATAAATGGCGAAATTAATTTGATTCATTTGTTACAGGAACAAAAGAAACTTATCCCGCCAACTCAATGCGCATGCCCAATAGCAAACGATTTTCTGCGGCTGAATTTTACAGTAAAATTTACTGTAATCATTAGTGTTCCTCGACAGCTATTTAAATAACAGTGATTTTTACTGTATTTCTTCCGTTTTTTTATCGTGTAAGTCCAGTCAATCTAATGAGATTTGATTTTTATCTCAAAATTACTCATTGTTTCAAGAAGATAATTTCCATTAATGATATCAAAAGTTGCTTTGAAATCATTAAAATATGACGAATTTCACTGTTAAAATACAACGTATATTTTTAAAATCTGACGGAGGGAGATAATCTGATCTGTAGTTGATTTTCTTGCGAAATCAATACTGATAGCTACCTATTTGGGAGTCAACATCTGGTAATAATATAAGGTATAAAATTCTAGATAAAATTTTAAAAGATATACAAAATAAACTTATGCCACAATAACTCCCAAAAGTCGTCGTATCTTCCTTCTTATGAACTGAACTTAAAATATTAATATCTCAATCAGTAGGTATGCTCTCAAAGTTCCTTACGCCAGTAATTAATTTAAAAATATTCAACAACAATGTAGACTCACAATTTTTTAGCAATTCTGCAAAAACCTTTTTATTTTTTAAATTTTTAATTGCTGCTATGACCTCCTCAACAGTTGGTGTCTCAACTTCAATACTATTATTATAATCAGAATCAATAAAATTAATCCTACAGTTTTCTCGTTGTGAAGTTCATTAAAATGGGCATGCCTTCTTTTTAAAAATTAATTATCAGTAAGAGTTTTATTAGATTTGTTTCTTATAAAAACTAGAAATATGTTTAAAGTCTAATCGACGACGATTTCTTTCACGAAAGAATGTTTTGCATTTATTTATAGCTTTCAGGCACTTAGAATCTTTAAGCAATTCTTCTTCAAAAAGAAACCTTTTTCTTTCGTTTGGTATCTCCTCTCTTGTTTTCTAAGCCTTTGGAATTCATCTGCACTAATTCTTGTATGCACTTGTATTATGTGTCTACATGCAGCATTCATTATATTATTAGCTATAGAGCATTCACCATCAAACCAGTCCTTAATTTGATGCCTAGTTACCTTACCAGTTATAACATCGGCTGACTGTAGATACTATCTCTAATACATTTCTATTTGTATTCCACAGTGCCTTCAAGGTTTATTGATTTCCACAGTTTTCCGCTTCATTTAGATATTCGATTCCTCTCAGTTTTAAGTTTATCATAGTTGTATTGCCTCAAGAATTTGAACTTTTTTGCATTAATTATTCTTGATCTGATATTTGCAATTCTTAAGAAATGACCAGAATTAATATTTGATCCTCGATATGTTCTAACATACAACAATTTTGAATTATGTTTGGCATAAATTAGAACATGATCAATTTGATTAGTATGGGTATTACATGGAACAAGTTTAGTAGCTGCATAGATATTTTTATAAGAAAAGGACGTGCTCTTTATGATCAAATCATGTAAGATAAGAAAATCAATTAATTTACTTCCATTACTATTACTTATATCATGTAAATCAAATCCTCTTGCTCAATTTTAAATTTACCCTATCTGTCTGTGTAACATTCAAATCAACCATAATGACGTTTACATCGTATTTTGTTCATCTGCTATAAATTTTGCATTAATTTTCATAATTGTCTAAATTTTCTCATTAATCATAATAAATTTTCCTTTTCCTCTTCCATTTTACTTCCAGCAAGGACATATGCTCAGATAATAGAAAAATTAAAGGACATCCTCTTAATTCTGATTTTATAAGGCCTTGAAGAAACCGATTCCTGCTCACAATAAAGTCAGTTCCCTCAATATGTTTTTTGGTGTGACAACTGTAAAAAACAATATTATTTCTTTTACTCAGTGTTCCATTTCCAATCCATATTATTTCTTGCACGGCAAAAAAATCAATATTATTTTGGTCAATCTGTTGTAACAACGATTGCAAAGAATTTTCTCTATAAAGAGACAAATCGTTCCAGCTTCGAAATCTCAAGTCCATCATTTTTTTCCTTAGTCGTTTGTGGGAAGTCATCCGGGTTGTTTTTTCATCACATTTCATAACAAGAAGTTTTACAGAATAGAGTTGGCAACTCTAAGTCAAACCACCAATTTGCAACAGCAGTTCACCGATATATTCCTCAAAGTCAGGGTACCCGACTATACAGGCGCAGGATACTCATTTTTCCCCTCCTTAAAATTTGCATGAGCTACATTGGGACCATTCTTTCAAACCCGGTCACCACACGATTGCCTTATGATGCATAACAACAATGAAATTTTAGAATTCAGATACATAAGTTTATAAAAGTAAGCAGTATAAAATCAAAAAGTTAATAATGATACATTTTTCTATAACTTTTCAAAAAACGTTTTTCGTTCCTTGGCTATTTTTTTACTGTTGATAATTTCTCTACTTTTATTTGTAATAATTTGTTCACTAATTTTTCTACATTCTTTGTATACTTTTACTTTGTTTCAAAATAAAGTAAATGTTAGTAGTTCTTAACAAATCACTTATTCAGAAAAAATATAATAATCAAAAAATTGTAAATTATTAAACTCCAAAATATAAGTATACATTAATAATTATTAATACAAATATATCAAAATATTTTACAACTTAATATTAATTTTTGCTTTGCTGTCCAAATATTAAATTGGGCCACACCGTTACTGGTCATCCAAAAATTAATAAGACTAGAGTTATTACAAAAATATTCATTTGTTCGATAACACATTATACAATGATAAATAGACTTAAATAACAGCCTCTTGTGAATTGTGGACAGCGAAAAAATCAGTAGTTAGCATAACCATCATTGCTGTCCCTAATTACTGTCATATCTCTCGAAATAAAACAAACACCCATCAGTAAAAAATAGTATCTTTCCATTCCCTTGTATATGTTCATTCTTTTTTTTAATCATCAATGTTATAAATACCTATAATTTTGAATCGCAATGGTAACGAAGCAATGGGTGGTTTGTGGACTTCTAATCCAACCACAAATGTTATCGAATAGAGAATCAGTGGACCCCGAATAACGCGCAACATATTAATCTGCTGTGCTGTGATTCATTATGAGTTTGAACGATCCATCATTGGCATGCGAAAAATATACTTCTTATCAGTTGCAGTTTGGAAAAAAAATGGGTGCTATCAGTGCCAACGGTACTACGTTCTCACCTGCATCCAGCGATTACAGATCCACATCACAGACTTCATTTAACACGATCACTAATTTTTCATAAGGATAATCTGCCATTACTTTAGGCTACTTTTCTTTGTCAAAAGACATTCGATTTCTTCTACGTTGTATAGACATATATCTTATTTAAGAAAAAATAGAAAAATTCACTTTACTTAATTAAGATCGTCAGCCTCTTCTCCTTTTATAGAGCTTACACGAGGCAAACAGTCACCTATTATGTGTGAATGCACTGAATGCTAATAATTTTGACCCCATCACGCAAGCGGATGATTCAAATTTCACATTATTTGCATACTTCATTCAGGATATTATATTTTCAATGACTAGCAGCGTAGAAAAAAATAGGTATTTTTTAACTAATATAAAAAGGATTTGAGTTTATAATGAAAGGAGGAATTTTCACTATTTTAAATAACTATGTATTCATAAAAATAATTTCCTTAGCACAATTGTATAAATCCTAAGGAAAAAATGGAACTAAATTTCATAATATTATATTTAATTAACTCATTTTAAATGAATATGATACATAATAAAGCAAATTGGGGAATGTTAAAGGAAACTTTAAAATTATTTCAAAAATTGTGAGTTTCCCATAAATAATATAATTTCCTTCAACAATATTCTTTTTAAAAACGTAAATGCAAAATGTAGCAGAGGATTTAAAAAACTTAAGAAGTTTCGAGAATTTAGAAAAATGGAATTCACAGAAAATGATTTCCTGGAAGTGCTTTCAACTTTTGATATGCCTGCATTTGAAAGAAATATATATAAAATAAAGACAAAAAAAAGGAATATTTTCGAGATTTCTCCCGATTTTTCTTAAGTACAGTGGACAAAATGTTAAACGAAACAACTTTTTGTTCTGAGGAAAACTGCTTCTTCAATTTAAGGGAAGTAAAAAAGGAAATATGATCTACTGGATACGAGGAAAAAATTCAACATGTGAATGATGTATAAGTTTAAAGAGATTGACATATAGATCTCTAAATAAGAGCTCATAGTATATTTTATTAGTTAAATTAATAATAAATATATTATATGGAGAATAATACATTGAAAATACCAAAATGGAAATCAATACATTGAAAATAGGAAATATAGTAAATAGATGGGAAAATGTTCAATATATATCTTAAAATTTAAAAGAAAATAATACATTGAAAATACAAAATATATTAAATATATGGAAAAATGTTTAATATTTCAAAGAAAAATTAAAAAAATTTTTTCTTTGAAATCATCAAATTTTTCTTCATCAGGGGATGTTGACCACATTGACACAAAGTATGGCTTTTCAACTATAATTAATTAAATTTTAATAATTCTATTTTAGCTGCTTTTGCGTTGAATATATTGCTAAATATTTTCATCTATTCTTGTAGTTTTCAATTCTATTTCTAATCTTGCATTATATATGTATATATATATATATATATATATATATATATATATATATATATATATATATAGCGACGTAAGAAAATGGTAGTTAAAACAAAACAAACATTTATTACATTAGACATAATTAGGATTAGTTACAAAAAGAAAACACTTAATAATTATAAAATAATAAACAAGATAACATAGTACCAGGGTGGTACAAAACAAACGTATTTAGGAACCGGATGGTTCGTCCTTCCATTCCTCACATCTCTCTCCTCATCTCATTTGATGTTGTAGGTATATTGGGCAGCAGCGCCATCTACTGTCAATATTGTTAATATGGGTCTGTTACATATGTATACACACACACACACACACGTGTGTGTGTGTGTGTGTGTGTGTGTGTGTTAAGAATGTACGGAAATGTATGAATATATATATGTGAGTACAAGTTTTTTTTCTTTGTTTCTGAATAATATAAAGTAACAACTGTTCAGATATTCACTTTTATTCAATAATTTCTGTACTAGATGATCATAATTTATGTGTTCACAAAAGCGTAAAATTTCTTACTAAATTTTTAAGGAATATTTCACATATTCTGTATCCTTAACTTATTTTTACTCTATAATACTAGATTGAGAATAATTTAAAATATTAAATAGTAAAATTTGTTTTTGTAACTAAGTGATATTAGTTAGAGCTATTTTATAGTAATAGAAAATAACAAAAATGTTTACGTTTATATTCCTGATATTATCACTTCTATAATAATATTTGTTAATCCTAAGAGGGAGAAATGAAATCAAAAAAAGTATATAAACTTTTAACTTTCTTATAATAATTTTGACTACAGTATGATGCTCTATCACAAATAGCCAATGAAATAAAATTCCTGGGAATTATCTTTAACCGAAAATTAGCCTTGCTTCTGCAAGTTTTGCATTTGCGGAAGTAGTTCGAGTGATCGCTTATCCTCAACGAGCTCTCAAATACATATTGGAATGCTTGGTCAAATCAATGAGGATTCCCTCTTTCCGGTTTATCAGTCATTTATTTTATCTTGCTCTGACTCCTAATGCGTTGTTTATGGATTAGCTAGGTTTTCTGTTTTGTGAAGATTGTGGTGACTGTTCATCACTTTGTTTTAAGAATAAGTTCATGTGAATTCCGCACATTTTCCGTCCAGAGTGTATATGCAATTTGCCAATAACTGCCTTTAGACCTGAGTGGAATACAGCACTGTTTCAATTAACACGCAAAAATTATTTCGGTCTCTCATCATATATTACTTTCTATGATACTTTCTTCTGCACTTAGACTTTATGATGCTTGACCATTCAACATCCCACTTTTTCCCCCTTGATCCAGTTCATACATGTGGCATTCAGACTTAGGAGTGTTATGATTCCAACCATGAGATCTTATATATTAATACATCAAGTGAAACTCGAATTGAGGCAATTGATCCTTTTATTTATCAGCCTAGTTATGATCCAACAACTCTTTTTAGTAACATCTTCTCACTTTCAAAAATCAGACACAACACTTATTGTTTTTCAGCAGTTCTTCTCATCGCTGTCAGTATTAATCATATACACACTAGTATTCTATTCACAGATGGTAATGCAACAGCAAAACATGTTAGCTGTGAAAATTTTTATTGATGATACAGCTTTTTGGTGCAGACTACATTCTTAATGTTACATCGTTATTGATGAAGCAACTGTATTATTCTATGCTCTTCAGCATGTGAATACAGATAACCATCATCAATGTTGTGTGTACACTGGCACTATTAATGTTTAGAAGCTTTGGGAAACAATACTTGTATTTGCCATTTTGTTGTGTCAAATACTTTTAGAGCATTAAAATTTCTTGCTGACAAGGAATATAACATTATATTTTATTGGATACCAAGTCACATGTATCTTGAAAGAAATGAGAGAGCAGATGCAGCTACTTAGGAGGCATATACCCAATTCTACCACCAGTTCCGCTCTCTGAACTGAGAAAGGGTATTGAAATGTTTATTTATTCTCTTTGGCAAGACTCGTGGAGAATACAGGTCGGCAACAAACTGCATGCCAGTTTTCCATCCCTCATCTCATTATAATATTTACCGTCAAAAAGTGCTAATGTTCATTTGACTCGCCTTCGTATCGACCTCACGTGTTTCATACGCAGACATTTATTTCTCAGTTATTTAAATCCATAGTGTGAAACGTTTGATGCTGTATTTACAGTTTATCATATTTTAATTTCATGTCGTGATTTTAATATACAACGTTTACGCTTTTTTAATACTGACATTTTAACATTAGTTGATTTATTAGAGAATCCTAGCCATTGAAACCTGTTTTTATATATATATATATATATATATATATATATATATATATATATATATATAAAGTTTATAACAATCATATATAAAATATTTTTGTTTTTAATGTAAAGTATTATTCCTACATGAAATCATAGTTTTGGCGTAGGTTATCTTATTTTGGACTTTGCGCCACGATCTCCAAACAACCATCTATAACAGGAATAGCGAACCAATGGCACGTTTGAAAATTTTGACGGCAAACACAAAAACATTAATTTTTATAAGTTATCTTTTTTGATAGAAATGAATTAAAAATTATTAATCTTAATTTACAGTTTATGATATAAATTTGGATAATTGAATACCTATCTTAGTATGTTAACTAGAAACGTCAACTTATACATTTTATTATTAAACTATAGCATGAAATCTCTCAAAGTACACATAGATGCGCATTAGATAAAATTTTTTGCGTATCCAGTTTCGTCTTCTAAAGTCATGGCATGTTGTTGCCATCGCAAAGCTCGAATCAGACGACAAACAGCATTGACCATTTTTAGTAAACCATTGTCTTTGAAACTTCAGTGACTTGTTAAAAATATAACCATTTGTTGCAAATAGATATGGTGTTATTTTTAGGTAAATAGTTTTACATATTATTTCCTATTTTATATTCTGCTTTCGTTTGCAAAAACATATTGCGTCACGACTGAGGTTTTAACCTGTAACAACAGTAAGGTTTTAAAAATTATTAAACTTATTAATTTATTTTACTTATTTTTGAACAATAAAATATTTTAATATTATGCGAATTTATTTTATAATTTTAAATGTGTAAAATATAGAAATAATTATTAAAATTACCTGATATTAATATATTAATTATTATATTCTAGTGTTGGTAATATTTTTAGTACTTTAATATGTGATGAAATATGTTCTTGCAAATGAATGCAGAATAAATTATTTATTTTATAATCATATTATTAAAAAATATTTATTTTTTAGAATTTTTTATTATGACTAGTTGAATAAAGAAGTTGAAATTATCCAAAACATGCAGTAACAAAGAATTTCAAGCTTGGTGGACCGATAATGATTGAAAAGGACAGTAAAGCAATTTGTTTTTTATTTCTAAGACTGTAGTCTGTAGAACATTTTCAATAAAGTAGCATTATGAAACCAAACATAAATTTCTTCTCAATCGAAGTGTAGAAGAGCAAAAGAAGTATACGTGCCTTAAAAGGAGTAACGTGACTTAAAAAAAAGTGTTTAAACTATTTCTTTAATGAAATGTATTGAAGCTCAATCAAACATCATTGCTTCTAGTTATCATGTTTTAAAAACTATTGCTCAATATGCGAAACCTTTTAATGAAGGCGAATTTTTAAAAGAGGCTTGGCTGCAATGTGTAACAATCTTATTCGATGATTTCGAAAACAAAAGAAAAAATTATCCAAAGATTTAAAGACATGAAGATAGCTAGGAATACTGAGAAAGAGAGATAATTTTGGGTGTGGCGAAAATGTAAATTTTCAACAAAATATTCATATAAAGTCTTGCGATTTTGCATCCATCTGCCTTGACGAGTCTACTGACATAACAGGCTCTGTTTAATTAGCAATTTTTGTACGTTATTTTGTTAAAAACAATATTAAAGAAGAGTTATAAAGTTTATCAACTTAAACAACAACAAAAAGATGAGACATTTGTAATACAATTATAGATGCAGTGGAAAAAAAAGAAATATGTCCTTCTAAAACTGTATCAGTTACTACTGACGGTGCTCGCAGTTTAACTGGACGGGGAAATAGATTTATAAATTTATTTACAAAACATATTGGACACATAATTCTTTATTTTTATTGCATTATTCGCCAACAACCGTTATGTGCCAAAACAGGTTTAAAAATGTTTGATTATATTTTGAGTTTTGTAATAAAATTAGTCAATTTTATATCAACATGAACACTAAATAAAATAAAATTTCAAGAACTGTTAAACGAGGTAAACCCGTCGTACAATAGCTTACTGTTATAAAATAATGTATGCTGGCTATGCCACGGAAATGTTTAACAAAGATTTGTAGATTGTTTGGAGGACATAAGATTATTTCTAAATAATGAAAACATTATTGACCAATAGAATCAATTATGAGATGTTTAATGGCTTTTTTTTTCATTGATTTATTCTCTCCCTTAAATGTATTAAATATAAACCTACAAGGTGTTAATAAAACAGTAATTATAATGTTTGACTTAATCAAAGCGTTTGAAGTGAAATTACAGATATTTAATAGTGATAATATATATATATAGTATATATATATATATATATATATATATATATATATATATATACAAATTATATGAGACTGCTTCATTTACTAAATTTAAAATAACTGAAAATAATACTTAGATAAATGAAAAATGTCATTTATTTTTTTAAAACAATTAAAAGTATTTGAGACCCATTTATGTGAAAATTATAGGGTTTAATGTTGCCAAGGAATTCTCTAATTGTCTTTTGACATTTTGCTTAATCGTTTTTTTAAAGATTAAATATAGTTAATCTTAAAAGTAAAAGAAATTAAGAAAAAGAACAATTAAGCTCTTTATAAATTGAATCTTTTAATAAATTGAAGTTAGATTCTATTTAATTTAATTTAGTGAGACATTTTTTTATTTTAAATGAATAATCCTATAAAATTAAGTTAAACTTTTATTGTATGTATATATATATATATATATATATATGTGTGTGTGTGTGTGTGTGTGTGTGTGTGTGTGTGTGTGTGTGTGTGTGTGTGTGTGTGTGTGTGTGTGTGTGTGTGTGTGTGTGTGTGTGTGTGTGTGTGTGTGTGTGTGTGTGTAAATTTATATTTCTTTTTACACCATTTCTTTTCTACACACAAATCACAAATTATCTTACTGTACTTTTTATAATTTAACATTTAACTTCAAGCATGCCATTAAAAAAAGTTATATTTTAAAATGCAGTAGTTTTTTTTTTAAATATGACTTTTTAGTAATTTCGTGCAGTAGGTTCCACAAATTAAGTATAAATCATTACTTCTAGTTATATTGGTGTTAATAAGATAAAAAAATATTGTTATAAATGTCATAGAAATTAATTTAATTTGGAAGTAATTGTAATTCTTATTAAATTAAAAAAGTAAATGTATAATTGCAGTACTGTGTAGCATTTACTATAGACGTTTTTTATGTTAACAAAGTATTGAAGAAATAATGATTCTACAAGTCATGATGCTTAATATTATAACTTATTAAGATTTGCGTACGCAAACCAAATCTAATTATCTATGATTCTTTACACACACACACACACACACACACATATATATATATATATAGATAGATAGATATAGATAGATAGATAGAAACAATTTTCATTAAAATTTAAAAATACATTTCACAGCCACAAAATTACATTTTTCAATATAAATATATAAATTTTCTAGACAAAATTTTTCAGAAAAATTAATTGTTCATGTAAATTTCTAGTTGATGTGATTTTTACGTGTATTAAATTTAAAGCATTAAATAGCAGATGAGAAAAACTTTCCCAAATATATTTCAAATGCAAAAAGAAACTTCATTTAGCTTTTAGTTCCAGATTTTCAAGTCAAAAGATTTAGAAAATATTTATTGAGGATATCAATCTATGTAGAAAGAAAATCAAGAAAGATACCAACATCAGAGTTTAAGCTGAAACATCTATCAAGCTGTAATTCTGGAAAACTCAATGTGTTCACTTTATCTAACAACTTACAAAAGCAAATCCATCCATTTGGTTTAACTGGATAAAATCGTAAATAACAAATATATAGTAGAAAATTCTCTAACTATATAAGATAGCAATACTAGTATAATTTCTAAAGATAAATAGCATTATACAAAAGTCATAAGAATTCATAAATATTCCTTTACAAAACTTTATATTTCTATAAAACATTTGATAGCATTTTCATATTTAACAAAGTATTCCTTTATAAACATAATATTAAATATGTGTTTGTACTATATTTTAATTAATTTTGTAACAGAGAAATAATGTTCTTAGAAAATGATATTTAATACAAAGTTCATCTAAATATTTCGTCAGTAATGTGCCAGTCAATATAAATATATTCTATTGTAATTACGGAAATTTAATAAAAATGAAGTTAAATTTTAAGAAAATACTTTTTAACACGTTTTCTTGTCTGTATATCGGGATTAAATGTTGATGGTACTCCGCTTAACGACATAATTCTCAAGTTTCATGAACTTTTAATAATATGCCAAATTTACCATAAAACAAATCCTACTGGTAAATAGAAGATATTAAAGTAAAAAATGGAGGGATAAGAGGGGCTAGTAGATCATAATTTCTATTAATTCTCTCGTCCCTTTAGAATCTGTAATTATTTTACCATAGAAGTTCTTCTCATTAAATTTCTGTATAAGTGATTAATTTCTGTGTAACAGATTCTAATTTCTGTATAACAAATTTATGTGTATCCCTTTCTAATTTTTATATTATATTGTATTTCTATGTGTTAAGCATTGTGTCTCAGAAATGTTACGCTCCACAGATTCGCATGACTATAATTAGTTTCAAAATTGTAATTCCGTAGAATCATGATATTATATTTTACTAGACCGTTGTCAGGTCTTTTAGATTGCTTATATTACTCTTGAAATAGTTTAATACTCTCAATTATTACAAAACTTCAAAGACATCAAGTGACAAGTTTAACACCTTGATGGTCCTCTCTGTTTCATCCCACCATAAAGTATTGCAAACTTCAAATCTATAATATATTGATTCTTTCAAGTAACATCTATAAAGGAAATCACGAATATATTATACAAGCGTATCAAGCCATGAAAATAACATTAAGGCAGCTATCTCTTGCAATGAAATAAAAAAAATAACAATGTCAATACAAATTACATAAAAAATAATTTGGTATTCAAAGCTCAGACGATAACTATCTTCTAACAAATAAGCATTATTCACATATAGCAGCAAACATCGGTTCAAATTCATAAGCAACACTCCTAGATATAGCTAACACAAACTATACAACTTACTAATGATATCTCTAAGAATTAATTTTAAAAAAAATTCAACTTTTCTCTCTCAGTTGCCTAAGGGATCACAATAGTATACTAAGAAATGAATTAGATGATACACTGACTAAAACGGCAGGTGTCAACGTAGAGACAGATGGTCTATTCCTGCAGGAAATATAGACTTCCCAACTGGGCGGCAACGTGGCATCCTAGTTTGGATCCTACACGTGCTGCTTCGTGAAACTCTGTCCACGGCGTTCCTACAACCTACTGACTCGATTCTGTTCTCACTCTGTATAATGCATATCATTTCGGAATGCAAATCACTTGTTCTTCGCTGCTATCACACCCTGTTTGCTAAATTTTATAAGTTTCTGGCAAATACTTAATGATGTTGCATTTTCAAAGCCAGGCAATGTACATATCTTTATATTGTATATATTTATAAAGAAACAAAAGTCCTTATTAAAAGATAATCGCTAAAAGTTTTAATTTTTTAAAATTTAACAAAATGCCAATAATGAATTTTGACATTTCAATGCAGAAATGTAAGTATGTTTCCCTTATAAGGTATTATATATATATATATGTAACAGACCCATATTAACAATATTGACAGTAGATGGCGCTGCCGCCCAATATACTTACAACATTGAATAATGTATGAGATAGTATATAATTACAACATTGAATAATGTATGAATAGATGAGGATAGTGATGTGAGAAATGGCAAGGAAGAACCATCCGGTTCCTAAATACGTTTGTTTTGTACCACCCTGGTACTATGTAACCTTGATTTAATTTTATAATTATTAAGTGTTTTTTTTGTAACTAATCTTAATTATGTGTAATGTAATAAATGTTTGTTTTGTTTTAACTTCCATTTTCTTACGTCGCTACATATATATATCTATACATAGATAGATATTCCTTCTGAAACTTTCGCACTGTGTAATAGACAATAATATTTCAATAATTGTGATGTATTACGAAAGTTTAGTAAAATTTGAAAGTTTGTATATACATTTTTTTATAAGCAAAATATATGTAGTCATTTTTTATATTCTTCTAAATATTAAATATTTCTCTGATTAAATATATTTTAACAAATGTTATTTTGCTAAAATAAATAGCTTTAAAACTCTGCTTAAATCTCTACAAATTAAAAAGGAAAATATTACTTAACTTAATATTGCAAATTTTTTTCTTGGCTTGCATGCTTACATCTATGTACAGAACCAAGAAAACTTATTAGTTATATTTATAAAAACAAGTGATATCGCTACTTTAGAAAGTATACTATATCGAGTTGGTTTTGTAAATAGGGGTGTATAAGTGTTACCTGTGACAGTAATTTTGAGGTGTATATATATATATATATATATATATATATATATATATATATATATATATATATATATATATATATATATATATATATATATATATATATATATATGTATATATATATATATATATATATATATATACAATTACTAATATTTTATATTATTGGATTTTTATTAGATATTTTATTCGTATTTGAATGATCCTTAGAATATAAGGAAAACTACAATATGTCAAAAAAGTCAAGTTCATTTAACTCTTTATGTAGTTTATATGTAAAATTTAAATTAATGTAATTTTAAAAGTTTTTAAACATATAAATGTATGATAAATTCTCAATATTAAAAGATAATAAAAATTGTCGATAATATTCAAATATTTTAAATTCTCAAATATGTTAAACTTGCATTGAGAAAGATATATGCAGTTAAAAAAACATAAAACGATGAGTTGTCTTAAGTTCTTACGCTTCCTAAGATTTCTTTACTTATAGTAAAATTAAGAACATAAACAATAATTTTTCTCTAATTTTTATAACATTTCATATAATTGTTAGAAGAGTATTAAATTATATATCTTCTTAGCAACAATAATATTGAATCATTAAATAATTGAACTTTAAAACAACTCATTTGAATGCTTTGATTCATAGGTGTTCCCTAACATAGTCATTATTTGATTCGACAGGCTATTTATACCTATATAATGTCAAAGAGAGATTGATCTGGCAATTTGATTATACTACTCTCTAATTAAAACTCTTGTACATAAACTGTGTCATGTGAATTTGCGTCACAATATTTCAGAGTCATTAAAATTACTTACAAAATAATTAATGTCAAAAACTTTTGGTTTACTCAGTTTAAACTATATTCGAGGAAACGCATTTGCATTAATCATATTGTTTTCTTGGTGTCTAAATGGAACTCCATTATGATATATCAATGAATAGAGCGTACCATTGTAACAGCTTTGATTATATGTAGTTTATATAATAGTGTTGACAATTCAATCATTGCTATTATACCGAACGTACGTATTGCTTTCAGGTACTACATTAAAGCCGAAACTATTTCTCATTGTCTGCACTTTTACATTTCGTGCAATACTTTAATAGTCATTTTATTTGTATATAGGGATAAGTATCTAAACAAAAATCCTTATTTGTTCAAAGTTAATAAGGATCTTCTTACTAATTATTTCTTGCATTGAGAATATTCTTAATAGTAGATATTATCTTTACATCTATTATTAATTATTTATTTTGACACATTTACTACTTACCTTCTAGAGTTTATTATTTTGCGGTTTTACATTCAAAAATATTTCAATAATATTAGCTTCTAAGGTATAAAATTCTGCATTTGAGAGAGATTAACATGTTCAGATGCATAAGATATAGATATCTTCAATATCGTCATCACACATTATAATTTTTAATTGCTACATATCAATTTGTTGCAATAAATTGTTAAAGTATCATTTGAAAAATGTTAAAAATAAATGATACTTAAAATTGCAATTGAATTTAACGGCATTTTCACAAAAGACATATAATTTCTTTCTATTTCTTTTAATACACTTATCCACAATTATGCTATGAAATTTTATGTTTCAAAGTTGTGTTATGTATATTTAATCATCGCATAATATTAGTTTACATTACATGAAATTATCATTTATGTTGAGTCTTATACAAAACATATGCTATATGTATACATTACTTATACACAAAAACTATAATGTCTTCCTAAAATTTTGTCTTTATTTATTATGCTTATCTATTATTGTTATCATGTAATATATATATATATATATATATATATATATATTATATATATATATATATATATATATATATATATATTTACACGATTAAAATATTTTAGTTGTACCATGAATTTAATAATAGGGTTTAATTTCTCTCCCAACAGAATTCACTTGTGAATTCTCTCATAGATAATCCCTGATATAACACTACAAAGAAATTGAAAAATTTCAGAAATAGGTTGGTGATTTTTTTTAATTTGGTTAACTTCAATAATATAAACAATTCATATTTTTACTATTATCTTTAAGTATATAAATTAATTTGAATATCAAATAATTTGTTCTTAAAAGCAATATACATATTGAACAAAAGATCCAATTTTTTATTAAAAAAAATCTACTTATAAAACATTCAGATTATTAAATTACATCATTTGTCAAAGAAATGTAAATAAAATAATCATAAATTTGATGGTTGATCAAAAAAAACAGAATAAACAGCAAATAATATTTAAAACTCAAACTTTCTTAGCATTGCTTAAAATACATGTAAAATAATTGTAAAAATAATATCATTATATATTTAAATAACATTGTGTGTTTTTATTTATATATTATTTATTTATATAAGTACAATACCAGGTAAAAGTTTAATCATTTTTAATATATATATATATATATATATATATAATTTAATAAATTATTTTAATTTAAAAATCAACACATTACTTTTTTTTATAAAATTAATTTCAACTTAATAAATAAAACTGAGTATTTCATTTAAATAAAAAGGAAAAGGCAGCCACAAAAAATAAGTATTTTTATTAATATTATTATTATTCAGTTTATTTTTTATTATATAACACTTTATTATTTTTATTTGTGAAGCATTTTATGAGTATTTTACATGATCATATAATACTAAATGATAGTATATATTATATATATATACATATATATATATATATATATATATATATATATATATATATATATATATATATATATATATATATATATAAATATATATATATATGTATATATATAAATATATATAAATATATACACATATATATACATATATACATATATACATATATATATATATATATGTATATATATAAATATATATATATAAATATATACATATATATATATATATATAAATAAATAAATAAATAAATATATATATATATATATATATATATATATATATATATATATATATATATATATATATATATATATATATATATATATATATATATATATATATATATATATATATATATATATATATATATATATATATATATATATATATATATATATATATATATATATATATATATATATATATATATATATATATATATGTATATAAATGTTTATTGATTAAACAAAAAAATAAGACGAAAATTTCAAAGATCTTAAAATAAGAATATTTTCTACTTTAGATTCAATTTTTGGAATAATAATTTCTAATACATATTACATGTACCAGAATTATATGCTCAAAAATTTGATACATTTCTATTTACGAATTTTATTTTTATTATAAACAATAATTTAAATTTAATTGAAGAGCTGTTTCTGTGCATATCATGCAGGGAATTCAAGAATTATCTCATTTATAGTAGAAAATCACTTAACAAGCACATTTACGCACAAAAAAAATTTATATAAAATTTGTGATTAAATACATAATGCTGATAAAAATTTTAACATACTCAGTTGCTTTCATTTTTATGGTAGCATTATGTTTCTGTTGGGTAAAATCAAAAGGTTTAAACTTTATTTTCCTAATGTGGTTTAAATTAACATGTTAAATATTGTACTTTTAGGTGGTTTTATGAAAATATTTACTGCACACAACTTAAAATATTTTCGATAAATATCAGAAAAATGAACATAATCTAAGGTGCGTATTTTCGTCTAAATCTTTATTAGGAAACAACATTAAAAATTCTAAAGATCTGGCGAGCTCATGTGATAATCCATTTCGACATTAATTTATACCTTAGCTATTAAGATGCAATAATACTAACAACAAGTAATATGGGCATTAATATCTGCAAATATTCGTACCCATGATTAATGATATATATAATCATTGTTATTAAGATTGACAGTTGATTATAAATGGTAATGCTTGCAAAAAGGACTTAGGATCAAGGTTTTCAGAGGGCAAATATGATAAAAGATTTCTATTTATAGAAGAATTGGATCAATGGTTATAAAAATATGTTGAATACGTAATCCATGAGATTGAAAAAGTTTAACTTCCAAGATAAGTGTTGTAACCAGATAAAACTATAGTATATGAAAATATATGAAGTTTTTCTGGATGCATATGAAATACATTGTTTCCCTTAAATATACTTTATTGTAAATTTAAAAAGAAATACATGTTTTTTGTGAAAAATAATTATGACAGTCTTCTCCGGATTATACGGTAGTACTTGCATAAATATGTATAATTAAACATTTTTCTGTAGTTTTCACTGATTTTAGGTCATCAAGAATAACAAAACTATAAATGTGCAAAAAACATGTGTACAAATATGAGTGACTGAATTTAATCTACTTTTATACAGACACTGTTCTGTTGACAACTTAATATATTTGTCAAAAATCAAAATTTTGTTTGTAGTTCAATGGATGAAAGCATATAAACTTAAAAATATTGTACTTTAAAATCATGTAGCCTGTATTGTAGCATTGTTCACTTTTATTATTATGCGAATATTTTCATTTACGTTTAATGCATTCATCAAGTTTGTAAAATAAGTAGCATCCCCACTGTCGTACAAAAATTAAATAATTTGATACTTTAACACATTTTTGACTTTTTTCTCAATACATTTTGATTTAGAGCTTCAAAAATACAGATTAAAGTACATTTTGTCTTATTTTTCAGTTCTTAATTATTTAAAAACAAAAATTCCATGTAAAAATGCAATTATATTCTATAAAATAAGTTTAATAGCTAAAGCGTAAAATAAAATTTTGATGAAAGTTAAATTGAAAAATTTATGAATATTTCACATTGTATTTTGATATAAATATATTGTAATAAAAATTCGTATGACAACCCCATCATAGAAATTATTTTATTCTATAAAAACATTGAAATTTAAAATGTAATTTCTAAGCTAATTTCCGTCGATATCATAAAATTAATTTTTTAGGATCTTAAATTAATAAACATTATTGTGTGAAATTAACAATTATAAATAATGAATTCTTATTGAAGTTACTTAATCTGTAATGTGTAAATGTATAAGTCATATGTTAAAGTATAATAGAAAATTCGAATGGGATTATTTGTCAGAAATGAGTACTGTACCACCTGTGATCACTATAGTTTAATATTGAATGGGTTTTAAGGGTATATATATATATATATATATATATATATATATATATATATATATGTACCCACAAAACCCATGTATATATATATATATTATATGTATGTATATTATATATATATATGTATATTAAATATATTATATATATATATATATATATATATATATATATATATATATATATATATATATATATAGATAGATGGAAAAAAGCAAGAAATACAGCGACATAATAATCTGCAATGCATAAAAAATAAAAATATATGCATAAAGTAGTGTCACAAAGTTAGCAAATTTTTGATTATCCCGAATTTAAACGCAAACAAAGCACACCATTCTCATCTAACAATTGTAATTTTTATGTAATACCAGGATTAAAAATGTGTGTATATACATGAATGTTTTAATGATATTTGAGAAAGTCATAACTCAAAAAGAAAAATAACTATAAAGATAAACTAAATGTAATAAATACAAAATATAGTATACCTCTTCAGAGTTATTCGTTCCTTCAACGTTATATAGGGACCCTTAATTAAATTCATCGTCTACTTTAACATAACAGATCCATATCTTTCAAACTGATCCAATTTCAGAATAATATAATAAGTATTTGAATATAAGTTTGCAAAAATATCAGTTCATTATTTATATTTCCATTAAAATAATTTTCATGTTTTTGGAAATTGTATCTATTTTATTAACCTTTAATAAGATAAAAGATTACAACAAGAACGAAATATTATCAGATCGTAGAATTACAGAAAAACAAAAAAATACGATATTTGAAATACGGATTATTTTAAAATAACTTTTTCTCTGGAAGTTTTGAAATTATGTTCGCATTACATAAAACAAAACAATAAATGATGTTTCTAAAATACTTGTGTTTAAAAGTATATTATAGTTTCATTTAATACAAATATAATACATAGTTATATATTTATATAAAACCAAATATTTTAAGCACATTATTTTAAAAAAAGCTTTTATAATATATTTCAGAATAAATACTAGAATATTTGCGCAAATTTTAAAGATTGCAAAAATTAGTTATCTTTTTTATTTATGTGTTAGGTTGTCTGATGAGTAGCGTTCAGCACTATTTTAGATAGCGTAACATGACAAAGGAACTCAGATCAGTTTTATTCTGGTTGCTCATTGTCCTGTTGGGAGTTTCATCGTAAGTATGCGTTTTGATTTATGATATTATATCTAAATTATATAAACTCCTATTTTAGTATAACTTTCCTTAAAATATTGCTATTAAATATGATGATATTAATTTTACCATAAAAATTTTAAAATTTTTTAAATTACAAGTTTATAATTACGAGCAATTTAAAGAAACAATTGACAGTAAAACATTTCTATTTTCAATATATGTTTTCCGAGGTTCACTCTGAAATTTTAGAGATACAACTAGGTTTTTAAAGGTATACTTACAAAATTTTAGGTGTGTTCAAAGTAGTCTCCTCCAACATCAATGCACATTTGTAGATGAAATTTCCACAGATTAAATTCCTCAAGCCCATCCTTTTTTGGAATAGATGAAAAAATGCCTTTATAGCCACATCAATTTCTTCTGAATAAAAACGACGTCCACGTAAGTTCTTTGTAAGGTTAAAGAATAACCAAAAGTCTCACATAGCTAGATCAGGTGAATAACGGCAGATGTCCAATCACTTTAATTTGTTTTTGCTTAAGAAACTCAACTGTTAATCCGGCTGTATGTGAAGATGCATTGTCATTGTGAAACATTAGTCCCCTAACATTCAGTTCTTGTAGAATCACTGGAAGACATTTAGTGGTATACCAGATTGCTGTTACTGTCATGTGTTCTTCCAACTTGATGGCTTCGACCAATCCCGTACTTCTGAAGAAAATGGCATACATCATTTTTTTCAGTGCGCGTTGTTTTTTCACCATTGTCGGCGTGGTGAATGTAGTGAATCCATCTTCAAAGACCCATACTTTGCTTTCTTGATGTGTTAGAACGTCAAAAAACGGGATGTACCTTTCATCACCTGTTATAATTTTAGAAATGATTCGGTGGCCACCATCACTGAGCAATTTAAGAGTTTCTTTACTGATTCTGACACGCTCCTCTTTTTGACGCTCAGTTATATTATGGAAAACCCAACGGCAAACTACTTTTTCATATGTAATTCTTCATGAGAATGATTCTGTGTATGGCTGCGGATCCAATGTTAAGTTCCTTCTGTATCATTTGATAGGTACAGCGATTATCATCCATTAACATTTTTCTTATGGCAGACACTTTATCCGGGATTACAGCAGACAGCGGCCTCCCTGCATGTTCTTCATCCTGAAGAAAATTGCGACCTCTTCTAAATTCTCTAAACCATCTGAATACAGTAGTACGAGCTGGAGATTCATCACCAAATGCTAATTGCAACCATTGAACGCATTCTTCTTCATTTAATCCTGCTTTAAAATCGTAGAAAATCATAGCGCGAAAATGTTCTCGCGTCATCTCTATTTTCTCTTCTGTTTAAAATTTATTCTACGCTAAAAAAGTTAAAGTAAGTCAGTGAAAAATCGTTTTCTGTGTTAGAATACTTTGTATTTTAAAATTAAACCGTTATTTTTATTTTGTAAATTCTCGTCTGCGCGTATCTCAAACATTTCAGAGTAACACTCGTATTATAGATTATAGTATTAAAAGTAATTAATTATTCTTTTTTTTTTACTCTTTCACTATATTTGTTTGTGAGAAATTGAAAAGTTAAGTAATAAGATTTAAAAATTAAAAATTACGTTTTAGAGCTCAATTGATGAGAATGGTTTGTAATAAATAAAACAGAGCTATAAAGTGCTTATGTACGTGTACTTGGATTTCTTAGCTCTAATTCTAAGGATTTTTATTAATGATTTATTTGTTATGAATAATATTATCTTGCAAAAATGTGTGTAAATTCTTGAAGTCCATCATGTTGTTCATACAATTCCGTTAATTTAAAATTTTGTCAGAGACATTCTCTTCTTTAACAATAAACAACAAAATTTTAATTTTTTTTTAAACATCCTTAATTTTTTATTATATGTCCTTAATAATATGGTAATAAAATAATATTTTAACCTAGCTTTGCTATTTATTAATTTTGTGAATTAATTTTTCGATTGAAATATATATTTAAAGATTTTGTTTGTGGAAATGATAAGTAATACTTATATATATTATATTTTAAGTAAATTAAATAAAATACATGGTGATAAATTTAAAAAAAACATTTGAAATTATTTCATTCAAAAATTGTAAGCAATTTAAATTTCAATTTTTCTTATAAATACTATACATTTTTTATGTAACATCATAAATTAAAATTTACTCATTTTAAAGATATAAAATTCTTTCTTTCGATAAATATCTTTCCACTCAAAAATTTACTTTTTTAATATGTTGTGGTTTTTATAAATAATGTTCTTTGCAAAATTATTTTCTGTATTCAGGAATAAAATGCATTTTGAAAAATTAAAAGTTATTAAAATGTTTTCATTAATAATACAAAAATATTTATTTAAATATTAAAAATTTTCTTCAACAATAGTAGTTTAATTTAAAGTTTTAACAAAACAATTTGAGAAATTTCTTTAACAATGTATTCTATTTATGTATAAATGGATAGATTTTATATTATTGTTCACAAATTTCATAAATGTAAAAAATTATCGTTGATTTTAAACTTCTAGTTTTCAATAGGCATCGCACAAAATATAATTTTGGAATAATAAAGATGGATAGTACAACTAATATGCAGTTTTCCTTCCTAGTATACTTTGCAGATATAGAATTCTTAAAAAATTTGGAAATAGAATTTATAGTAAAGGATAGCAATTGATATTTTTAAACTATAATAGATAAACTATTGTCCACATTACAGCCAAAATTCCAAATTTAAACTGACGCTGCTTCCTTTCAGAATGTATTGAGCAAAAAATAGTTTATAAAATTCATATGTCCATGACAAGATCACATTTTTGCTCTTACTTCCACCAAAATAAAACATAATTTTAATTGAAAATATACTTTTAAATTAGTCCAGTTTTGACTGGTAAAAAATAGTATGTGCAACGCACATAAATTATGTAACATAAAGTTTTGTATAAATTTCATTATATGTTGCCGTATAAACTTTATCATCTTCCATACCTTGTAGTATCAAAATGTTTCGGTGTTCTAGAAAAATTTTTAGAAGTTACAAAACATTTAAAGCTGCTAATTTATTGTGTTTTTTGACTTATTTTAATAACTTTGATAATGATAATGCTTCCAATTAGTGTAAAAGACCGGAATCATAAATATTAAACTTCACAAAATTTCTAAAATAATCACTTCAAAAGAAGTAGATAAAAACGAAGATAAAAAGCTATTTCTCATTACTATATTCTATTGTAATGAGCATGTAATATTTTTTCTAATCCTTCAATGCCTTTCATTCACGACAATTTTCTGAAATATTATCTTCAAAAGATTATTACAATTAAAATAAAAATTTAAATGATTAAACAATACGCTCAACAGTTTAACATTGTTTTTATTCATGTATTTGAAGTATAAAAGTGTAAAAAATGAAAACAATCATTCAGTTTTACCAAGTGTGGAATAGAAAACTAATCACCCAGTACAAAACTGGAAGCAAATCAGAAATAAATAAGAATTCATTATATAAACGCAAAATAAGATTTTATGTATTAAAATTATATTGATATTATAATAAATTTAATTATACATCAGTTAATTATTTTAACATTAATTGAAGTCTCTATTTCTTCAATTTTAACACAAAATGTTTTAAACAGTTTCACAAGTTAAACCAGTTATATAAAGCTATATAATGTTTACATATAATAGTGAGTGCCAATTTTTTATAATGCTTTAAAAAACAAATATGTGTCCCGAATATTTGAATGACAAAAGCTTTTGAAATAAATAGTATCCTAAAATAATTTTTAATATGCGCGCGCGCGCTCGCGCGTGTGTGTTTGTGTGTGTGTGTTGACACGTTTTTTTAATTAAAGTTTGCTATAAACTAAAATGCAAATGCAATCTTTTATTTCAGTAAATTACATAAAAATCATAAAACTCTTTGACACTTAAAAATCATGAAAATCATGAAACAATTGTATGTACCAGCATGAAGTGAAACTGAAATGAAGTTTAAAAACAATGCATGTAAATAAGTAATTATATATATATATATATATATATATATATATATATATATATATATATATATATATATATATATATATATATATATATATATATATTATACAAAATTAATAAATAAAAATGAGTATATTGCTTTAGAAAAGTCATACATATTAAACTAAAGTTTCTAAAAGTAAAAGGAAATGCACTGCTAGCCATCCAAATTGCAGCACCAAGAAAGACAAGAGATATCACAACAAAATTAATTTTGTAGAAAACATGCTGACCGATCATCAAATGATTAAATTTATAGACTTCCGTGAAGTGTGGTTAATGCCAAAATCAGTTTTCAGAGTAGCCGCCTTTATTGAAGATCACCGATGCCATATACTTCAGAAATGATTCAAAGAATGTTTGGATGTGTTCTTGGGGCACAGCAGAGAAAGCATCTTCCACACGTAGCCAGTGTTGATCTGGTGTGGCAGCTGGAGATGTAATCTGGATCAATCGTTAAACAACCATGGATCACATGTTTTCAATCAGTGAAAGATAGTGAGAGCGAGCTGGCCAGGGAAGCAATTTAACCCGGCGATTGATGAAGAACCCTTGAACGATACGTGTCACGTGCGGTCGTGCATTATCCTGTTGAAATATGGCTGTGGGCAAGCCCTGAAGATTAGGAAGGATAACTGGCTCTAACACATTGGAAATGTAGCTTTGACTGTTTAAAGTATCAGTAATTCTTTCAAGAAGTGTGCGAAAGTGGTATCCAATACCGCTCCATACCATAATACCAAGAGCAGGACCAGTTTGGCGGTGATTAATGCAGCTGTTCACATCCGCTCTCCACGGTATCTCTAGACTCGAATGCGACCATCGTAGTGTTTCAGACAGAAGCATGACTCGTCGATAAAGGTAATTTAATTTCATTCTGCCCTTCACATCATTCTTTCATGGCACCATTGGTGGCGGAGACATCTGTGGTTCAGCGTCAAGGATAGACGAAGCAATGGACGTCTTGTGGACAGACCACTCTGCTGTAAATGGCTTCGCGTCGTACGCGTAAGTACTGAATGTGCTGTGCTGTTGTTCGTGATATGGTTGAGTGATCCGTCACTTCCATGTGCACAATTTGCCTGCCATTACGCGAAATGGTGCATTAAGATGGATGCAATCGAACACATCGCTCCGTCGTACCCTCCTGCATCCAACGAGCACATATCGGCATTACAGTTGTTTGGTTTCGTCTAACACGACTACCGATATTTCACTGAATGATAATTCACAATCTCAGTAGGCCATTATCCTTCCTCTGTCGAACTCGGATTATTAATAAAGAAATTATCGCTACTTTCTATAAAACATATTTGATCATTTCTTTTTTTTAACTGCAAAGGAAAATTGCCGTACTTGAAATCGCCAAACCTTAAATAGCGCTTTGATGTTGCGCTACAGGCGCACATGATGTGCGTCTGAGTTGAAATTTTAATCATTTCTATATCTCACCTCCGCTAATGCACGTTGTAAATTCCATGTTATTTGCATGCTTCCTTCAGTGTGTTGCATTTATGGTGGCCAGCAGTGTATTTCAAACTTTGAAAATGAAAGATTAAAATCATGAACTTTATATTATTCTTATAATTAAGTGAATGTTAATATAATATAATGACATGAACAATGAAAGTATTTTGACTATCACATAAATTATTGAAAATGATATTATATAATAATATAACAAATATTTGTAACCGTGAAACATCGTGATAATATTCCGATAAGTATTTAAATAGTTATCGTAATTCTAATAATCATGTAACATTATTTCTGTTAAATAGAATATAAAATGAAGGAATTGAATAAAATGAAGAATGAAGATGAAGAAATAAATAATTTAATTGGTTTATTACATATTTACTTAAAAAATCAGTTAGCTTTAAACTCAATTAAATAAATTCATTCACTTACTTTTTGTGTAATACGATTATGAGAGAAAATAGTACTTTCTCAAAATGTACTAATTTTAGTAAATTGAAAATTTAACTTAAACTAAATTTTTCTTTTTTAATTTGTAACATCAAAAGAAATACATTTCACTACATGAATTATAAATTTTAATGAATTTTAATTTAGTGAATAATAGGATTAAATATAAAAAAAATTTGAGAGCAAAAAGATCACTTTCAAAAATTTCATTTCTGTTTTATTTAACATAACAACTTGTAAGTTCAGTTTCTGAGGAAATAAATGATTTAAAAAAATGTAGGGAAATTTAGAAAAGTATAAATGACCACATAATAAGAACCTTGCAAAAAAGATTATGCTGTTTGTAAACAAATGTGATTGAATTAGATTTCAGTGGCTCTTTTCCATTTTTAACATAATCTGAAAAGTGATAAATCTTTCATGCAAAACTTTCTGCAAATTGAATTGAATAGAATTGCTTTCAGACACAATTTTTTATTCACTGTTATTATTTAGCATATGAATTCTTATGAATACAAGGAAACAAGTAATTTATTTAAAATTCTAATTATTACATTTAACTTTTTTATATTTTTACAAATACTTATTTAGCAAATCAAAGGAATAAAAAAATATACCGATAATGCATTCATTAAGGACATCAAACTCGTATTTTCCTAACACATTGTGCGTGAAACTATAATTTTTATGTCCTTAATTTCTTAACAAAACTTTTTCCCTTAAACACCTAATATTAATTAAAATCATTGTTTGAAGAAATATTAGTTTGAAAGACAATTTTACACAATCATAAAATCGGTTGATATTTAAAATGTCATATTTATTTAAAATAATGCTATTTTTAGTCAATATATAATGCAACTTAATGTTTAGTTTCAGCATCGAAGCTTATAAGACTAATTCAATATGAATGATTTTAGTAATAAAAAGTAATAGTAAATAATAAAAAATTATTCTTGTATTGATTGTAAAAATTTATATCCATTTATGAATAAAAGATAAGTCTTGTTACATATTACTAAAATACCTTATTTATATATTAGTAATATTATAATTTAATTACAACCAGATATATTTGTCTTCCCATATTTTCCTTACAATAATCACATCAATAAACACAAGTTAAGTAAAAATACATTTTTCTATAGAATATTTTGTTATTTCAGATTGAAGAGCTTAGACTTTAAGAGTATTTTGCCAGATAACCCTCAAGAATACGACAACTTACAGCCACCAAAAGAAAACGGTAAAACATATATCAGTTAGAAAAATTGTCACTTGTTTAAAATACAAAAAATATAGCAAATTGTTGTTTTAAAATTAATTTAATTCATTATAAGCATTTTTTGCTGTACTCTAGAAGCATAACAAAACGAAGCATAAAAAACGTAACCTTAAATTCTAAAATTTTAATACAGTATTTACAATAAAATACTACAACTCATTTCATTTGAAGATTCTTATTTCAGCAATTTAAAATAAGAAAATGTAAGCAAAATATTAGTAATATTAAATACATTGCTTATATCTCATACTTGTGTGACCTATTACAATATATTTTATTAAATTTGTATTTTGTTTTACATAATGAAACTTTTTAATGAGTAGACAGAATAAGAAATGGAACTTACATATGCTTATAAACAATGATAAATATTATTTTTGGTTAAATTTATATTTAAAAAGAAAATTTGCATTTAATGTCTGATGTCAGTTGATGCCAAATTACATTTTGAAGACAGAGATTAACTTTAACTTTAAAACGTACTTAGAATATATATTAGTACCACGCAAATTATTATTTAGTACCACGCAAACACAGGTATTCATACAAATTAGATATTCCAATCAATTATATATTTTAAGAAATTCATAAAACTTTAAAAACCAGAATATTATAATTAGAAGGAAATTAGATATATATCGAAGTAAACATTGAAATCAGAATACTTTAACTTATATAATTCTAACATTATTCGAATACTTTAATATTTTATCCAAAAGAAAGCGTATCACATAATCGCAAAACTAATTTACTACAAATAAATTTTGAAAATTGATTTACAATAAAATAATTTTAGGTACGTTTTTATAATTTAAATTAATTCTTTGCGTTAATTTTCAATAACCTTTTTTTAAAAAAAAAACTATATTATTTTTATAAAAACATTTATAGGAAATATAACATCATAAAGTTAGTTTTCTTTGAGTATTTAGTCTCTTAAGGCATAAGTTAATCATTTTATTCTATAAAATATATAATATAAGTAAATATGTTAAAAGCGAATTTGTTATCTTTAATGTATTCATGTTATCTTTAATATCTTTAATGTATTACTTGTTATCTTTAATGTATTCATATAATATAAATATTTACTTCAGTGGATATTACTGAAGTAAATATTTATATTTACTTCAGTATTGTTATCTTTAATGTATTCATGTTATCTTTAATATCTTTAATGTATTCATGTTATCTTTAATATCTTTAATGTATTACTTGTTATCTTTAATGTATTCATATTTTACTTAAATTTTATTAAAGAAAAATGATAAATAGGATTCTTCACAAATATAAATTTTGCAAAATTAAGTTCTAAATTATCTTCTAATGAGAAATTATTTATTACAAGTAAATATAAATATAAATATTGCTGATTATTGTCTTGACATATAGACAGATTTATTTGTAATTTTGCTTTTCATAAAACGTGTATTCTAAGTGAATCCATCATATGATTTTTGCTTCTTTTCAGAATCATCTCCAACAATTGTTGAATTTCATATCACAGTTCTCAGTATAGATTCCATTGATGAAGGTTCAATGGTAATTAATATATTTAAAATTTTAAAACCTATTTTTATTAAAATTAAACTTACATAAAAAAATTTCATTCCGAAATTTACACATGTATGGTTTTATAAGTATTAATACAAATGAAAATTTTACGTTGTATAAATTTAAATTACGTGAAAAGATTTTATTTTTCTTTCTTGCGGAATCATTTTATTAGGATATTGATTAAAATCTATGTAAATGCTAAGTAGAGAATTAAGTTAAGTAATTAATAACTAATTTTCTGTTAAAATATTTATAGCATACGTTTATATAATTTCACAACTAAATTCTTAAGTTTTACATAGTCCTGAAGTAATAATTATTTTTAATTTCTTTATATGGCAAATTTTTTTATTTCCATTTTAAAGTTATTAATTATCTATACAAAAATAGTTGATTGAAGCGTGCTTCATCGATATTTATATAAAAATATCCAATATTTTCAACTCTAAGGAAAGAAAATTTGTGTTGTGGATTTATACGCTCAATGTATTTCATTCCAAAACTTAGAAACGTCATATTTTTTCACTTTTTTCAGTAGAAACGATAAAAATAAACATTAATTGCTTTACGAAGATAAAAAATTTTAAATTGTAAATACATCTTAAAAATAAATTTACAGACAAGAAACTATTTATAAAGTTTAGTACATAAATTATTTTTCCTCAAATTATAACATTGGGATAATATTAAAACTCATATGTAAAACACAACAATTTTTAAATATATATCTTTAATAATTTCAATATTTTAGTAGACGACTGAAATGTCAATATTAATACCAAATGTCAATATTTGCCTGCTTATAATAAGCATATGCAAAACATATTTAATTATCATCCAAGATCTCTATTTTTGAGCAAAAGTAAAAGGATAGCAAAATATTCCTATCTATTTATGTCACAAAATTGCTTAAAATGTGAAACATTTTCAATGAAATTTTCCTAAGTTTATTAACAGACTACAAACAATTATTTTATAAACATAACAGCAAATTTAATATGTTTTTAATTACTAAATGAATTTTTTACTTGTAATTTTTTTAGTTGCATGTTAAGACATACTCTACTGAAATGTATTTGAAAGCTTAAGTTACTTTTAAGAAATTGCATGCACCAAATCTTAAAATATTTTCTTAATTTCTTCGAAATAATAATACACTTATTTATTGTAGACATATGTAGCTGACATTTTCATGTCCCAAAGCTGGAAAGATCACAGACTTCATTTACCAGAGAATATGACAGCTAAATACCGTCTTCTTCCAATTCATTGGTTAAATGACATATGGAGACCAGATGCCTTTTTTAAAAACGCCAAACGTGTAATATTTCAAGATATGACAATTCCAAATCATTATATTTGGTTGTACAGGGACAAGAAAATTCTATATATGGTCAAGTAAGTAGGAACTGATAACATCTGTTTTCTTAAATTATTGTCAGACAAAAATTTTGAAAGATAAGTCGTGATGTATAGTTATATATCGGGAAATGATGAATGATATAAATTTTTAACTTTCTATTGAATAAAATGATAAACTATTGTTCTTATGTATAAACCATTATTTATTCACGATTAATCACTGTTTAATCAATAAATTTTCTTGCACTGGTATAGTTTAAATTGTATGATAAAATTTGCCTAACTATTTTCCTTATAACATTTAGCTAATGATAACATGATATTCAGCATGAGTTTTCTAATCCTCTCATGATTCATTTTAGCTATTATCTAATTTGTATCAGAAAATTAAACATGTTTACATAAGTAAAATAAAGCAATGGAAAATTAATCAATAAGTATTTCACAAATACTTATCATTATCGAATCAAAACGTGACATGAATAATTCAAAAGAACATTTCATGAGTTCCAATTTTTGTAATGCAACTCTCCCATGCAACATCAGAGTTTTCTAAAATATTCTCTCTTATTGTTATTTATTTGCTTTTGAAAATAAATATGTTTGTTAATGAGTATATAAAGACTTAGAGGTAAATCCATTTATATTTATACCATAAAAAGAATATTCTTCTGCTATAGAATAAATGTAAGATATAAATAATCATTTTACATATATGAGTTTTTAAGTCCCAATACAGAAATATATTTAATGCTATATTTTAAATTGAAATACCTGAATTAATTATAAAATATACATGGTTATAAATTGTTTATGCTTTGATGTACCATATATCTAAAGATAAAGTTAAAATAGCCGCCCATAGTTAAATGAAAGGAAAATTAAATTTTTATCTGCATTAGTAATTTATTTTAGATTAAATTGAAAATGAAATATGTAAAAATTGTTAAACAGCTGCACACCATTATATAGTCATACACAATTTGTTACTTTTTAAACTACTTAGTTTTATCTGAATAACTTAAAAACTTAAAATTAATATTAAAATATCACATTTTTAAGATTTTTCTAATATTTTGCAAAAAGAATATATAAAAAAAATATTGGAACCACATTTTTTAAAAGTTATATTATGCAATTTTTTTTACTTTTTCCCTGCTAGTACTCGTTATTTCCTTCACTTCTATTTTAATTTGCAAATATATGTTTTTTTTAATGATTATGCGAAATATTTTTAACTAGGTATGTTTACTTTTGTGAAACTTCTCGAATTATGGAACTGCTGCGTTGTACAACACTAAGTTTCTTTTGAAAAGCATTTTATACAGTCACATTTTTTAAATTTTCCTACCAATAAAAACTGTTAAAAAGCAATATTCTTAAATTTTATCACCATTTCTACACATTAATTTATGATGCCCCATCATATATTGTAAAATATATTTCTGAATATAACTGTTTTGTGTCTAACTGATATGACATTTTTCTTCATAAACTATATGTATATATATATATATATATACATTAATTATATATATATATATATATATATATACATAGAAAAATCAATTTATAGTATTATTGAAAAGTAGTTTAAAGTAATTTTAATTTCTAGGTATTTGAAACATTATTTTCCCACGAACAAGAATTTGTTTCATGTCTATTTTCTACTTACTTTTATAATTTGCCTAAATTTTAAACTCTTTACAATAATATAAGAACAAATAATTAATTATAATATCGTACTGGAGCTAAATATCATTAGATATATTGTAAGACTATTTCTCACAGCTTGCATTAAATAACAAGTATGTTATTATTTAGAGAAAAGAAAATTTATTACATAATCATAATTTTTCGAAGTTAAATTTAATCCCTAAATTCCATACTATTGTAGTAATTTTGCAGAATGAATAAAATTTTTCTTACCTAAATAGAATTTTAAACGCACAGAATTTTTTATTTGCAGTTGCATTTCACCATAAACTTATTAATAAACTTTAATAATCATTACTTGATAAATTTAAGTATGATTTTAATCTATATTATGAAAGGAAAGCATATAAAAGTGTTAAATCGTAAACAATTTAACATTGGTTCATATATCATAATTTTTGAAAAGCATTTACTACTGATTCTGACAGATGCGTCATCTTCAAATTTATGATAAATTCATTTCTTAGGCTTACTTTAGAGTTGTCGTGTGCCATGAAGTTTGAAGCTTATCCTCATGATACCCAAATGTGCAGTCTCAAAATAGAGAGCTGTAAGTATTTTCTAAACTGTTTACTTTATTTGCACAATTTTTGCTAAATATGATTGCAAAGTAAGCGTATATTTATAAAATTAAGAGTATGTGTATGTATTGTTTATCATGTTTATTATTATTACGTTTCACTGATTGTAATCATAATTAAAAGAAAGTAAACCTAAATATCAAGCAATATCTTTACCAGTTTTCTTTAATTAAAATGATAAAATTTTACTTAAGAAAGAAAACATTTCCAATTGAAATTTAATTTTACTTTATTAATATGAGTAATTTGTTAACAATATGGCTTAAAGAGCTCCATGTTCACACAGTTAAATCTATCACATTTTAATAGATTTGTTAATAAATGATGTCATTGTCACTATTTTATACACTAATGAGGAGTTTACGATTTTAAAATTAAAGATAAATTTGTTTATTAACTATATAATTTAATGAAGCGTAACTATTAATTAACATCACCAATTAAGAGATGGAGTTCAAAAATGAAAAATATGCAAAATACAAACCTTTCGCATATTATTAAAAAAATTTGCTTCAAGGATGTTTGTTCTCTCTCTCTCTCTCAACTTAATGCATATATTCAGGAATCAAACACTAAAATATCCTGTTACAATTTATAAAATATGATGGCAATATTTATCTATTACTACAGTGATTCTCAACCAGTGGAGCGCCCCCCCCCTAGGAGGGCCACTAACATATCTAAGAGAAAATGTTTTTTTAAAAAAAATTGATTAAGTGACTGAAAGGAAAGAACACGCACACATAAAAAACAAAATACATTTCAATATATTTAATAATTAACTTATTAAATTAAAACATCTTAATAAATCAAAAACAAACTTGATAATCATCAGTGACTTCCTTGGGCCTGTCTTTCAGAGCAAGTTTTTCGAAGAAGAGTTTAATATTATAAATAGACACTCTCAGTTCTTTTTCTATATTTAGCCGAGATCTATATTTTGTCTTCAAAGAGGCCACCACAGAAAATCCAATTTCACTAAGGTAAGATGTTGAAAATTGTAAAAGAATGCGAAATGCCCTTGTTTTTAGTGCAGAAAACTCATCATCCACTCCTGCCCAAAATTCAAAGAGTTATTTATTACTCAGTTATATGTTGGTTTCACCGCATGCCGTGAAGTCTATGAAGGTTTCTTCTTCAATTGAGAGTCCTTTGAGAGTATTTTGAAATGGATTCCTCACTGACTTGTAACTTGATATAAGTTTGTCATCAGCTAGAAAATATATTTTAAAATCCTTTGCTAGCATTGCTAAATGATTTTCAATGGTTATAAAAACAACTTTTACATGTTGTTCTTCAAACTGGTAAGTTTTAATACAATCATTCAAATTTGCAAACATTGCTAAGTCTTCTTGTTTTAAATTTCTGCTCCACAATTCCAATTTCCTATAAAAACATTAACTTTATCACTTGTATCCAATATATGTGTATTTGTATATCATCGATTTGTATTGAAAACAATTTATCACGCAACTTTGACAAAAGCTGACACTCTACATCTTCAGCTATATCAGCAATTCGACTGTAACAGTATCATTTGAAAGAGATATAGACTGCAATTGTTTTGCAAAATTCTCCCCAAACACAATTTCTACAATCTCAATTGCAGCTGGCAAAATAGGCTCTTCACCAATGGTGTGAGGCTTTTTAAATCTGGCTATTTTATAAAAAAAAAAACTTTGTAAGAGGGGCAATTAAAGCTTTTCATTCACAGACAAAGTTTTTTTAAACAATGACATTTGCTTTTCATATGATTTTAATTTTAATTCGAAGAATTCTCTGGGTTTGTTTACGTACTTACTGTGAAGCGTTTCCAAATGTCGTTTAAGTTTATTAGGTTTCATGCTGTCTGCCGCCAACATTTTTGAGCAAATGACACGCAGGAGCCATTCTTCTTCATTTACCTCAGTATTAATGAACCCAACATTTAAGTATTCTTGAGAATATTTTTTTGATTTTATTTTCGGAACCACGCACGCCTGCGTACTTGTTCATGCTTGTCTATTATCTAATACTCACTTCGCCCGCTTAAAAATTTATTCATGATTCTGCACAAGTCTGCTGCTGTGAATATTTAATACGGTGAATTGCAATTACACGAAAACATATAGAACATACACATTCAGAATAGATTCAATAGCGATAGAAAGATCGACCCGAATGAGATTGTCTGGAATTGAAATTGGCGTCATAGAACTTTCTCCTTCTTCCTATGATAAAACATTTGTTCACATCTGCGCACGCTCCTAACTTAACTTTTAAGCTGACCAGATAAATTCCTTACAAATTGAAACTTCTCGTGAAACCGTGAGAATGCCTGAGATATCGGGACGCAAGAGCAATAAAAAGGCATAGGATTCTTGTTTTTTCAATGCTGAGGATCGGTGTTGCAAAATGTCAATAAATTTCCGTATTCTTGGTAATTTGTAAAGTTAAAAATTAAGGTTGTAGTGTAGATTTAGCGCCAAAGTACTCAAAATACATTAATATTGTATACATTTTATTGTATGCGGTGGGGAGGGGGGCATGATGAAATTTATGATTGAAAATTGGGCCGTGAATACTATAAGGTTATGAAACACTGTATTGCTATCATATTTATAAAATATTCAAATTATGAATTATGTTTCTGAAATTTTCACACACACACACAGATTTCTATCAAATTGGCGTGATTGGATTTCAGCAAGGTAAATAATTTCATATTATATCAAATTTAACGAATACTTTTCAACAAGTGTTTGTGGAAAAAGAACATTAAAATGAAGTCCTAACTAAATGAAAGAATATTTTTAGATAATACTTTTTGCCATTTATGTACTTAAATTATTTTTTATGAAATAATTATAATTTCCGTTATCACAATTCTGATTTACAATCTACTGCACATAAGCACTCAGAAAAGAAATATAATTTACTACACACATCTTTTTTACATTTCCTATATATTTTGTTTACATTTCCTTTACACAAACCATTTCCTATATTGTTCTGCAAAATGAAATTAATTTTTTGTCGTGTGCCAGCTAGGCTGGCAAATTGGGGTGCGCTGCTTTACTTTTCCAACTGAACCATATTTGTTGTGGAGTCCGACTTCCTCAGTACACACATGCCATAAGGACCCGTTTATAGGGTAGGCAACCATTCACACATAATTCATACAAGGAATGGACAAAGACATGATAGATAGAGAGAGAAATCCATGCCCGAACCGAGATTCAAACCCAGGACCTCCCTATCCGTAATCAGGTACTCTGATCACTAGACAGGGCGACGGCAAATTATTTTGTAAATATAAAAATTCTAGTTGCCTATAAAATAATTTGTATTTTTAAAAATTGACCTTAAACTTTGATTAACAGTAAATAATTTAAGCATATGTCTTTAAAATTTCCCTCTTTCCCTGATTCATTTAAGCAATATCTAATTTTTTTAAAAAAAATAAGCAAATAATTCATAAATATGCATGCAAATCATTTATCAAAAAAACAATTATCTTAAAAATCCAACTTTTCAATACAGTTGAATAATACAGTGATATTTGTTGCAATTGGAATTAAAATATATTTTAAACACTTTTTACTTAGTTTTCTCAGTCCTTTTTTAAAATTTTTACTTTTCTAATATTTAATAAATATAGATTAAATATTATTTATTAGTAATTAAAAAATTAACCGATTAATAATAAAAAAATTAAGTGTATAAACTAATGATTTTATTTAAAAATTATACTTTTTCATAAAATTAAAATATATTTTTTAAGTAATTAAATTTAGTTCATTTAAAAATATAAATGAATCTTTTCAGTATCTTACACAACAGATGATCTCGTATTCAAGTGGGAGGAGTTAACTCCTCTCGTTGTGGATGACGACATTGAGCTTCCTCAGCACATTCTGACTGATACTAGGTTAGGAGATTGCACCAAATCATACTCCACAGGTAAGAAAAACATTAATGAGAGAAAAAATCTAATAATCTTGTAATTTACCATAACTGATTGAGGTAAAATAATGAAATCTTAAAAGTTTTACTTATATAACACTAAAATGACTGTAAGATATTTCAGACTTTTACTTGTCATCATTTAAACATAACTGTTGCTGATAATTGAAACATCATAAAATATAACCATCAAGCTCTTAAAATGATGAAAGAAGCAAATGATAAACTATGATTTTTGTTATTTTCTCTTATTATAAAAACATAAACTTATTGTTTTTATTAAATAAATGAAAACCTGTTAGATTTGAGTTCTATAAGCAGGGAAATTACATTGGTCATGAAAGAAATCGTAGATACTATTATGTTGGAGAACAAGTTCGTAACGTTTTTACCAAAGACTTTTATTTAAACCAAAAACAATAATTATATCAATAAGTTAATCAATTATATATTCGCCATTGCTGTTTACCACTTTACCAATTTGTTGATACAGTTCCGCCAAAAATCACCTGGTCTGGTGTCAAAGAAATTTTTGAGCCAGTTTTTAAGGACCTCTTGGTGCACTTTGAAATCATCGAAATGAATGTCACAGTCAACCAGGAGCTCTGCATTGCCCAGTTACACCACGTGAATGAGGCTATTCGGCTGAAAAGACCTGATCGATATGGTCAAATCATAGTCCTTCACAACAACGCCAGGCCCGCATTACACAAGTCGTCAAAGCCGCACCCCAAGTGCTTGAATGGTAGGTCCTTCAGCATTTGCCGTATTCTTCGAACCTAGCACCAATCGATTACCATCTTTTCCACTCCATGTAAAACAATATGAAAGGCGTTACCTTCTATAACAAATAAGTCCTTAAAAACTGGCTCAACAACAACGTTTTGACACCAGACCAGGTGAATTTTGGCGGAACGGCATCAACAAATTGGTCGAGTGGTGGGAAGAAGTTGTAAAAAGCTTCGGTGAATATATAATTGATCAACTTATTGATATAATTATTGTTTTTTGTTTAAGTAAAAGTCTGGTAAAAACGCTACGAACATGTTTCCCAACCTAATAGATATTATGATAGTAGAAACTTTTACCATTTACTGCATATTTCAATTTTAATTCATCTCAGGGACAATGTGTATACACCATAGGTGAATCAGGCACATGGATCAGATCAAACAAATCTAAAACAGAAATCCAGAAGATTAATGGTGTGTGATTCTGGAGGCGACATGAGGATGCAATTTTACCAGAAATAAGTTTTTTACTAAAGTATCATTGTAATACTAATTGGAGGTTTTTTAACATGTGAAACTGTTTCATCTTTCATCTATAAAATGCTACTAATGATATTTGGTTACTGCAATTCCAGAATAACGTAATTCTGCAACATTGGTTCACACCGAGCGCTTGTGGCAAAAGAAAATTTCCTAACTATAGTAGTGATTTCTACGAAAACAATGCATCAAGAACAAATAGGTTAGTGATATAGCATTAAACAGTAAGTTTTGCTTCAAATAATGGTATATAGTGAAGGTTTTTGTAAACACAATGAACGCAATTCTTTGTTTTAAAGTGAAATGTGCCACATCCGCCTATACTATCTACAACTTTCATGTTGTATCTTCCTTATATCTGATAAAGAAAAAATTGGAAAGTTAACATGCATTTGATCATTTTCTGACTTCAACACTGGGGGGAGGGTCTACAACAGATAATTATATATTTTCAAAACAAAAGCGAAGCAGTCTGAGAAATACGATTTTTGACAAATGTATCAGGAATATTTCTTATAGCATATAACAGATCAGCATATAACAGCATATAACATTATTTCTTATAGCATATAACAGCATATAACAGATTTCAAAATATATCAGGAATATTTCTTATAGCATATAACAGGCCTTCTGTACTCGTAATGAGCATTTCCGCAACATGTTCAATTGGAATAGAGGGATAATGAGTCAACATCAATTCCAAGAACAAACAATTTCTTTGATAATCTTTACAAATGGCATAGATTTACAGTGAAGCATGGACCTTGTTATAGCTTGGGATTTTTTCCAAATATTTGCAACGATTTAGCAGCACATTTTCTTTTAAAAAAAGCTTTATAAAATCGTTTATTTGCCTTATTGTATATATCACTTTCTTGGCATATTTGAAGGCATGATTAAAGAAATAATCTTCCTTTATTGCTTTTCAAGTTTTAACTTTAAGTATTGCAACGCAATTGTGTTTTGTGATTGCACCTCTACTATCTATTCTTGTGAACTATGGGCACTATCTAACACAGTGACATTCGAAGCATCTTCTTTCTAGGTTAACATTATTATTTAATGTTTTAATTGAAAAATCATTCTTCATGCTTATCATTCTAACTCCAGTTATGAATTTTTAATCTTGTTAAATACGTACACATGGAAAGTGTAGCGTTTCTTTCAGGAAATTTTGGAACTCTCACAGTATCAATATCCATAAGCTGTGCTTTGCTTAAAATCATGACAATTTCTAGTGCATACCATCAAAAACCATATCTGAAAATTTAATTCCATTGATACATATATTTACATGCATACCTACACTCATATATTAAATACAAATGTATATAAACTAATTTTCAAGTAATGCCAACTCAAAAAGTTGATATAACAATCAAAACAATTTAGAAAACATTATATTTCAAAAACACTATTTGCAGTTTAAAATCGTTGAAATTTTAGGAAAGTTTTGATAACAAATATTACGAAAATGTCACTTATAAGTAGAAAATCACAAAGGTTGTGCAGGAAAATAATCATGGAAAAAAACGAAAAATTGTTTTGTAAAGAAATTACTGTTAAACCAAACTTCCAAAAAGGCTAAAGGTAAATCAGTTAGGAAGATTTGGATAGTAATTTTTCTTAATGGCACATAACAAACACAAATTGCAAACACGTTTCTAATAGCATGAAAGAAAAATGAGTGAAATTTCTCTTTTTTTCTCTATGCTGCTGGGACTTAATATATTCCCTTTTATTTCTTCAAGAAATACCTTATATTATAAATATATTTTAACGCACTTTACACATACACAACGTTGGTTATGATCCAAATTTTATCATACCTTGGATAGATCTCAATGCAATAGACATTGCTGAAACTCGATATTTTGGTAAGTGTTTAAAATAATTTTCTTGGCCTCGAATTTAAAAACAAATCCTATAATTATTTCTCTTCATTTCAGAAGAATTTTCGCAGTTAAATAAATTTTATAATTACTTAATTAACATTACTTTTTTCATATAATTGATTTTACATTTTTGATTTTTGTAACCAATTATATATATATATATATATATATATATATATATATATATATATATATATATATATATATATATATATATATATATATATATATATATATATATATATATATATATATATATATATATATATATATATATATATATATATATATATATATATATATATATATATATATATATATATATATACATATATATATATATATATATATATATATATATATATATATATATATATATATATATATATATATATATATATATATATCAGTATTTTCAATTTGAATAAATTTACAGGGAATTTTACATGCATAGAAGTAACCTTTACATTACAAAGACGCCTAGGTTACTATTTATTCCATACGTACATCCCTACTTGTCTCATTGTCATAATGTCCTGGATTTCATTTTGGATTAAAGTAGATGCCGTACCAGCTCGTGTCACTCTATGCGTCACTTCGCTTCTTACACTATCCACTCAACATGCTCAGTCGCAAAAGTCTCTTCCTCCGGTTTCCTATATCAAAGCCATCGATATATTCATGTCCTCCTGCACAATATTTGTCTTTTTGTCCCTAATGGAATATGCTGCCGTCAATATCATCGTCACAAGTGGAGAAACGAGAGTTGCTAAAGCGAGTAAGAAAATGGCTTCTGATATTGAGGTAGGTAAGAAATATTTCATGGTGTGATTAAACTCTTGAATTATTCATGGCAAAAATTGTATCCATGCCTCCAAGCACTAAATGCTCGTTTTAGATAAAAAAAATTGTTTATTAATTTAAAAATACGTAGTTTTTTAGAAATATATTTTTATAAGATACAATAATTCATAAAATGTATCAGGCACCAGATCTATGTTTTAAAGTAGAATATATTCAAATACTTGAAATTATTTTAATCTTCTGAATCTAAATAATTATAGAGATTTTTAAGAATTAGATTCGTAATATTCTAATCACTAATATGGAAATTATAAGAGCTTTTTTGTCTTCTGATAGAGCTTGAAATTACTATCTTTTATTTATACCTTATTTTCCTTAATGAAAATTAATTTTTTTCCTAACATTTGTCTAGAAAATATTATAGTGCGGATTTTAATGGATATGTTTCTCCTTCAAATCATTAAATTCTAAATCTTGAAATTATTTGTACACGTGTCAAACGGTTTTAAATTAATATTATTAAGGTTTATTTCATATTACTCTTATTTATCAAGGAATTATATAGAACGAAAAATATTTACTTTATTTATAGATAACTAAGCATATTATCACTTTCTACCACTTCAGTATCATAAATACATGATTATTTTCCTTCGTAAGACGATGCTGAAATACTTAGGATAACTAACACAAAGACGTCCATCTTCAGACTGCAAAACTTATAGAAAAAAAAAGTTTTTTTTTCCTTTTTTAAACTACTTCATGACAATTTCCTGCAATATTGACTTACAAGCATCTAAAATTCAATAGATTTCTTTTATCACAGACGCACGTTGTAAACAGTCACATGGTAACTTAAATGTCCTTGATAAACTTCCTATTGAATTACTGGAATAAACTTACCAGGAATGATTCTTTCATCCCAGTTTCCATCTTTCAGATTTTGCTTTACTCGATCATCAACGTGCACGGAAGAACACTATACTTGAATTATTGATTTTGAGAACAGAGTTTCAGGCCACTTAAACCATGCTGCAGAACAATGCCGACGAAATATAGATGTGACTAGAACAAGTTTAACTTTCTTATAAATTTAATTGTTGGCCTATATTTGATTTTTTCATGTTTTCATGACAAATTTATTGTTATGGCTTATGTTCACAAAATAAAGTAGCTTTAATCTAATTTTATAAGTATCATTAGATATACCTTTTGAAATTTACTTATAAACGTGAAAGAAAAAATCACAAATTGCCATATAAAGCAAGATTAACATTTAGAGTTGAAATAATTTTAGTATTAATAAACAAATTTAAATATATGTACTTGTTTAATATATTCCAGTACAAGAAACAAGATGAATTATTCTTTTCATTTTCATAGGAAGCATTTTAAGAGATTTTTCTGCTTATATACATCTTTTGCCTTAATATATTAAATTATTATGTAAATTATTATTAATATTATATTATAAAATATTATATAATTATTTAAGTTGTTTTTTATGTGTACTGAAAATACTTTTAATGAAGATTTTCCAAACAAAAGTCTTAATAATCCTTATTAAAAAGTGCAAGCTGTCTTAATTGAGGAAATTGACTGAAGTTTCTATTTATATTCCTTAAATAAATTTATTTTGCTAATTTACAAGATTTATTATTCTTTTTAGTTAGATATTTAATAATTATTACCTGTGGAGTAAGTTATATTTTGCTGTTAGAGTTATATAATTTTAAATACTATTGAATAAGGCTGGTACCTTTTTGTTATCATTAAACGTTTTGTAAATCACAGGATTTATTTAACTTAATAATATCTATAAAATAATAACTAAAAAGTTTATTTGCATAGCCGGTATCGATATATTTGTATAAAAATGTTATCTAAAATGATCTGCTGGCTACCCGAATTGCAACACCAAGAAAGACAATAGATATATATTTTGTAGATTACTTGTTAAACAAGTATCAAATGATTAAATTTATAGACTTCTGTTAAGAGTTGTTGCCAAAATTAGTAGCCAGAGTAGCCGCTTGTTGAAGGACGCTGCGTCCACACGTCTCGGCATTGATTCAAAGAAACTTTGGGTGTGTTCCTGGGGTACAGCAGAACAAGTGGCTTCCACACTTTGCCAAAGGTGATCTGGAGTGGCAGTTGGAGATGTAATCTGGGTCTCTCGTTGAGCAACCATGGACCACATATTTTCCATCAGCGAAATATCCAGAGAGTGATCTGAACAGGAAAGCAATTCAAGCTGGCGATTGACCAAGAGACATTGGACAATGCATGCACGTGTAGTCACACATTATCCTGTTGAAATACGGCTGTGGGCAAGCCCTGAAGTTAAGAAAGGACAACTGGCTTCAACACCTCCGAGATGTTGCCCTGGCTATTTAAAGTACCGGCAATTTATACTAGAGAAAAGCGAGAGTAATATCTCATACCTGTTCATAACATAATGCCCGGTGCAAGACCACTGTAGAGGGGCAAAATGCTTTTTTTAATACTCAGTAGAATGTATGAAGTATTATGCAATTTTGCGATATATTCAAAAATCGTAACTCTAAATATTAAAAAATATTGTGTTGTATGACATATATTCTGCAATTATATACAAAGCGTAGTTTCTTATAAAAACAAATGTGTGTGTATATATATATATATGATCTTAATACTTTCTTTTATATTTTAACGTTTCAGGAACAACAACCGGTTCAAATACCAAATGGTATCAGAACATCTCTTTCTATACCAATGACACGAAGTGGGCAAGAGGCTGCTTTGCGTGTTGACAAGTTTTCCCGATTCGCTTTTCCTTTTGTATTTGTGGCATTGAACATATGGTATTGGTGTAATTTTGTTTTCTTTAAGTGAATGAACCTGGAAATTAGACTGTTGTCATGTAATAAGTGGCAAACTATTATAAGGTTTATTGTTTTCGAAATTTTCAAATTATTAATATCATTGTAAAAGAAGGCATATTTATTTCTATTTAAATTTGAAATTAAGTAAATAAACAATTTTGCATGCAATATTTAATGTATGAGAAAATATTAATTTATTTTTCTTTAAGATAATTATAATTTTTAATAAAATTTACTTTCTTAACAAAAAGATAAAATTTACTTTCCGAACAAAGAAAAATTTAAAGTTATGGAAAGACGTCAAACTGTGTACATGTGCTTTTATAATTTCTTAAGGTTAATTTATTCTGACTTTTGAAAATTTATCTCATATTAATTTTTCATAAGAAAATTCCACATCACTCAAATGTTACTAAATATCCACAAAGAAAATAAAAGACCATAGCTATTTTGCAAGAAGCATCGTTAGATTTGTTCGTATTAAAAATATTTACTTTCCCAATCTTAATATCAATGCTTATTTGTTTGTCACTTTAATTCAATTATAAATATACCACTTGTATAGACATGTGTTTTAGATAAATTTAATTTTGTAATTTTTCTTAGTTTTTATAATAACAATTTTGTCAGACCATTATAACCTTAAAGTATGAAGAATTATTTGAACAATAATAAAATCTATATTGGCCAAACGGTATTGAAGTTTAACAGAAATAATCATTTATATGTAAGTGTTACTATTTTCAATGAAATTTTTTGCACTTAAGGAACCACACAATGTAATCTATATAGTTTAGAATGTAGACAAATATTAGCTGTTATTTTCTATACAACTAGTTTTTTGCTGTTGAAGCTACCAAAAGCTATAGAAAATTTCTCATAGAATTTAGCAATACTTACTGCAGCAAAGATTTTTCATTCAGCAAATTTTCATCATCTACTAGGAATTTTCTGAGAAAAATTTATATATAAGTATTCTTAGCAAAGTTCATAGCTACATATATGTTTGACGCGCTCAGTTGAAAGTAGTTTATTCCAAAGGGATACCATAAAAACTCTCATTATCTATTTAAAGTAATTATATGAGCACACTTAACTTTATATATATATATGATATATATATATATATATATATATATATATATATATATATATATATATATATATATATATATATATATATATATATATATATATATATATATATATATATATATATATATATATATATATATATATATATATATATATATATATATATATATATATATATATATATATATATTTCAGTGAAAAATTTGACTTGAACATTTCTGCACATGGAGGAAATTCTGCATTGTCGTATCATCCAGTTGTGATGCAAAACGTTTATCAAAATATTCATAATAAAATAGAATTAAAATAATTAGATGTGTGTGTGTGTGAACTAGTCAATAAAAAGTTTTCATGATTATTTAATTGGAAATAGATAAAATATGGCTACTTCCAACTGAACAAACCTTAATAAAAAATAAATAATAGCTTTTGCAATATTTAACTTTTTAAATAGGTTATATATTAACTTTAATATTTAACTTTTTAAATAGTTTACCAAAACATTTTTAATTATTAATTTAAGATTTTTAATATACTTTATGTAAATAATAATAACATTTTCGTGGAATGAGAGATTTCTTCTGCGGATTTTCCTATTTTGTAAGATGCCCAAACAAATTAGTTAAAAAACATTCACATAGGAAAGCATGATTCTAAAACAGATACCGTATCAAGTCCATCAAGAGTTTCAAAAAATGTCTTTGAAAACTTACATATAGATAGGTTATTTAAAAGCAATAGATAAAATCAATACTCAATTTAAAAGTAAAGAAGGTAATCATTATTTATATGATAACTAATAATAACTAAGTGCAATCTTTAACAATTTGTATATAATTGCCATATTTACTCAAGATTAATGTTATTTAGAGTTAATTTAATGAAATAAATGCATTTTTACTTCAAAGCGGTCACGTCAAGATGCTTGTTTGATATTATTAATACACTGCCCGACATAGTAAACACAACACCAAGAAGGAGTTGCCAGAAAGTGACAAAACTCGGCAAACAGAGAAAGGCAACAAAGCACAATAAATTATCTGTGTATATTCTTCTTTGCTTTCTCTCTCTGTTTGAAATAACATGCATAATACACAACGAAAACATGGTCAAGTCAGTAGGTTGTTGGACCACCATGAACGGCAATGCAAGAAGTAGTATGTCTAGGCGCAGAATCAATGAGAGTACGAATGGCGTTCTGAGGGATGGCTCTCCATTCCTTGCCAAACATTTGCCAAAGTGCAGGAAGGTAGTGGCAGGATCTGCAAATGGCGTTCAATCATATCTCAAACATGTTCGATTGGTGAGAGATCAATCTAACACTTTGGCCACGGAAGCTAACTGCAAACCTTGTAGAGCAATGAGCAATGTGCTGATAAAGAATGTTAAACTCCTGATAAAGGACATTGGACACCCATGGAAGCTAAGGGAGTATCACTGGAATCAGCACATCATCCACGTAAGGCTGGACTGTGATAGTGCCTTGAATACGAACTAGAGATGACATGGAATTCTACGCAATCGTGCCCTAAACCATGATTCAAAGCTGGCGAGTCATGGAGGTTTCCACAATTGCAGGTTTGGATCTGTCTCCACGTCGATGCCACACTCATACACGAGGACTATCACTGAAGAAACAGAAGCGTGACTCATCTTAGAAGATGATCCTGTCTATGCGGTCGGGCCCCACATTGGTCTAATCCGGCACCATTCCAGACATTGGCATCTATGTTGTAGGGTCAATGCTGTTTCATCAATGGCAGGCTGATGTCACTCTGGATTAACATGCACCACGCTAAAGTTAAACAGTTTCTTATTCCAACCATCTTCTCAACAGCCGGGGCACCGTGGACACGTCCAGGTGTTTGTCAGCTGCGATTTGCCGTAAGGAACAGTCTGCCTTTATCAGTTCGATCACGATGCCCCACGTAAACTCGTCTGTCTGCTAGAACTGATTCCGTCGACAATGGCCTGGAATTCTCTGCAATTACAGTCATCCTTTGCGTTAAGGACAATTTTTCAATGATTTTTTCCAAGCAGCAATAACGGGGCGAATATTTCCCACTCTGCCATTTATTCACCTTATATCTTATTCTACGCACGCTGGAGAGCTGCGCATTTCATATCATTTGCATCATTCAGTTAGGTGCTTATACCCTGAAATTTGCATAATTTTCTGGCGACTTTTTTCTGATGTTGCATTTTTAATTTCGACTAGTATACTTAATCAACTAAGAAAAAAATCATTTGATTTGTGAGTTAAAACTTATCTTCAAAGATGGAGATTAGGTTCTCAAATGAGCCACTATTTTTTCTAACTTAATATAGTAAGTATGTACTTTATATGTAGCCAATTTATTTGAAAACACAAAACTAAAACTTATAATCTCAAGAATTTGCAACACATGGTTTCGCTTAACCTCTGAAAAGATTATTCCCTGACATTTTTTTCCAACTGCTTTAATTTTTCTTAATATTCTATTCCAAAAATATCAGTTTCACTTTGTCAAAAACATGTTCTGTAATATTCTATTCCAAGCACTGTGGAGGCCAGTATAATTAGTTGAACTCATTATTACATTCCTGTAACTACTCAATGAGACTTAAGGCATAAACCATTGTCCTGCCGAAAACATTCAAAAAAAGACAAAATTATCAGAAAAATATTGAAGTATTTATTCTACACATATGAAAACATTGGAGAATTACACCAAATGTACCAGCCGGAAGAATGGCTATTAGGCAGATGGGCTATTGTGTGTTTCATATTATTGTCGTACGATTATGCGTCACTTATATGTTTGACGCAAAAGAAATTCAAATTATTCCTACTTACACATTTTCTTACAGTCGTCAAAGCTCCTGTATAGGACATCATGGAAGAGTATTTCACTTATTTGTTTCTAGACCATGTTATAACTCCAATTAGTCATCTGATTTTGGAATCCATCCTATCTAATGTACAACACGTAGTGTGTTTAGAGATGTTATTACATTGCCAAAATGTTATGCTTCAAGGTTAGATGATGAATCAGCACACTTCTTTTTACAGTAAAAAACAATGTCATCATACTCTCACTACACGAAACAACGACTACATGCTTCTCTCTGGCTGGTGTATTTTGGTTATTTAATCAGTCCTAGTAAGCTCTTGGAATAATTTTTAGAAAAAGACTAACCGACATTTAGTGTCAGAAATATTCATCCCATTTCCACGAGTATTATTCTGCACTCGAAGTCATTTATGTCTATTGTTTTTCCTATAATGATGGTCAATGTACGACTTGTTGACAAATGAATTAAGCATTTTGTATGGATACTAATTGCTATGTGATATTTTGATGCGTAACAACTGTTTTGACAACTTATTTTTCTAGTCTTGAGTATTACTAATAAAATAGTTATTCTATGCATGCATATATTAATGGAGAGATAACATTTACTAATAGGTTTTATTAAGATGAGTTTAGTTAGCATTTATATTCTTTGGTATAAATAAAATTATTAGAGGCTAAAAGTATGGTTTTTATTTAATACAGCTCTTACATATACATGGTAAGAAATTAATTATGTTGTGTATTATAAACATAATTTTTCTATCAAAAAATTTTATATTATTCCACAGAATTTTTTTCTTTGTGGATATTTAGTGCGAGTAATTGTTTCAAGGATACTTTTCTAATTTCTAATAATTGATGATCAATACAATGATTTTGTAATTTAATACTCTAACTGATTATTTTCATTTACTTTTTTTAAAAAAATATTAACTTATACTTGAATGACAGTATTTTGACTTCTGAAATGAATATATTAGGATATATTAATATTTCATTTTAATTAATAACAATTTAAATTTATGAATTAATGTATGTGACAAATTTATTGTGACCTGTACTATTTCAAATTGTACAAGGAAATCAAGATTATCTTAAAAATATACTTTTAAGTGAATCTGATTCATGGCATAATCATTCTTACTCAAGGACTGTATTTGGTAGTTATGCAAAATAATTTATTAAATTTTTTTACAAATTTAAAATATAAATAAATTAACGCGAAGAATGATTTTTTTTAAATTTCAAACAGATTACGGTGTACCACTTAACTTTTCTGGTTGTATTCATTATTGTACGATACAACCGAATCTATAGAGCCAAATAATTATGAACATCACAAAATATAAAATATTATAATGTCAGTATTATATTTACAATGATTGTTGTTAAAAATTGATATAAATAAATAATGTTAACAATGTACATAAGACATTTATTTTATTATAACCTGAAAACAAAAAATTGTTGTACTATTGCTATTTCTATAACAATAATTATCCAATTACTTATTCATAAGAATGATTACACAATCTGTGGCTACATTTAAATAAAGTAAGCAGTATAAATTAAATTTATTGGAGATAATGATAATTTGATAGATAATTATCACACACACAAAATTATAACATCATTTTTAGATTGCATGAGAACCATAAAATATTTCTGTAAATTAATGCATATCAGAAAGGAATCAAACGTGCTTTATACTGGTTGGCTGTAGTCCTAAAACTCTATATAATTCGAAATTTTCCTCAATATTTTGTCATTTGGATTTACTATTGCTAAATTCCAAATTAAAAGAAGAGTATTTCTGCTATAAGATACATTAAACTTATATTTGCTTTAATGTGCTGTATTTTTTGGAAATATGTATTTTTACTTTTAAACATTTTTTAATTCGTTTAAATTAAGGCACTTTGAGTTTATATGTTTTAATTCTTACTATCCTACTGCACAAGAAGGAAACCAAATAAATAGCAATTGATTGTAGCCACAAAATCAATGTCTTTCAATAAAACTAATACAAAAATGTAAATATTATAACTATTGTAATTTACTGCTCACTGTTTAGATATAGATCTCATATACACAGGATAGAAAAATATAGATAGTAAAATACAATTTAAAAAATACATTTTATCATATATTTTCAGCTATATATTTTTTCGATAGAACTTAATCAAAATTATGCATAGTAAAATATATTTCTTATGTATTTACTTCAAAAATTATAAAATATGAAGTAAGTTTTATAGTAATTTTTTGTTTAAAAGATCCTCATGTTGCATGTATTTTATCATATCATCCCAAATAATCAAAATAGTAGTTATTTTCACTTAATAAATATTTTAGATCCTTTATTATATCAATAATCATATAATACTTTAAAAATAAACTGTGATAATCTCATTGTCAGAATGCAGTAGAAATTTTAGGAATATATTTCTCAATATAATGTAATGATGAAAACTTATCATTTTCTTTGTTTTGTAAACTTGCTCATTTTGCTCAGAATTGTTGCTATGGTGCCAATAAATTTTAAATAAACTTATTCACAAATCATTTTATGTGTTCTTTCTAAATTTATTTCATTCTCAAAAATTAGTTTTTAGAAAAATAAAAAAACATGAAGGTTTCTTGTTTTTTCCTTTTAAGGTTCCTCAATCCTTCTTTTTATACAACCTATTTCTCTCATCCATAAATGGTTGCAAGAGTATAATTTTTAAATTAAATTTTAAAAATATATCAAAAAATAGCTTAATTGACTTTTCTATACTCAGTATTTGGATACTATTTTCTTGAATTGAAAAATAGAAAAAGTTTGACTAACCTCAACTAAACCACAATTCTAAAATATTTTTAGGAAGGAGTCTCATATATTTTTTTATTTTAAAATCGATAATATTTATAAGTTTTTATTTCGACTTATATGACCTGATAGAAGACTATCAATTACGCAAAATAAAAACGACATATGAGTGGCAATATAAAAACCTATTGTAATTTTTTTGTGTATACAACATGATGTATATCAATATACACATACTTATAAATATTATCGATTTTAAAATATGGTATCGATCCGATGAATTTTCTGTTCCATTTCCATTACATGATGAGAGCCTAAAATTAACTAACAGTAATATCCCAGTCTTAATTTTAATAACTTGTAGATTACATTCTGAATAGGAAGATACAGGATAAATGATCGGAATAATTTTAATATGCTATCATGTTCAAATAAGGTTTCGATACAGGAAGGAGACTGCAAATAGATTATTCAACTCAGGCAACTAACAAATCCTCTGTCTTTGTTATGAAATTCATTTTAAATTTTAAGTACAGCAAAATCAAGAAATAATCATTGTTTTTCCACTACTGCTTTAGAAACTTATATAAAATCATGAAATTAAACTTTTTCAATAATTTTACTTACATGAAAAGTTTCCTTCGACATATAAAAGTAAATAAGTCCGTACTAAAAATCAATGATTAGCTTGCAAAATTTAAATTTCAATGTGAACCAAAGTTTAAAATACTAATTTAAGCAAGGGCTCAAACATAAAATATTAAATATAATATATGTTTGCATTGAATGGAATATTTCCTAAGAAGTATCCAAAGTGATCCTAAGTTTAAAAGACTAATTTAAACTATTACTCAAAAGTAAAATATAATATATTTTTACATTACTAAAGTTTTAATGGCTAATTTAAGCGTGGACACAATAGTAAAAGATAAAATAAAATATGATATTGTTTGAAATATGACATTGAGTGAAATGTTTACTATGAAATATATTTTAACTATTATTCTCTCTATATTGATACGGTGAGTTCTAATAACATAAAACTTTACAAGCGAAACTAATAAACCACGTATATACTCATTTTGTTTTTTATTTGTATTTCTGTTAGACCCTAAAATTAAGAATAATAATGAAATTCAATTGATACTCTTTATAAATTAATTGTATTGGAAAATTCACCTAACTTTTCTTCGAAATCTCTTTTGAACCTTCTTTTACTATTCACTGAACAACTCTAAATAATGCAGAACTTAAATTTACGTAGTAAAAAATGCATCAAATATAGAATATTTACATTCAAAATACAAATATTTCCTTGCCAAAAATACTATCGATCGTTAAATTTATCGAAATCCTCTCAATGACACAGTTTATTATTTATTATTTTAAAATACATCATTTCTCTCTGAAATATCACTAAGTTTGCTCAAATACACGCTTGCATTTTTTTTTTTTTTTTTTTTTTTTTTTTTTTTTTTTAAGAAACGCTTATGGTTGTGTTCGTTGTATTGTCAATCATGATTTTCAGTGAAGATAAATGGTCTTATAATATTAGTGATATATCCAGCGAAAATGCAGTCCTTTTCTTCTAAGTTTGCTTACATAAGTCCTTATTTTATCTTTTAAAATTATTTTGAAAATTAACAGAAAAACATTTAAAATTGCAAAAACTAAAAATTCTGTGTTCAAATGATTATCAATGGTAATCATTTAATTGATGAATTTAATATAAATTAATAGCATTTAAGTTCCGAAAATATTATCGTTAGAAAAGTATACAAAAATCACTGCGTATAGAGATTGTATTTATTGCTACTACAAATAAAAATTAAATATTTTGATTATAAACAAAATGACATTATTACGTTTAATAAATATACGAAAATTTTCATTTTCTTCAATACATAGTTTTCTAATTTTTTAGCTCAAATAACTCAAGGGAAAATATATAACGCCTCTTAATTAATAATCACCAAAGTGTGCTACTACAGAAAATTGTTTCCTTATATTATATGAAAGAAACTTTTCTCATCAAAATTATTTTGGAATAATAAGTCATGAAGAAGTGTTATGCGAATAATTTGATAACTCAATGTACACAACAAATAACTTAATTAAATCAATATATTTCTACTTTCGTAAATTTCATTGCTAGTATTCTCATAAGTGCATTCATCTCAATAATGTAAATAACATTAAAGGTGAAATAAAAAAGATTTCAATATCACTTCTAATATTTTACTTCAATGAGTATATGACTTTTAACCCATCAAATGTAAAAAATTCAAATAACAGTGATAATTAAAATATTAAACTTGGTTAGTTTAAGAATTCTTAATCAATCTAAAGATTTTTAAAAATAGTTATATTTGTTGTTTCAGAAAACCTTAAAGTTTTTTTTATTGATAATATTCACCAATTTTTTTTTTTATTTATGTTTACAAGTAAAATTTTCTCTAACATTCACAAAATAATAAACGCCATTACGTTTTCATTTTGAATTTTTATATAAAAAAACTCTTCTCTTTGAAAAATTGTTAGAATATTGATTTTATATATATATATATATATATATATATATATATATATATATATATATATATATATATATATATATATATATATATATATATATATATATATATATATATATATATATATATATATATATATATATATATATATATATATATATATATATATATATATATATATATATATATATATATATATATATATATATATATATATATATATATATATATATATATATATATATATACATACATACATATATATATATATAATATATGTATATATATATATTTAAATTATATATATATATATATATATAAAATTTAAATTAGGAATAAAAGCCCAGCAAAAAAATTAAAAACATTAAAATGAAATAATATATGCTTATTTGTTTACAGATTCTAATTTTAACTACATCCATCATGATAATAATTAAAACGTATAGTATGTAGATTCACACTTTAATTAATTAAGTTACTTACCTGAGCATTCATTTACTTCAAAGTTGAAAATTTTAAAGTGTTTAGATTTGTTTGTTTGTCGCTCAACGGTCATTTTTTGCACACGAGGGCTAATTAGACCGGGACCTACGGCTTAAAGTGGATTCCGAACCACTACAAACATCCATGCCCAAGGTGGGACTCGAACCCACGAACTGTTGAAACGAAGGCAAGAGCACTAACCATTCGGCTGCCAGCTCGGCTTAAAGTGTTTAGAAATGCTAAAATTGAAATTGAAACGATACATATTTTAGTTATTAAATAACATGAAAATAATAAAGCTTTGATAATAAGCAGACATCTAAAGGATGTATTAAATAATTCCAGAAGCATATTCAAAAAGTATTTTACTTTTACTGTATAAGAAAATATTGATACATATATATTTTCTACGAATAATATTTAAACTTGGCATCATTATAAATTACTGGATGATGATCTCTTGGATGACAGTTTAAACATAGTTTTGATGATTTTGAAACTGAGTGAAAAATAAATTAGATCAATAAAATGAAGTACAGTTTTCAGAATTGAGAAACAATAAATTTACGATTATAAACCAAATTATTATGGTAAAACTAATAATTTTACATAATAATTAATAAATGAATACACATATTTTCTTTTTGTTCTGAAAATTTATTTTGAAAATATTTGAATCATTTTTTTTATTTATACATAAATTTCACTGTTTGAGTCATATTTCCAAGATTAAATTTATCTTCAGTTACAATTTAAATCTTTGTTTTACCTTATAAAAAATTTTAATTAATTTTTTATTTTAAGAGTGGAAAATCAAGTACAATTTGTTATTGATTAGATAAAAAGAAATCAATAGCACAATTTTTCACTTTAATACTTTTAGCCTCAGACGTAATTTCATATCATTTGGCAAAGAGTAATAATAACCAATTTATAATCCCTCAGTATACCAAACAACTTTTAAAATATAAATTAAATGAATATTTTATTAGCAAATCTTTACAAGATAATCAATTTAATACAAAAATAATCATTCTTATGAGGTTAAAATGTCTAAGTATTCCTTTATATTCTAACTAAAATTATATGGGTGTAGCAAGATTTGTGTTACGTTCCTATTTGTTTAGTTATATAAATAATTATAAATTGTTCAAATCTTTTCAATGAACCTTCAGCTATATGTTTAATAATAAATTGTTAAAAACTTTAAGTTCTAAACTTGTGTTATAAACCTCTAAGTTCTAAGCTTTTGTTAAAAACCTTCAAATCTGTTTCATCTTTCTCGGTGATCATTCCATACACTTATTACGTTCCATATATTATAATCATTCTATATACCATTATCTTATGTTGCTGTGTATCTATAATTCTAGAAGAAATGAATTGACTGACCAAAGTTTTTAAAAAGATGTGAAACGAAAGAAATGTCATTTTAACTCATATCCATTGTGCTTTTCATCAAAAACTTAAGAGAAGAAATGAATTGTTTCCAAGTGCAACAGAAGTGAAATACTACCACGTAAAAGGATTTGTAAATAAACTATCACTTTACAGACTACCCCTATCACATTTTGATTTTAATGGCCCTTTGAACTGTAACAAAATCGTTTCAAATTATGTAAGTATTAGTAAACAATCTCCTAATCTCTGGCAATACCCTCGATATGAATTAAATAATTTTATTAATTATACAGAATTTATATATGTACACACAAACAGACACTTCAAAAATTATTCTTACAAATATTTTTATCATAAGATATTTATCTCTTTAATTATAATTTCTTTTTTTAATTTTTTAATTTCAATTCTTCTTAAGCAATGGGAAATAAGCATATCAAGAAATTCTTTAGAGTTAAAGAATCTTGGATGGACATAAAATGGATTTTTTAATCAATTGACGTGTATTATTCGCTCACTTCTGGAAATCATGCACAGTTTTATGACATTATATGTTCTTTCTTGAATATATTTTGTCATTTTTAAATTTAATAAAATGTTCTTTTAATTATTCTAGCCCTAAACTGTTGCTATTAAGTCATTTAACCTAAAAATGAATAAACATAAAGTGAAAAAGTTAAATAATATTTCTAGAATTGATGAAATATTTTTTGTCTGTTGTTTTCTTCCGTAATAAGAAATGCTGGAAAAGGTTGGATCAACTACAATTTTTAATAGTCTGTTACAAAGAATTTTAAGTCCAATTATACATTATGATATGAGATGCTAATAAGAAGCTTTTAATAAATTTCCTTGTTGCCACATAATTAACGTTGCACGTAAAATGAGACCTATTATTTATTTTAATTATTTGGAAAATAATGGGTTTACTTTTTCAGAAATTCAAATACTGACCGTTGGTACTTGATACATTAAAATGTGTTTTTTTAGTAGATTATTTAATTGAAACAATAGTTTACCTTAATTTATTTGTATATTATACTTTTAACAACTTAAAAGATGTAGATTCAAATATATGATTTTATGGTAAATTTAAAAAAAATTTATGAGACTGATTATATAAACTTATAGCCGTCTAAACTTACTTTAATTATTCGTCTCTTATGCAATACAATTCTTATTTTCTTGCCTATTAGTATTTTATTACTCATCAAAGAGAAAGAGTATTTGGCTGACTGAATAAAACTGAATTCTGAGTTGAATCCTTTTCGAGCAAGCAAAATATGGAAATTAAATATCTAAACTACTGAAAGCATTATATAACAACAAATAACAATAAAATACTATCCTCAAAAATTAGTTTATATCTTTCCCTCTATAATGTCAAAAGTTACTTATAAATTCAGTTTGGGTATCAATATGCATGACAGATTTGATACAATAAAATTTCCAAATCTCAAAGTAAAGAGAAACAAAAGAAAATGCTGGAGTTATCTCAAGACATATTTATTTTCTTCAATACTAACAAATAGTATACATATTCAAAATGGTTATTTATAAACTTAATCTAAAAACAATTATTTGATTTTTAAATTTTATTTATAGATTTTAATAAACATTATTTTATTCAAATGTGTAAAGTTGCTCATAAGAAATCTACTTATTCTTACAAACATAAAATTATAAAAAACAACAAACACAAAAGCGATGTTAATTTGAAACATCCAAGTTAATTAGATGAAATTTAAATGTAAGGTTTATTATATTATAATTTTGAGACTTAAGAACTGAAGAACGCATCATACGGACTTTATACTTTTATGATACCAATAGTATCATTATAATTTCTAATTTTGATGAAAAGTAATTGTAAACTAAAAATACCTTTCACAATGAGTACATTCTCTTGGATAACAGTTCATTCCTCACCATAATATAACATGAAATTAATGTTATTGGAAAGGATCTACATGGATAAAATCCATTGATTAACTAAAACAAATTCGTCCGAATGTGAAATTTCAGACTTAATTGGTTAGTGGCCAATAATATTTTTCAAGTTAATAATCAATAAAGCGTACATAAGATTAAATTTCAAAATGTGGAAAAATCATTTGGATTAAAATATTTTCGTTATTATTCTGGTTTCCAAATTTACTACATGAGATCAGTGTATTAACGAGCATTATCGGCTTTATTTATGAAGATGCTATATTATGTAAGCATGTAAATATACAAACGCGGATCTAATATCTCCTCTCTAGTTCTTACTTCTTTGAGAATTACGTATGATGAACTATATTGATCTAAGATAAAATAAACTACTCATTATAGAGAAATATCACAGCATCAATAAGTATATGTTATCTGAATGTTAAGGATCCAAAAGTATTTTGTATGCTAATCCAAAAGTATTTTGGTAATGCAAATACTACTCATCTCTCAATAGCATGCATAAAGTTCCCTTTCATTTCAATTTAAATAAATAAATATCTAATTTAAAACAATTTAAAAAATAAGAACAGATTTTAACTACAATATAACTACTATCTTATTAAGACTGTTAATTAATGGCCATTTATGGATGAAGTAATTTCTGATTTATCTCATCAGTTGACCTTCGACATGCAAACCATTAATTAGAAATTGAGTTTAGAATTAACTCAATGGTCATAATTTAATTCTATAACAGATATTAACTGATTGTAATGTAGTACACAGTTTCATATTGACAAATTTTGCAATGCATTTGTTTTTATCAATAATGTTTTCGAAATTATTTTAATGGTACACTTAATAACAACTTCACCCTAAGAACGTATTTTGAGATATACTTATAAAAAAATGTACTTCAATAGTCAAGAATATTGGATTCAGATTCGCTTAAAGATAGTCGTTCTAACCAATATACTTTTTGTTTAAAATTTTTTGATTAGTATAAAGAAAGTAGCATATTTTTTCATCTTAAAAATAAAATTTAGAGGACATTTATTTCTTATAAATGACTATATTTTTAATAGAGATTATGTATTTCTTTTTATTCCTTTTATACTATACAAGCAAAAATTTTCAAACATAATTTTCAGGAGTATTTCTTTTAAAAATTAGAAATTGAAAATTCATTGTATTTAAAAATATATAACATACAAATAAAAAATTAAATGTTTCTTAATCAATTTATTTAATATTTATTAGAAAGAGGACTCCCTTTTAAAGAATACACGATAGAAAATAAAACTTACATTATTTTTATTCCCAGAAAAACATACATCATACATCCAGACTTCAGTTATCTTTTTAAATTTACAAAGAATGTTTATTTTAAAACCTTAATGCATAAAATTTTCATTTGAATTAAATTAAAGATCTATATTTGTTTCAGTTGTTTTCAAATAAAATATAACTAAAAAATGTTTTTTGATAAAAATTTTTTTAAAATATTTATAATTTATAATAAACATGATCAATTTTACCGAGGAAATTAACGTTATCTATCATTTAAATGAATTAATAAATGTTGTCCCTCAACTTCCATTTGATATTTTAAAAAACGTAAGTTGCAAAATTACCACGTGTACGAACCAAGCAACAAATATGATAAAATTTATCCAAATCAGTTTCATAAACTATCACTACTAAGAAGTTCACGTCAATTAAGTAAAATTCTATTTTAATAGATTTTAAATATTTTTTTTATAATTTTATACAGTATATATGAATGAAGGCTAAGAATGATAATATTGATAGCCCTAATAATTTATCTCTAAGGGAATTACATTATTCATTGGGAAGTACGAATTCATGAAAACGAATAAAAGAAGATAAATGATCTAGAATTCAAACTGATGAACTTCTTAGAATTCTTGAATTTTATCCTCCAAACAAAAAGAACAAACTTTCATCAATGAACTATTATTTAGCTATGGCTATTTAAAATAGGAATATAGAAATGTCAGATAATTCAATTATCTAATGTTTTTAATATCAATATATTACTGTTTTTGAAATGAATTAAATATTTAGTTCGATCAAAAATATTGATTAAAAATTATTTAATTTATTCATTATATAACATTAGTTTGCATAGGTATTTCAAGAAATGTAATTATTAATCTTTAGACATTAATATATTTAATAATTTTTAACTATTGAAACCAAAGTAATTATCTGACGCCTCATTATTGTGAAAATCATGTTTATAACAAATATTAATCTATAACTATAAATGTATTATTAAATTTTAAAAAGTTAAAATTAAATGGACAGTGTGGTGATGGTTTCGAAATTAATTTCAATAAATTTTCTCATGCAAAAATATAAAAAGAATCCATAATATTAAAGAATATCTTAAAATTATCGAAAATTTACTTTTGTAATTCCTTATTTTCTAATAACTAGCGTATGTCATATAGTAACAGAAAATACTCGGCTTTCATTGGCACTTTTTAATATTTACACGAAATTATAACTAAGGATACAGTTTTTAAAATCCAATAATATTATTTGCTGTTAGAATGAATGTTATTATTAAGTAATAATTGGTAAATATGAAATAAAATAACGATTTATGATTGTTTTGTAAAAAATCTAAATTTACTATTAAAGATTGATGGTTATAAAATTCGATATCCAACTGTGTTAACGTATGATAGTGAAACACATTTGAATTAAATCACATACTATCTAGTACCTTCATAAATATTTTTACATTATTTTTCATTAGTTTCTCGTTAAAAATTCGGGCATAATAAGATAAATAAATAATATTCATATAACTGGAGATCATGTTAATGTCAATAAAAATCTATTATGATCAAATATTATATATACCTTTCTTACTTTGAAATATTATGACCTATAAAGTTTACTTATTAATATATGTCATAGTTAGAAAGTTAAATAAAATGATATTTTGTAAACTTATTTTCTATATTAGATTATATATTTTAAATGGTTTTAAGGTAAAATATATGTAAAAGCTAAATACATCAATCAAGTTTTTTTGTGTATAAATTTAATAGAAATGTGTCTTTCTGGCGGACTTTAATAAAAGCTCATTGCTGAAAAAGCTGAAAAAAGAAAATACAATTGCTTTTTCCTTAATAACTTACTTTAATAAATAAACTTTCACAAATACATTTATCTTTACTCTAGATATAAAATGAATGTGACATTTTATTATGTATAAATGATAAATTTTGTGGCAAATTGCAAAAAGCTATATTTCCAGAAAGTTGGCTTAAAAAATGATTAATGAGAATTTTACATCCATGTCAATAAGTCAGAGTTACAGAGATTTAATTAATTGGAACATTTATTGTAAAATATGTAACCACAGTTTAGAAATACATTAACAAATAATGGGACAGATTTTTCTATTTTATTGAAAACCTTTTGAATGACTACTTTTATGTGATTAAACTTTCATCTATTATAAAATATGTGTCAAAGAAATATTTGAAATTTTTTGGAAGGTTTCAATAGCAACTGAATAAGATAAAAATCTTTTTATGACATAACATAATCTCTTGAGATTAAAGAAAAAATACTTTAATATTTGCAGAAGAAAACAGTAAAGCTAACAGAAAAGTTGAAGACTTTTACCCTTTGCGCTTTATTTGACATGAACTTCTATAACCGATTTCTGAGATCAACTGAAGAAATTATTTGGTAAAAAGGAAGATACTTCTATTGAGAGTTTTCTATTATAAAAATTTTCTCTTTTAATCCCTTTAGATATACCTCTCAATGGAATTATTTTTTCAGTTAAATGTCTTAGATTACAGGAATTAAAGATTTTCTTTGATGTCACGAATATATATTAAAAATTTTAGTTGAATTAAATTACTTCTAAAATTCTAAAAATTTATATATTTAATTGAAATTCGTAAATACTATCATAGTAATGAGGAAAATTTAAGAAGTTCTTAGCAAAAGATACGACTAATATTTTCATTTTTTGTACTATTGAAACAGTTAGAGATTTCTATTAAAGTATTTCTTTACAATTCTTTGCAATATAGCATTACTGTCTTATGAATAATAGATTTTTTAAGTTGTGTTTCTTAAATAATTCAAGACTGTGAAGTAATCGCATGGTGATGCTTAAGTAAACTCTATCCTTTACTGTAATTTTGTGAGAATAAAAAAATTAAATTCAATTTTCAAATAAAGTATCTTTATAAATTTTGCAATATTTCAATGCATGTATATATAAGACGTTAATAATTACTACAGTAAAGATTATTTCAAAAATATAACAAAAATAGCTAAGACCTTTCTTTATAATTTTTTTTACAATTTTAATATATGTTAATTCGCCGGCCGACTTGTCTAGTGGTCAGTGTGTCTGACTACGTATAGGAGGTCCTAGATTCGAATGCCGGTTCAGGCATGAATGTAATTTCTCTCTCTTTCTCTCTCTCTATCCTGTCTTTGTCCTTTCCTTGTGTGTGTGAATGAAGTATGAATGATGCCTACCCTATAAACGGGTCCCTATGGCATGTGTGAGGGTGCGATGGTGGCCCACCTCTTGTGGTGCACCCGGGGCAACGATTCGGTGGCTAAGAGGTCGCTGTTTCTGGCCGGTTCCTTGGGTATCAGGGAACAATAGATTAATAGACTATGTTGCAGTTGTAACTGTCTAAAATCTGCCATTGGAAAAATATATATATGTTAATTCTTTTGTATGTTACTACACCAGCTTGCTTCCCTGTACCTAGCTCAGAGCAGACTTCTACCAATTAGGCGGGAGGGTGGTTCCCGCGTATGAGTAGTCACGTTTAGAAGAAGGGAGGATTCTGCAGTTTTTATAAGCCTTTTACAAATTATATAAGTTTTAAACAATAGTTTCTTGAGGATACAGTTTATTTAAATTCATTTATATTCACGGTGGTAATTTATACCGTTCTTTTTAGCATAATTCTTAGTAATAAGATTATAATTACGATATTTTAATTTGATGCTGTTATAAAGATGATTATGAAGACGTGAAAAAAATTTATGAATAAGGGCATTTCACCATAATTATAATTTTAGTGTTATATTTTATATTTTTTATAAATATTTGTAGCAATATATAATTTTTGAAGTCTATAACGATTTCTATTCTCAATTTTATTCATTTTTTTTATTGGAAACACAAATTCATTATAGGAAAATTCAAAACTTTGAATTACAGTTATTATTATATTTGATACCAAAACTTATCATATGATTCTATAGGTTGTATTAAAACTTTATTTTAAAAAAGAAAAATAATTTTTAAACAGCTGAATCTTATTTATTCTTCTTTTCATGGTTTGGTGTCGTGTCTATTTGAAGTGAATTCAAATCATTCCATGTGCCGAAATCACGACCTTGACAATGTGCACAATATTACCATCATGGAGATTTCCCTGAAAGGGAAATTCGCTAATATCCTGTAAACCTCTTATGATGGATGGGCTGTTAAGAATATATTCCGGTTGAGTACCCCCTCAGGGCAGTTCCTACAATTTAAATTTTATAAGCATAAGATGGAAACTTTTTATTCTTCTTTTCATGAAAAATAAGTTTAAATTATATATTCCTGGTTCATATCTGATTATTGTGTATTATAACGTTGATAATTTAAATATTAATGTTTTCTCATGTTAACTATCAGTAAGAAGAAATTGTTTTATTAGTAATAAAATAATACCAAAAATGTTTTGAAAAATTTTCTTTTTTCAATTATTAAAACAAAAATGAAAATATCTCATAGAAAAAAAAATTTATTATTATTATTATTATAATTATTATTATTTTTTAGTTTAAAACAGTTTAAGAGAGAAATTATTTTCCTAAATTATTTTCTTATTTCAACGATTCGATTTTTACGTATGCTATTGGTATCTATTTCTTTATTTTGAAAAAATTTAAATTTTTATCAGCGTAGATAGAATTTGAAAGAAATGTAAACTAACCAATATTCATATTATTAAATAATCTATAGAAAAGGTGAAATAATGATATTGAATTTTTATAAGGATAAACAGAGCTGAGTGAAATATAATTTAGCATTGAAATTTTAACCAATTTATATAAATAAAATAAAATAATAAATTTCTCATGTATCAAAATAAATCTATAAAGTACATAATCTTTTAAAGTATCATTTACATTTTTTGATGGCATATATCAAATTTCTAAAAACTAATATTTACATTAGGAGCTCCTATAGTTTTGTATTTCAAAATTTCTTTAATGCCCTAAAATAATAATAAGTATAATATAACTTATTTCTAATTCTTTTTAAAAAAATTTTCCAACTTAGAAACATTTCTTTATCTAAAGATGTTTAACTATTGAACGTCAAATCAGTAACTTTCATAAAAGTTTCATACAAATTGTATGTTTTTAAATCTGTTTTATTTCAATATTCATTCCTAATTGCTATATTCATAAATTATAGCACTATTTTTTATTCATAAATTTATACAGTGTTTTTCACAGCCTGAATTAAAACAATATTAATAACATACATGCATGACAGATATTGAAAAGATGAGATCTAAAATAATTTAAGCAACGAGTTTTATATTTAATGTAGGAAAATTTATCAATATTTAAAAGTATAAAAATTCTAATTCTATGCACAAAACTAGCACACAAACTCTTCTGTTTATTGCACCAACTGAAAATCATTTAATTGAAACTGTGTGCGACAGTCTATTTCCAAAGTAAATAGATTTCACTTTTAGAGTTTTAGATTTCTTATGCCAAGTTACTAATATTGAACTATATTTATAGTTGCAATATTACTAATATTAACTTTCGTATATATTATTAGCAATATTGCATGATAGTTGAATACCGTGATTACTTTATTTTAGTTGTATTTGTTAAAAAATATAGCAATATGATTTTTTAATATCATTAAAAAATAAATAAATGAATATTCTCCAAAGCTGATTACATTCTTCTTACTGAACAATTTTCAGAATTTTTTCTTACAGTAATATAAATAATTTTTAATCTAGGACTATTATTTATTTTAAAGAAATGTATTTTATTTCACAAATTGCATTACATTTTTCATTTGATAATATAATTTTTTATATGATGGAAGAATTTTATTTAAATTATTTTTAAATACATATATAATATTAATTATATGACCATTAAATAAATACTTTAATCCCCAAATAACTAAAAATATAATTATTATAACATAACATTATAACTAACTATTATAACATAACGTTCTTCGCAAATATTTAACTATTATAACGCATCTTGAATCAAACAAGCTAGTGCTTTCATTTTTTAAATTATTAATAGAAGATTTGTAAACATACACATACATATTTACATTTATACTTAGAGTGGTATGTCTAAATAAATTATTTTAGGTATTGATTATTCAAACGATTTTAAAATATTTCTCATTTAATAATAGAAATAATTTAGGCATTATGTTCGTTTGATATTATATAAACATACTTCACTTATGAATATTTCATTACTTTATTCTTTCGAATAATAATTATTATTCGTAAATACAAAGGAATGAAATATACTTGAGTAAATGAAATATAATTTAGTAAAATTATTAATAAACTATTTACGAATGATAATTATTGGGAATTATTATTCAATGTTTTCCTCAAACATGGTTAAATTATTTATGATATGTATGAGAGAACATCAAGGCATTTTCAATGCAGTAATTTTAACAGTAGTATTATTAATTTATAAAATAAATAAACAAATTCTTGTCTCAGATATACAAGTACTTTGAGGTTAAGTGCTTAAAACATTTCATTTTTAAAGCTAATTACTAATTTCGTACTTCCTTTATTTCTTTTTTTTTTAAACACATTACTGATTTCATATTTATTTAATTCAAATGAACTCTAGAATGCTACAAAACTATATCAAAATTACTTTAGTTGATAGATTTTTAAATATAAGAATACCTGAGAGAGTGTTTTAAATATTTTTAGTTGAAATATCAGAATTTTTGCTTATTTTAATAAATTAAATATTAGTGCTGTTATATTTTAAAGATATAGTTAAACTAAATTTATTGTTTAAAGCTTTTATTACGATACATTTTTCATGGTTTTTGAATTCATCTATTTATATCAAGTTTCCTTAATTTTGCATAAATAAGTTACATTAAAATAAAAATACATTGGAATTCTGCACATTTCTTAGCTCATTAAATATTTGAAGTGAAATGGTCTGAATTTTAAGAATTTTCTTTCAGAAATATGATATCTATTTTTTAATGCCTTGTTTTCCTAAATGTATAAATTAATTTCTTTTTTCATGATTTTCTTTTATTCAACCAAACTCCACAACAAAAAACTAGTAATAAAAATTTTATTAATTTAAGCATTTATTGAAACAGAATTCTTTACCTTAGATTCTAAACATTTCAGTTAGCTTAGTCCTTAAAATTTCGAAATATTTCACGCCCATTTTTGCTTTAAAAAATATGTTTAATTCGAAATTATAGGAAAATGCTTTGAAGATTACGACACACTAGCAATTTTTTAAAATTTGTAAACAAATTGATTATAAGTAAGTAAATAAATGTGTAAAATATCTGCTGATGCCAAAATAAATTTGTTATACTTTGCAGATGTGTGCCAGTTTTGCCTCGATGAATTTGTACCTGGGAATATAATTCCTATGCTTTTGTATTATGGAAATGAGACACTTTTGCTAGACTTTCCCCCTATTCCTTGCTGTTTAAGCATAATTTTATTTTAGATTTATACCTGTGACACGACAGCACATGTGGACCAAGGCCAATAGTGTTCATATCTGTTTTCTTGACAGAGATCTCTGGTTCTTGAGCCGAGCTGGCAATCGAATGGTTAGTGCTGTTGCCTTCGGTTCAACAGTTCGTGGGTTCGAATCCCACCTTGGGCATGGATGTTTGTAGTGGTTCGAATTTCACTTTAAACCGTAGGTCCCGGTCTAATTAGCCCTCGTGTGCAAAAAATGACCGTTGAGTGACAAACAAACCAAACCAACCCTGGATTTTGAAGCATATGACCTAGTTAGTTTTGGTCAGCCTTATACGAAATTCCCAGTGTTTATTTTCCAAGAAGGCTTGACGCTTAATTTATCAACCCAATGGAGGAATAGCAAGTTCAGTCGATCTTGCCCAAACCGATAATCAAAAATTTAACTCTTATTGTATTTTTATATGATTTTAATACATCGGAGAAATTTCTTAATGATTCGCAAACTCCAATCCATTGACAAATTAACGAATATATAGATACTAGATGCCGCTGCTGTGATACTTTCTTTTCACCTTGTCTTTTAACGAAAGTGTTATAATGCAAAAGTGTTATAAAACCACAAATGTTGAACAAAATCTAATATCAAAAAAATTAAAATTCTGAGAAATCACGATTTTTAAACTAATATTCTTTTCCACTTTTTGGCAACATAAATGTTGATACGTCAATGAACTTTGTTCCTTGTATTTTTTGCTACATTTTTAAAAAACAGCTGTTTATTCGGCATTGTTTATTTGTATATGCATTATTTTCCTAATTTATTGAAATTATGTATTCACCAAATTTTTTGTGCTATGCAAAATCAAAAATTTTAAAACAGTAGCAAATAATGATGATTAGAGTCTTTATAGTAACATTTAATATATATATATATATATATATATATATATATATATATATATATATATATATATATATATATATATATATATATATATATATATATATATATATATATATAAAGCCAAACATTTTGGTAATAGTTGAAATATTATGACTTTTATGTATGTATTTATGTATTAGCAAAAAAAATTCATTATGTTATTGTTTTAAATTTATTGTATTTAAATGCGTAGTATTAAATTTATGGTAATTATACATAATTTTTCAACTCTTGATCTATACTCTCTAATATGATCTTTTAAATAATATTATACTAGAAATTTTAAAATTGAATTTCAATATATATATATATATTTATATATATATATTATATATTATATATATATATAAATATTATATATATATATATTATATATATATATATTATATATTATATATATATATAAATATTATATATATATATATTATATATATACATAGATAGATGAATAATTGTGTAAATGTGCAATATACAGTATATATGCAAGATTTTCAGATTTAAGTTTAATTAGTATTATTATCTACTACATTAAATCTGGAGACCATTTTCCTGTCTTTTTGTCATTAAATTTTGATTTGTAAATATGACAAGTTAATTTCCTTATAATGCTCTCACTAGAACGGTATATAAAAGATAAAATAAATACTTAATTAATGAAAAATAAATATTTTATAGTCTTTCTAAGCCAGTATTGTTTTACGCTTTGGCTGCAATTATTCAATAGAAATATATTAAAACTGGAATAAATAAAAGTGTAAATTAGGTAAAAAAATATATGTATATATAAATCATCTTACTTCTGTCACATATGTTATTTTTAGAAATTTAAATTTTTTAAAATATTTATTTGAAACTTTTGTTCTTATGTTCACAGAATTTGTCTAAACTTGAAACTGAGACTTATTTATATCCTTTTTCTTTTTCAAACCCTTTATAAATCTATTTTGCATGACTTGGATTCGTTTACCTTATATTTCATGTCTATAAGCAGTTTTAAGGTAAATATTTGTGTTTTGAAATTTTTAAATAGTTCAAAAATTTAGAATATTTTATGGGAACATTTCTTTTAACTAGCTTTCAGTGTTTAACTTTTAGAATATGAAATATGATTAGTTTGGAAATCTAAATAGAGGTAAAACTTATTTGATGCTACCATAAATTAAAAATAAATATTGACTTAAAGGATAACTTGCTTTTGAAAGGGTGATTTTAAAATAAAATTTAAATCATTTTGAAATTTATATAAATATTTAATATACTGTCTGATTCAAACATTAATATATATATTCTTTTCAAATCATGAAAGATAAGGAATATTTTTAGATAATAATTTTAAATTTTAAATTCTAAGTATACAATTATTATTATTTAAAATTGATGATTAAAATATTACTTTAAACTCATGTATTGTAATAGAATATATTAAATGTGATTTTATTTTTTATATTTTTATCCTATTTATCACTAGAAAAGGATAAAAAAATTATAACAGATAGTTATCAATTAACATTTAAATACTTAAAGAAATTTATTTAATTTAATTGATAAATTATTAATATTATGCTTATAAATGAAAATATTTGCAATATTAATTTACGGAAACTCTGGGAATTGTTATTATTTCATAGGTTTGTAATTGAATTATTTTTCTTATTTTGTTTTCTAATTCATATTATAATGCAACCAGGTGTTTTCTTATTTTGTGTTAAATAACTCCATCATTAGTATGGAAAACTGCATTAACTTCCTTGTTGACATATATGATAAATAAGTCTAAAAGCTTTTTCGACAATAGTACGGGAAAACTAAATGATTAAAATTTATTGACGAAAATTTAAAACAAAAAAGTGACATGTTTGTAAATGCGATTGAAGTACACTATTAGTCACCGTAAATACAACATCCCGAAGGAAGAATTCAAATAACATGAAATTTACAACATACATTAGCGAAGCTGGCTGAGATATGCATATGATTTGAATTTCAGTGCAAACGCACGTCACACGCGCCAGTGGCACCACTTCAAAACGCTATTTTAAAGCTGGGAGATTTCAACGATTTCGAATTCGACGAAGTTAGGCAAAATAGTGTTTTTCTTGTGTTTTTTTAGAAAAACGATCAATTATGCCTCGTAGGAAAGAGCGATCATTTTCTGATCAAGTATCCGAGTTTAACAAAATAAGGATAGTGGCCTACCCAGATTGTAGATAATCTTTCAGAAAAATCAATAGTCTTGTTGGACGAAACAAACAACTGTAATGCGGATATGTGATCGTTGGCTGCAAGAGGTACGACGGACCGACGTGTTCGATCACATCCACCTCAGTACACTACATCACATGATGACAAGCAAATTGAGAGGAAGGCAGTAACAGATTGCTCAGCCACATCATGAACCATTGCATAGCACATTCAGTCTGCAACGCATCATCCAGTTTCTGCGTGTACCATTCGACTACGTTAACAGCAGAGTGATCTGTGCGCAAGACGTCCATTGCTTTGCCTATCCTTGACACAGAACCACAGACGTCTCCTTCACCAAAAGTGGGATGAAAGTAGGATGTGGACGATAGAATGGAATAAAATTTTCTATTCTGGCAAGTCACGCTTCAGTCTGCTGGTCGCATTCAAGTCCAGAGACACCGTGGAGAGAGGATGCAGAACTGCTGTGTTATTCACCACCAGACTAATCCTGAACCGGGTATTATATATTCGGTATTGTGGACTTGCACTTCTTTAGTAGGAATTGTCGGTACTTTAAACTTATTCTTGGAAATCTGCCAGCACTACATCTCTGAGCTGTTGGAACCAGTTTTCCTTCTTTCCTTCAGGCCTTGCTCACAACATATTTCAACAAGAAAATGCATGACTTCAAATGGAATACACGTGACATGCATGCTCCAAGGATTTTTCGTCAATCGCTAGCTTGAATTTTTTTCCTGGCAAGCTCGCTCTTTGGGTCTTTTACTGATGGAAAACATGTAGTCCTTGTTTGTTCAATGATTGATCCAGATTACATCCTCAGCTGCCACACCAAATCAACTTTGGCAACATGTGAAGTCTACTGTACCCCAAAAACAAATTCGATATCTATTTGAATCATTGAGGAGGTGTATGGCAGCGGTGATCTCCAACAATGGGGGCTACTCTGGCTACTGATTTTGGCAGGAACCACACTTCAAGAATGTCTATAAATTTAATCATTCGATATTTGATCATTATGTTATCGACAAAATAAGTTTTGTTGTGATATATCTTGTCTTTCTTAGTGTTACAATTTGGGTGGCCAACAGTGCATAAAAGCACATTTTTTTCAAACTTGTGCCTCTGTAAACATTTATATGTGTCATACAAAGACACCTGTGATGCATGTCATCCTCACTTTGTTAAGTTTTTCAAATAATTTTTGTAGTTTATAAATAAAATAAAATCTTCGTAATATGAAATACTTAATTAAAAATGGCTGATTTATTTAATTTATTTTCCAGTTCTTAATACATATTTAATAAATATTAGAAAACATTTTTACAGTTAGCTAATGATGATCTAACTGCAAAGAACCCCTATTTTACTGTACACGTCAGAAATGCTTACATACACTGTAAAATTAAACACATTTTATGGAATTCTATGAAAACAAAGAGCAAAATACGGAGAAAAAAAGGAAACTAAAAACAAATTTTAATTAATTTTGTATGTTGAAAATTTATTACAATAGAAAATGAACTAAAAATATATCTCAATGATTTAAAAAGCGGAGCGGCAAATTATAGAAATGAAATAGTTAATAGTTGATTTATAGAGAAAAATAGAAACGTATTGTATTGTAATAGAATAAATTCATGAAAAGCACTATCTGCATATAGCTATAAATAAAGATAACGATAAGATTCAATGGATGGTAAAAGCACCAAACTTTTAATATGTGCTACATAGAATTGTAAAGAAATCTACACAATTGCTTATCATAATCAATTTGGCCTAGTTAATCTATTACGTAAACCTTTTTGCAACTGTTTTGGACAACCAAAGCGAATGAATATAGTTCCAATAATTACATTTAAATCTTGTGTAAAAATGTTTGTTGGCAATTTAAATATAAATGACTTGTACAGCCAAACTCTATTGAGAGATATTTATTTAAAAGCAAAGGAATTGTATTTTTAACAAGATAATTTTTTTAAAAAATGCTTAAAAATTTACTATGAAGAATATTGCTTAGTTTACAATAATACAAATCCAAAGAAATGGAAATAAAAAGCAGTTCTTATAAAGCTATACCGTCTTGAATTAATTAACACAATTTATTTCGCACTTCTGTTGAACACAACTGGGTTTGATAAATATCGTACAACCATCAGTTCATAGGCTTATTTATTTGTTTATATAAGTTCTATCAATCGCAAACTTTTTCAGTTATATTGTTATCTACATGAATGAATGAATATTCATTTACTATTTCACCATTATTCATAACATCAAATCGTAAATAGAATCATATATTTTCTTACAAACATAGTTCATTAAAATTTACTATTTTATTAAGAACGATAAAATACAACTAAGTAATGAATTCACATAATATTATATAAGAGATACACCCAAATTACCATTAAAATACTATACTTTTATAGCGTTTTAAATATAGCCTTTGTAAAAAGTCTAAATAAAATTTTCACTGATGAATAATGAATGATTTCTTTTTTCTTGAATTAAAAATAAATGTAAAATAAACAATTTATTTGTTGGTTAACAAACACAAATTAAAAAATTATAACTTTTAAAATAAAAATGTTATTTATATGGAAAAAAAGAATTTTTTTTTATATATATTCAATATAAGAATAAGAAATTTTCAGATATTTTTTAACCTTTTATATCCTCTTTTTATAATAAATATTATTCTGTGAAAGTTAATTGAGAAAATAATTGGCTTTCAATTAAAAATCATTGCAATTTTTAAAATTTTCAACTTAACTTTAAATAAAACTTTTTTCCTATAAATTAATTTTAACATTAAATTTTCTCAAAACTTTTATTTATATTAAATATTATTTATAATCAATAGGCTTTTATCGATGTGTATAAGAAACAAAGTCTGTCATCATGGTATTATCTAGACATTTAATGAGTTCATTTTTATTATTTTTCACTTCCATATCACTTTCTTCTTTTGCTATAGTAATATCTGACATCATCCGTTTATCGAAAAAAGAACTCAGATTTCAGTTTTCATTGTAATGACGCCAAAAATTGCACAGAAATCATTATAAATGTATTGTTAGTTGTTAGCCAACTACCTTTCATATCATTCATATCATTAGCCTCTTTTTTGTTTTAAAATTGATCATTAATTAAATCTAATATCAAAATTATATATATATATATATATATATATATATATATATATATATATTATATATATATATATATATATATATATATATATATATATATATATATATATTATGCAAATTATATATACATATATATATTATTTAAAGATCATATTACAAGAGTTGAAAAATTATGTATAATTACCATAGATTTAATACTATGTATTTAAATGCAATAAATTTAAAAAAAAAAAAACAATAATTTAGAATGAAATTTTTTTAGTTGAAACATAAATGATAACGTCATAATATTTCATATTAATTTATGTAATAGAAAAATGAAATATATATACACATTTTATTAATTTAAAATACATTTGGTTCTTAGGAACTGAATTATTCTCACACGATGTGTGTGTGTGTGTGTGTGTGTGTGTGTGTGTGTGTGTGTGTGTGTGTGTGTGTGTGTGTGTGTGTGTGTGTGTGTGTGTGTGTGTGTGTGTGTGTGTGTGTGTGTGTGTGTTAGGAAATATCATACAATTAAAAATAAGACTATTATGTTACTTTATTGTACATAAATTATAAAATATTCAGATTTACACATAATAGAAAAGAAATAGCTGTTTCATTTAAGAATATATTAGAACGAATGTAGCAGTGAAAACTGAATTTATTTGAATTTTCTAATAACTGAGTATTTTTGTCAGAAAGCCTAAATCCAAATTCATCGTTTTTCATATTTCACGCGCTCTTCAGTGTGCATTAACAGAAAAATAAAACATTTCAGAAATAAAAATGAATATTTATTCAATATATGATTTTTTATGAATACGTTAAATCTTTCTATTCCATGCATTTGTTTATTTATACATTTAAGCCTATTTATCTAATGCAAGAAAAAAATTGGGTCACATACTTAAGTAAAATATTTTACAAATAAATTCCAGATACAGAATATACCGAAAATTTAAAGATATATTTATTATTTCATTTTTAAAGTATACGTAGAAGGTAATACATATAGAAGATTATTCAATAGAATTTATTCTACCGATATTCAATGTTTTTAATTCCAATATTTTATATTTTCCAACGTTTTGAGCACAAATATTAAAATAAAATGCCATAAATAATGCATGCATACGTAAAATGGTAAACATCCGGGAATATAGATGTTTATATGAATATTTTATATATTATAAATTATTTCATGTGCTTTACTAAGCATATAAAATATTTCATAATATATATAAAATATAAATCGGCTCTGTATGATTAAATAATCAAAATATTAATACCTTTTTATTACAAAGTTTAAGCATTAATTTATTTATGGGAGTGTATAATATACCATCGTCTAACATTATTTGATAGATTTTTGAAGTTGTCTGTGTGGGATTTCCCAAATATTTTTTAAGTGAAATTAAAAGCAAATACCGTAGTTGATTCAATTTTTAACAACTTGAAGAACACTTTTTTAAGGATAAGAATCACGGTATTTCCGACCGGTGGCTGTGTTTAGCACTCCTGACTCCTGAACTGTGGGTCCCGGATTCAAATTCATGGATGGTACTTTCGGACGTGGATGGTACTTTCTTTCTCTGTTCCCTCTGTGTTTCTCGTTCTTTCTTCTGTGATGATGTATGAATGTGATCCACTTTATAAATGTTTTCTGGTGGTATGGCGCGTGCAGTGCTACTCGCCTCCGTAACTTGGTTTACAGATTCCCGCTGGATAACAAGAAATAAGTAGCAGTTTATGGCCTTGTTATGGCAAAGGGTTCGTCATCGTGTGTGTGTGTGTGTGTGTGTGTGTTGTGTGTGTTGGGTGTGTGTGTGTGTGTGTGTGTGTGTGTGTGTGTGTGTGTGTGTGTGTGTGTGTGTGTGTGTGTTGTGTGTGTGTGTGTGTGTGTGTGTGTGTGTGTGTGTGTGTGTGTGTGTGTGTGTGTGTGTGTGTGTGTGTGTGTGTGTGTGTGTGTGTGTGTGTGTGTGTGTGTGTGTGTGTGTGTGTGTGTGTGTGTGTAATCTCAAAAATAAGATATGGATACAATTTATAAAAATATAAAGAATTTTTTAGACTGTAATGAAAAACGATTGTCTTTCTCTGAAACAATCATGGTAAAATAAATAATACAACTTTCATTGAAAATTGGATATTTATATTATATTTAATTCAATTAATCATTTTAAGATTAAACATTTTTGACGTCATGTGTTTAGATACAACTCTATCAAAAAAAATAGAAACTTTGATCCATCAAGTTTATTATAAATTATATGTTTGAATAAGGTTAAGATATTTTTGCTTACTCTTCTACATATATTAATTTTATTATCCTGTTAGTTCAGAAAATATGGCTATAAATATATGTTTAACCATTTTTTTTTCAAATATACTTAAAATATTTAATAATTTTCATCAACAAATAATTTTAAAAACTAAAAAAAAATTATAGACTTAAGGTTTTTTGAAAGCATCTAATACGAATAATATTTTAGTATCATTTCGAACTTTTTAACGAATTTAAAAGTCTTAAAAATGTGATACCTTAAAAAAATAAATTTTGCAAAATTTCTATTAAGTATTGAAGATACCTTACTATAAATTTTAAATAAAATCTTAAATATATTATGCAAAAATTTTAATCATCAACTGTGTTCATAATTTTGAAACTCTTAATCATATAGATAAAATACATTATCTGCAAATTTTAAAATTTCTTTTTCCCTGATTTGATATAAAGTTTAGAACTGTAAGATTATCTTATTTGCTTGAAAGAAACCATATGGATTTCAAAAGCACAGAAAGTAATGGAAAATCCATAGACTTAACTTTCAATAATTTGTATCTTTTTTTCTGAATTTAATTATCACATCTTTCATCAAATATAACAAAATTAGTAATATTAAGATAGTTATTTCTTTAAGTTAAACTACCCATTAATTATAGAAACTGGATTTTTATTATAGTTTTCATTTTGTATAACAATTTTAAATCTTTAATATAAAATTTCAATTTTTATAACAATAACTTTAATGAAATTTACAATACTTTAAATTAAGCAAGTCTTTTGAGCTTTATTTTTAACTAATAATAACTATTTAAGGAATGTTTTTCATTACTTCTCACATAAATTAAAAAACTAAAATCATTCATGACGGTCTTTAACTGTTATTTATCAATCATTATCGGATCTATAGATTTGACTGAATATCATAATTATGCATTAACTATGATGATATCAAATGTTTTTCTTATTATAAAACAATAGCTTTTTTAAAGTATATTAATTAAAAATGGAAGATTCTTCGTGTTAAACACATTACAACTACGTCATTTTTAACTGCCCAATAATATAAAATGTAAATAAAATATATTAAATTTTTCATACATTATAAAATCGTATAAAAGTCCTTACAGTTATTTATCATAATTCCAAAAAAATATTTTTAAATTTAATTTTTGAGTCTTAATTAGAAAACAGTTACATCCAATTAAGATTATCATATGTTCAGTTAATTTGACAAAACTTATTTTAATAAAATATAAACTAAGTTTGAAATTCATTTTGATATAAAATCATAAAATATTGCTAATTATTTTTTTCTTTTCTTTTTGAAGAGATTCAATCGTTTATTTTTTTTTCTAGGTTGTAATTTCAAATCTTTGACCGAAAATTATGTTTATTCTGGAATACTGGAGTTTTATCGAAAAATATTTAAAAGAATGTGCTTTAAATTACATTCAAAACTATTATAAATTTTTAAACGAGAGCAATGAAGCTTTAGACAACAGATTTTGTATAGTTTTTATGATTTTTATTAACATAATCCGTTCATTGTAGCGCATGATTTAATACAAAAAAGTGAAAGAATCTCCACATTTTCAGAAGTCTGGAAACATTACTCAAAAACGATAATCTTTCTGAAAATAATAAATAAATTATCAAAGTTTTCGGAATGACATTGAAGAATAATATACACTTTATTTTCAATCTACGAAAACCCAATTTATACATAATCAGTTTCCCTACCGTAGCTATATTTGTTATAATTAAATTATTATTAGAAACTTTACTTGTATGGTTTTAAGGCAAAGTAACTGGAACAACACTTTCAATGAAAATTATTCATAGAAGTTTCACTAAAAAAGAGATTCTAAGAGTTAGAAGAAAACTTACATGCATTCCTGAAATCAATATTTGTTTCTTTTTAATGAATAATGTATACTTTATTTCTAATAAGAAATTTCTTTGGATATGACATGAAATAGTGAATTTATATTTTCTGATGATTTACATTTTTATTTGAGAGTGATAATATTACAAAATATTCAACGCATGATATCTTACATTAGAAAATTAGAAAAATGTACTCATAATAAGATTCCTGTAGCACAAAAGAATTGCTTAGATTCTTTAAATTTCTCTAAGAATATAACAAAAAATATTTTGATTTCATTACAAAATATGTTTATTCTATGTAAAATGTATATTTTTCCCATTCACACACATACCCACTTATATTCACAGTGAGAAAAAAATTTAATGTTATTTATTTCATATAAACCAAAGCTGCTTTATATGAAAACAATATGATTATATTATTTCAGTGTATAATTATTAAATATTATTATTTACAAAAATGCTGAACATTAACGCCTAAGCCATTAGTTCACGGGCTCTCCAATACTTTTTAACAATGCCCTCATAATGAGAAAGAACCACACAACTATTTAAACCTTCAAAAGTCATTGGTTGACCGGAATCACATAAAACACAGTTCGGGGAATCCACCACTCCAAACCTATAGAGATGGTCCCGAAAACAATCATGTCCAGTTAGACCTCTAAAAAGGGCCACCGCAGTCTTTCTTGGAAAAACGAGAACAGTTCTTTCCTCCCCCAAAATTTTCCATCTCTTGTGCGTTGAACCATATTTTGTTTAAGAGTCTTCTTGAGAGTCAGGTTAACAAACAATTTAGTTGAATGAAATGAAAGAAGGCGATTCATGCGTTGATCTATCAAGGCTCCCATTTTAGCCAGTGAATCAGCCTTTTCATTGCTCAAAATACCACAATGGGCAGGGATCCACTCGAAAGAAATTCTGTGTGCCTTAAGCAAAAGTCTACATTCTAAAATTCTTTGGGAACTATTTTGATTATTTAAAAGAGTTTGAAGCGCACTCTTAGAATCCGACAAAATGACCGCTCTTTTAAAAAAAGTGACTACGAATCGATAGCCACTGTAATAGCTTCAACTTCACCATCAAAGGCAATAGAAAGAGGACCCATTGGTAAATAGAAATTGAAAAGATCACAAAGGATACCTGCTTTTGCACCATGTGTTCTTTCTAACATAAAACCATCAGTGAAAACATGCAACCACTCATTTTCAGAATAGTGAACCTCGATAGTCTCTCTCTCGATTGCGAAAGATCTTAGTTGTATATCACCCATTTTTTTTTAAGTAGCAGGCCTCCTCGTGGTGCACCCTGGGTAACACAAAATCTACTACAGCTTTGCTGCGCTCTCCTGAGTTCTTTTTGACGATAATTATTAAATATTAGCAATGACAAATAAAAATATTAAAAAATTAAGAAAACCGAAAAAAAAATAGTAAAATTATGTAACTTAATCTAATCCATGGTAATTTTCATAGCTTACAGGTACATAGGCTTACAGGTAGTGAAATTTTGTTTTTAAAAAATATTTTTTTAATTTATTATATTTTCAACTTTTTATTCTCACACAATTGGTTATCATAGTAATAACTCTTTTTATTGTATTTGATTTCATTATGAAATAAATTTAACTACTCAGCTAAATTTCAAACTAAGAATGCATTTAATAAGTAAGTATTTATGTATTAAGTAAGTATTTAATAATGATTAAGCAAAATTTATCAAATTCTTTAATTATGAATATTGTAAAACATATTATGATAACTCCAAATCAAAAATTATTCTACTTTCTATTGTCTCCAATATTACGAATTCATTACAAAAATATTACGACATCATAAACCCCAAGAATTATACTCTAAAAGAATCTATCTCATAATTATTCGATAAAGTTGTGTCATGTTTATATTACATTTTTATTTTTATGAAAATATTTCAAAGATAGATGTACAAAAGACAAATGAAGTCTGAAAAAATAGAAATAGTAAATATAATATTTTCCATAAACGCATTTTCAAAATTCAGATAAGTATTACATTATTTGAAAAAAAACATTAATAACTTTTTTCTTATGAACTTATGACAGCTCAATAGTACAGAGTTTCTATAGTAATATTCAGAGTGAAAAGTTTCGGTTTAAATGTCATCCACTCCTCAAGAACGGAAAACATTATCTGGCTTTCTTCATTCACATTTTATTAAGAAATAGATAATGATTTTTCTAGTTTTTTTTTATTTTTTATGTGACACTTGAATATAGTTCACAGTATATATATATATATATATATATATATATATATATATATTCATATATATATATGTATGTATATGTATATATATATATATATATATATATATATATATATATATATATGTATATATATATATATATATATATATATATATATATATATATATATATATATATATATATATATATATATATATATATGTATATGTATATGTATATAGTCTTGTTGAAATGGTTGTTATTATTGTTGTTACTAGGTTGTCTACTGTATATTAGTAAAATTTTTTCTATAAGAAATTTATAATCTACACTTGATAGGCAATTTATTGGTTTAATGACTAAATGAATTTCTCAAGAAAATATAATTTTCTACTAATATAAAATTAAATAAACTTTATTAATTTTTTTTTGTTTTTTTTAAACTTTTTTGAAAATAAAAAATATTATATTTCTTTCTGTACAGTAACTTTTCAGCGAAATTTCAATAAATGCGTTTATAAAAAATGTTCTATTTAATTTTCACTACAAAATTACTGTAATGATCCAACTAATTTAATATTTTTATTTATTTAATATAATGATAATTTAATATTTTCTTATTAATTTATACTTAAAAACTTTTTATAATATTAATTATGATTCATGCCTCTAATTATCAAATTTCAACTACATATGGTTCTTTAGTTTTAAAAATATACTAAAGTTATAAAGGGCATGTAATTCAAAATGGGTTTCTTAATTAAATATTTTAATTTTACGACCAAATTCTCAAATAATTGAAAGTATTTTAAAAAGTACTTTTTGGTCTTTATCTAATTTCCGAAGTCTGTAGGTTATCTTTTGAGTGGCACAATTATACAATGAATTATTTTTCAGGAATCTTTTTTAGAACTACAGTATTGACAAATGTCAAACATGACATAATGTTCACGATTGTCAAATATATAAGCATAAATATAATTCTTGAACACTGTAATATGTAATCAAATATACAATAAATTGCTCTTTACCTACCTGCCAAGAAGTATTGTGTTTAACAGGCACTATAAAATTCATTAGAATGTCATATTGCAAATCTATAGTGAAACGAATTTATGTGTTCCAATACTTTATAAAATGACAACAATGATTGAGCACTTTGCCTCATAATTTATAATCTCCTACTAATTTGCAAATATCAATTTGATAAAGGAATTTTAAATTCTGTTTTACAGTTTTATTCTTAAGTATTTCATAAAAAAAAAACTATTGCTCTTTAACTTTCAATTTTGATTATTTATTTTAAAAAATGCGTAATACACAAACTCCTATAAATTAGACAAAGAATTATAAGCGGGAAAAATCAATAAAAAATACTTTCATTAACGTAATTGTGAAAAATTATAACATTTGAAAAGTGCAAAAAAATTAAATATGTTTATCCAAGAAACTAAATGAAAAGAATTCCTAACAAATAGGAATGTAATTTAGTATTTTGTAAATCCTATTATAATTTCATAGTTTAGTTGTTATCAAAAAGTGTATTTAATTCAAGACAACTAAAACGACATTAGTAAAGTAAATAATAATCTTCATGTCCTCTTAGAGTAATAATCTATTTTCATGCAAAAAATATCTCCTCCACAACAACTGTTTATCAGAAATTAGTACATAAGAAGCTGCTGAGGAAAACCTAAATATTTCCAAAGTGATTCTTGGTAGAGTACTTTTCAGGTAAATATCAAAAATAACATTTTCATAAAAAGGAAAATAATAACTAATTATGACAAAATCACAGCCAATTTTTGAAGATTAAAATCATAAAATAATCAATAAGTTTTCATTATAATATCGCAAAACCTCTAAGAAATTTCTAAAACAGCTTTCGCAATGTAAATCTTCTGTTTTCCTAACAGTGGGTATTGTGTGACTGAACTATATTCACAACAAGCCTGTAAACTGCTTCTCATTCTCAACGATAAATGTATCATTACCAGATGGGCACTTGTGAACCAAGTCAAGAATGCTATTAGCATTACCCACGTCACTTCACTACAAAAACCGATTAGAGGAGTCACATTCATTCATTATCTCAGAATAAAGGACAAGAAAGCACACAAAGAGAGAGGAACATCCATAGCCAAGCCGGTATACAAATCAAGGACCAACAGCTGATAAGTCAGGAATGCTAACCATGAAGCCATCTACATACTGTAATGCAAACCTTAATTGATACGTAAACATAAACTTTGTCAGATATCATATAATCAACATGTTGGTGACATTACCATAGTAACGTCATATTAAGTAATTAGGTGATACTTGGATAATCAAATAAATTCAGGTTGCATTAAATATTCACTGAATTTCTGCACTTTGCGTTAGAAACTTTATTTCATAGAACAGGTAGGAAAACAGCAAATGGTGCACATAAAAATTGAAATATGGTACATAGTGATGTCCTGAAATTTACATTTGGAATCTGAAAGGTAGACATTTCTTTTTATTCAATAAGTGCTTAAAAACATTTTTTATTTACATTTTAAATATGTTTGGATATTCATATCAACAAACACAGATTAGTTTTTTGGATCCTAAATAAGCTGATTCAACAAGATTTTTTTTAATATTTTCGTAATCTCAGTATTGTTGAAAGCCTGACGAGCATTCACCTAACTAATTTTTCATTAAGGTCTACTTATGCATGTAGCCATGTCAGGACGTCTAAAAGAAATTACTACACTTCAGTAACAAATAACAAGTTTATTGAACATTGCGCTTCGTTCTTCTCTGACCGCCTCTCACCATCGGCATACCTTAGCTGACTGTTTTTTGTTCGCCGTCTTGTGGTGATTTTTCAGTTCTCACATTCGGTCCGACTGACCTTACAATTGTCCTCAATTAATATAATAATACTCAATTACCAATTGATACGGCAAATATTAGCATTAAAAAATTATATTAAACACAGCAGATTAAATAAAATTATTAACTACGTAACTATAACATTGTTTTTCATTCACACAAACAAATACTGTGATTATAATCATTAATAATACACATCTTTCATTAAAAGTAAAAAAAATATTATGTTAGATTAAAAAAAAACTATAATAATATATAATAAACTTTTTTATACTAGTAATTTTCAATACAATTCTAAATTCCAATAAAACTACTTACAATAAAATTTACCAGAAGTTATATGAACTTGGGAGTATTAAATCATTCACAGAATAAATTTAACAGACTTTCATATTGTTTGATAAGTATTTCAGTATAAGTAAATAATCTTTAAAATTATTTATTTTCAGATTCAATAGTTTATGATAAGTTCCTTGCTTTTTAGTTACAAGTTTTTCTTTAAATAAAATTGGTAAGATCTCACCATTTAGGATCCCTCATTCAGCTTTAGTCCTTGCGAGTGGATCTATGTGGATTGCGTCTAGGGCTGTTCAAAGAATAGTCATCATCATCACTATTGGCACTATCGATGTCATTATCTTCATCCGAATCTGTTTCATTTATCCATGGTTTTAGTTGACTAATAAGCGCTGTTATTGCGTAGAAGTGGTGTTTCTTTTCTTCCAGCTGAGTCACACGGTAAACATCGTTCAGCAATACCTCGGTAACAATAAAAGAGTCTCGGTAACAATAAGAGGGCCTCGGTACTTAAATTGTGTCTTCGTAGGTTGGCCTGAAGATTTCGGAGCTCTTTCCATTACAGCAATCTCTCCTCGTTCAAACGTTATAGCTCTACATCTCTTTTTATCATAATATTTCTTCATTTTTTGATGACTTTCTTCTATTTGTCTTCGAGATTCTTCCTGCACTATAGATGGATCTTGCCAACTCTGAGCTTCTTCATCAGCAAACTTTTTCAAAAGTCCATCGTTGAATCGTGGGAAATAACCGTGGAGCAATTCAAATGGTGTCTTGTTCGTTGACTTGTTTAGAAAGTTGTTCAAGTTCCTCTCAACTTCATGTATTTTAACATCCAATCTTTGTGATTCTGATCTTCCATGTCAGTTGTTATGGTAGACAATATTGTTCCGTTAACTCTTTCAACCATTCCATTTGCACATGGTCGCTTCTTATAATTGAGTGTATGATGTATACCATTTTCAGCACAATATTGTTGAAATTGATGCGAAGTGAAACAAGTTCCTCAATCTGTTATTATTTTCTCAAGTAGGCCATAAGTGCTTACAAAGTTTTTCAAAGCCTTCAGCACATGTGATGCTGACGTACTCTTTACTGGAGTCAATTGGACAAATTTTGTGAAATTATCTATTATGACCAGAAGTTCTTGATTACCTTTAGAACTCTTAACAAAAGGTCCTAAAGAATCCATATGTATAACTACAAAAGGTTTACGACCTGCTTTAATTGGATTTAATAAGCCCGACTGTTTTCCTGACGGCTTTTCGTTCATTTAACATTCCAAACATTTTGAAATGTGCCTTCGTACATAACGTTTCATATAATGAAACCAATGCAATTCTTTTATCTTATTAACAGTTCTGTCAACAGAAAAATGTCCCATAAAATCATGGAATTTTATTACTGTACTTTTTCTTATACTCTTTGGAATAACATAGAGAAATTTTTCTTTTCCATTTTCATTTATGCATTAAAATAAGCGATTTCTCTTAAGTATCTTTAAGCTGAATCGCTTATTTTGATGCTTCTTCTTAAGTAATTTCTTATAAGCTGTTTTTCTGCTTTTGTTCTATCGTGATTTTTTTTTCTGGATATTTCTATTAATTTTCGTGTTTCTGGATCAGCCTGCTGTATCATCAATATTTCTTCATTTTCACTCAAGTTCAAACAAATTTCTAATTTATTTTCGATGAAGAATGTCAATGTATCTTCTGTTTCCCAAGCTGAAGCTCTGCTCATTGCGTCTTCATGAGCCATTTTCTTTCCAGGCCTATGTTCTATTTCAAAATCGAGTTTTTGAATTAAATCACACCATCTTGCAATCTGAGGATTGTTTAGTTTTCTTTGAATTCATGTACATCAGTGCTTGACAATCTGACACTATTTTGAATTTTATGCCTGATAAATACTGCCTTAATCTTTCGAGAGTCCACACAATGGCAATCATTTCGAGCTTGTTTGAATGATACTTCTTTTCAATTTCAGTTGTCTTTTTGCTGACACAATAAATCAACCACCATTTATTGTCTGGTCCTTGTTGTAAAAGTATGCCTGCTAAACCACTATATCTTGCATCACAATGTACTTCCGTTTTAGCTTGAGGGTTATAATGGGCTAACACAGGTTGCTCTGTGAGGCTATTTTTCAATAATTGCAAGAGTCGTGATGAAGGTTCTGCCTTTTATGCATATTTTTCCACAAATCTCCGAAAATAACTTGTTAAACCTAAAAATCTACGAATATCACGAATATTCTTAGGAGTTGGAAATTTTCTTATTGATCTAATTTTTCTCATTCCTGGTTTTATTCCTTCTCTATTAACAATACATCCTAAAAATTCTACCTTCTTTTTACCGAATTCACATTTTGACAATTTTATGGTCAAATTAGCAAATCTGTGTTTGTCAAATACCTCTTTTATTCGTTCAATCATATTAGTCCAATTCTTCGCTGGCATCAAAATATCATCTAAATAACACAAAATTTTCTTATTTAACAATGGTCCTAATACTTGATACTTTAATCTCTGAAATTCTGAAGGTGCATTTGACAAACCAAAAATCATACTTCAAACTGACCTATTTCATCTGGGGTAATAAAAGCAGTTTTTAACTTAGCTTCCTCTATTAATGATATTTGGAAATAACTATGAACTAAATCTAATATAGTGAAAATATTATATTCACCAAGACATTCTAATAAATCATCAACTCTGGGCAAAGGGAATTTATCTTTAATTTTCTGATTATGTAATTTTCTGTAATTTACAACAAGTCTATCGTCACCAGTTTTTTTTTTTTTTTTTTTTTCGAACTAAAAATAATGGACTGGCATAAGGTGATCTTGTTTCGGAAACTATTTTGTTTTCTTTCCATTTCCTTAACAATATTTTTAATACAGCTTTTCTCAGCTGTATTTGTTTTATAAGGACATAAACAAACTGGTTTACTTCCTGCAACTACATTAATTTCCATTTTTGTCAAAGTAGTACATCCTAACTCACTTATATTCATGGCAAAACAATCTTTATAATCATTAATTAATTTCACAATTTCCAACTTCTTATCATAGCTGTATTAAAAATAGTTTTATCAAATTTAATATCGTCTATTTTAATCGCGCATTTATCCTCATTTACAGTGTATGTTGTATCTTCAGTTGCATTACATAGATTATTAAATGGAAGAATAAATTCAGAATTTAAATTCCAATCCTGCGATATATCTTTTATCCTACTCAGACATTGATTTTCTTTTAACTTAACATCAAAAGAGCCATTATTCAAAATAGGATTTACCGTTTTACCATTTTTAATTTCAAAAACAGAATCGAATTTTTTTTTCTTTTCTCTCTAATATTACAAGACCGTTTTCCATATTTTTGTTTTTGCCTGAATAAAATTTATGCTATTTTTTATTCTATTATAAAAGATTCTTCCGTTTTTAGTTTTATTTGTTGATGTTTCGATTCGACTTCCGCTTCAGAAAACAGAATACCATTCGAATACCAGACATGCAATTTGAAGCTAATTCGGGAGAAAGCGATTTCTGTAGTGTCTAGAAAGTCTCTTCCTACAATTAGGTCAAATGACATAGTATCATCATTCACAACGAATATTTCGAGTGTTGCTCTGACGTCGTCGATTCTTAATTCCACTTGACATTTCCCAAGCAGGTGCAACAGTAGAGCCAAATCCAAACAATTTTCTCTTTAACGTAATTATATTCAGTTTTAATTTAATTGCAACCGAATCCTTAACTAAAGAAATGCTCGATCCCGTATCTATTAAGCTATTTATCAAATGCTCAGAATTATTTATTTTTGGTTCCTTCATATAAGCATTTAATGGTGTAAGGTTTTCAACATTTACCGTCAAACTATTTTTATCTTTGTTTTTCGAACAATGCCGTTGGGTATGTCCACTCTCACCAAATTCTCTGCAAATTAAAATGTTTCTTTCTTTTAGACAGTCTTTAGAAATGTGTCCATAATCATTACAGTTGAAACATTTAATGCTATTTTTATCATTACGAGAACTAAAATTCGTGTTACGCTTTTCTTTAGAATAAAAACACTTATTCTTAGGAAACTTTTTAATTCGCGGTATTCTCTTACTTTACTTTTGAAATTTTCATTTTTACTGCGATCATTAAATTTGCTTACATAATTATCAAAATAAGATCTTTTTCAAAAAATTTCACGTTTTTGTTTTCAATACAAGATTTTATTCCGAATCTAGCATTCTCATACGAATCTAATTTTTCTGCTAATTTATCTGGATTAATGAAATTGGTCTATTCATCTAAGAAGTGATAACGAATGGTAGGGGAAACACTTTTCTTTAATTGTTCTGTAACAATTAAGTCATTAAGATGTTCTAATTTAGCAATTTTAAGACCATCTAACCACTCATTAAAATAATTTCGTAACTCATAAGTAAAATCTTTCGGTGTATTCTTAATTGTACGAGAATGTTCATAAAATTTTTGCCGAAATTTTTCTGGACTTAATTTAATTCTTTTTAATAATAGTTCCTTCACATAATAGTAATCATTTGCTTTATCGTTCGGTTCGCGGGCAATACACTGGATTAATTCATATGGTAGAAGTCCTAAAAGATGGAAAATCCAATGAGCTTCAACTAAACCCATTCGTCGCACTTGTCTTTCAAATAATATAAGATAAAAACTTATATCACACACCTTCATTCACATCATATTTTTGCATAAGATGTTGCAAATTGCAAGAATCGCGCCTTTCTAAATTAAAATTATTCGCATTACCGGCATTTCCTATAGCATTTTCATTTTGTAAACGTAATTTTTGTAACTCAAACTCGCGAGCTTCTTCGTCTTGTTTTTTGGGCTAAATTATCTTCAATAATACTACCCAATAAAACTTTAACAAATCCTTCTTCATAATGTTTTGAACTAATAATTATGTTCCTTAAATCTATTACCTTACAATCTTGGGGAACGGTTTCTCCTAATTTAGTAGCTAAAGTAATTAAATCTATCTTTTTGCCTTTCGCCAGAAATGAAGTTATTTTAGAGCTTACAGAAATCAAAAGCGAAAAAAAAATATAAAAGATAACTCACTTGAGTATTTTCGTTTCTTTTATTCCGTGTTGATGTCACTCGTAGTTTCAAGTACCTTTCATCATAAATTCTTCCTTTTTCTTCATCCAAAATTAATCCTTACTTAGAAGGAACGTATTCCCATTTTCTATCGTAATTCACAAGAATACGAGTTTCGATATCGGAGAAGAAAACAAAACAAGCTTCAAACGGTGATACATATTCCACTTCTTAAATGTTGAAAGCCTGACGAGCATTCACCTAACTAATTTTTCATTAAGGTCTACTTATGCATATAACCATGTCAGGACGTCTAAAAGAAAATACTACACTTCAGTAACAAATAACAAGTTTATTGAACATTGCGCTTCGTCATTCTCTGACCGCCTCTCACCATCGACATACATTAACTATTTTTTGTTCGCCTTCTAGTGATGATTTTTCAGTTCTCACAGTATTTTATTATAAATTTTCAAAAATTGTTGTTATTATAACTAAGGCAGATTTGCCATGCGATATTGCTTTTCCTATCTTTCATATTAATCAAAATAATTAGGTAAAAATGTGAAAGCTTTTATTATTTCAAAATAAGAAATTCTAGTCTTATGTAAAGTTGGAAAATATTAACATTTGAAAAAATAATATATAGGCATGTTAAACATACCCAAATTTTATGTAATATAAACAATTGAAACCACTCATCTTAATAATGCTTAAGGATACATATTTTAATATAATGTCAACTATATTCAAAACACATTTACATTTTAAATCCAGACATTTTCTTGTTGCACTAAGAGAGAACCATTCACTCTTTGCTATTGAACTTGTTAGTCAAAAGTCAAAGTTAATTGGATTATGTCATAAAAAAACTGTCATAAGCATCATAACTTTACTCAGACTTTATTGACGCAGCAATAGCTAACTAAGCATTCAAGTAGCTTACTTTTATTGTACACAGTTAACGAGTAATCATTTTAACAGAATTTAATTATAATATAATAACTAAATTCCATTAAATTATTTACATTACTTTTTTATATTTATATATATATATATATATATATATATATATATATATATATATATATATATATATATATATATATATATATATATATATATATATATGTTATTAATTATATATTTATACAAATATAATATAATAATAAATAAAGAAAGAATAAAAAATATATAAATACTTAGAATTTATTAGTATTAAACTTGTTTGTTTCCAGTAAAGTTAATAATGTCTAATAATTTAATTCGCAATTTTAATCCAATGAAAACTTCTCCATTTTACAATTAAGATTACAGTTTCAAGGTTCGAAAACATAACAGTTACACTGCGTTTTCTCGTTGTATTTTTTAACTTAATTTTAACATCCATTGTTTCATAGAGTGAATAGTTTTGCTTAGATATTTTCATTATTTTCATCTTTTTAATATTATCTTTAACTTAAAGATTTTCATTTTATCAAATACCTTAATAAAAATTCTTAGTTTTAAAGGTATCGGAAATGAATTTGTGTAGTTCAAATAACTTTTTTTTCATTTAATATTAATCAATCATGGAGATATAATTTACTTTCGATTCAAATACTCTTAACTGATTTTAGTTTTATACGTTTATTATCCACAGTTTTTAAATTTTTATCATAATAACCGGAATTAAATATTCAAGAAATCTTGACTATTTTTTTAATATTGTGATATTAAAAAGCTCTTACAAACATTTCTCCTTATTAATATGAATGTCCCATTACAATAACTATTTTTTCTCATTATTATAATATTCATATGATACAAAAATATTCATATAGGTATATTTGTTTGTATGTGTGCGAATGTTTATTTTTATAATGAAAATAAAACATTTCAAATAGAAATTTATTCAATGGAATTAATAACTGAAATATTATTTTGTTAGGGTAACTATTGTAATTTACACTCCAAACTGTGTGATAAATAAACTAAGGAATAAAAGAGAGCCGAAGTATAACAAATAGTTACAATTGCTTTTCTTTCTTGTTTCGGCAAAATTCTTCTATTAGATGGGGCAAAATTTATTAAAGAACATTTGAACTACTTGGAATTGTTTCTCCCAATAGCGAAAACTTGATTTTTTTTTCAAAATGATTGAGTAGCAACATTAAACATAGTGACAAAAGCAAAAAAAAAAAATTCATGTAATTTACTGCCTTTTAATCTGGAAGTAAGATTGTAATGTGTGTGCTTTAAAGTAAAAATTTAATATTTAATACAAATTTTTTTCTTAGTATAAATTTTTCAAGACCACATAAGATAGCAAAATCTTTATGATAAAAATCACTCGTTCCGCCTATGAATTTGTTTAATTACTTATGATCTATTTCTAATATCTTATATGTTTAGTATATTATTATTGATTATTTTTTAAAGTATTTGCTATTAGTTGTTATATTCTTATATTATTCATTTAATTTTTTATCTCATTTATAAAAAATTATTAAAAGCAAAATATTTTGTATAAGAAGGAATCTAAAATGACTCACGATTTGCTTACTGAAAAATAAGGCTTTGTTTTTCTGAGTCATTATTTATGTGAATGAGCCATTCATTACAAATTCCTTATTATGTGATGAAATCGCGACTACTCTTTACAAAAAGGTACCTATTTCGTTTGATTTAAGCAAATTACTTCTATTTTTTCCAGTTTTTTACTATTTCATTTTTAAGGAAACAACAAATTAATTTCTATAAATATTTTAAGCTATACTGCTCTATGAATAATAATATAATTAAAAATCTGAATGTCTTAAAATATACAAAGTATATTTTAAGACATTCATATTTTTAATAGGATAGAAAACATAGAAATATTTATTTTGACAAGAAAGAAAATGCTTTTACATACTTTTTATAAACTGTGTGTGGATGTATGTGTTCAAATGATACCATTAAAATACATTAAAATAAATCACTAATCTTTCTTTCATAAAAAATTCATTTTTTTTTCAAAAATATTTTCAAATTGAAATGAATGAGCAAAGGAAATTTTAACAAATCACCGTGGAAATCTTAAACGTTCAGCGTTGCAATAGCTCTAAATTTAATTTAGAAAATAAATCTAAATTTATTTTCCTTTATGAATTGTATAAGCTAATGGCAGTATCAAAATTTAACGAGGCTCGCATTTTTAATAGATATTACAAAATGCTTCGAAGAAATAATGGATACTGTGTACAATATTTTGCCTTAATTTAAGGAAATAAATTAGTTTAAGCAAACTTCATTTTTTTAATGATTTAGTTTATGGAGGAAAATTATTCACATATTTTTCCCAACATGAATGCTCATTCAAAGAACATTGAATATTTCTTGGTACAATTTGCAAAATCAAAGAAATATTCAATGTTCTTTGAGTAATCAACGTAATTTACAACATTTGTCATCAGATAAATTTTAAGAATTAAATCGATTATATATTATATATTTAAAGTACGAATTATATTCTGAATGACCAGTAAATATGATTAGGTGATTCGTAAATTATCGTTTACTGTAAATGTCATCTATATATCTTTAACTTGTGTGTCAACATAATGTATCAACACTTGAACTCACTTCGTATATTGTTATCTCCATCTAAGGAATTATATAGCAATAAGCAATTTGCCAATTATTCAATTATATTCATGGATCGTGATTAGCAGGAGCTGTACAGTTAAAATGATCAAATAGAACAGCTTGATTGTAATTAATATTTAAGACTTCCTTCTCAGGATTTCACATCAGTGAAACAATACGCATTACTTAGATTAATAGCAATTAATTTTAATGAATGATTTCCTCGAAAAATCTAATTCTATAGAATTAGCAGTGCCAGGTGTCACTCGAATGTAATGCATGTGAATAAAATCTAAATGTTTAGATTTCTGGTGAAGTGGAAATCTTAACATAAGATACGATTACACTATTAATACTGTCTATGATACTATCCACATAGTTATAATTCTAATAAAATGTGAAATCTGTTTGGAAGTATATATAAATAGTTTTTCTTGTCTTATTTTACCCCTAAGATATTCCTTAATCAATTAAATAAAATATGTGTTCAAAAATGGAAATAATTCCTTTAGAAAACTTTTTTTATATTTTTATTAGTAAGAAAAATGTCTTTCTAGGTTTATATTTCTGATAGAATTGATCATATTTTTACTAATAATTCAGAAGTTTAATTGTGTATTAGAATACTAATTCAAGAACTTTTACCATGCACAGCAATGTAATAAGCAATATTTATATTATTTACCGAATGCTTCTTAATGTTTAGATTTCTGGTGAAGTGGAAATCTTAATATAAGATACGATTATACTAGCAATACTATCGATGATACTATCCACTTAGTTATAATTCTAATAAAATGTGAAATCTGTTTGGAAGTATATATAAATAGTTTTTCTTGTCTTATTTTAGCCCTAAGATATCCCTTAATCAATTAAATAAAATCTTTGTTCAAAAATGGAAATAATTCCTTCTGAAAACTTTTTTTATAATTTTATATTATTAGTAAGAAAAATGTCTTTCTATGTTTATATTTCTGATAGAATTGATTATATTTTTACTAATAATTCAGAAGTTTAATTATGTATTAGAATAGTAATTCAAGAACTTTTACCATGTAATAATGTAATAAGTATTATTTATATTATTTACACCAAATCTTCTTTATGTTGTATTATTCATCATTTAGTTTCCAATATTATCAATTATTAAAAAGAGTGTTTATACAGGTTCAAATAATAATACAGCATTTTAATCTCACCATATATTATTAATTTTCTTTATCTAAAGAAAATAGTTTTTTCTAACACAATATACAATTCTATTGAAAAAATAATTTAGTATACAATTTAATGACGAGTTAATAAAAAATGCCAAGAATTATTCTTACAAGAAACAGAAAGTACATACTTATTATCGTATTCATGTGTTTACTTAGCATATCTTTTATTTTGTGATACACTACTTTTACCATTTAATTTATACAAAAGGGTATAATGAGCAAATTCCCTCAAGAATGTCTTCAGTTTCCGTACAAATATTCATTTTAAAATATTTTAACCTTATTTTTTTACACAAATGAATTTACATTAATTTTGTATATTTTATGAAAGCTGTTACTTTCTCTGAAATTAATCTTTTAAATAAATTTAAATTTTTGTCAACTTGATAAAATGAAACAGAGTATTTTACATAAGAATTTATAAATTTTAGATTATTTAACCAGAAAAAGGAGAAATTGTTTCTACAGTTTTGACAGTATGAAATATCTTGAAAACTAATTAAACATCAAATGTTGAATCTCTATCTCAGTAAGACAATTTCTAATACTGAAGGGAATTTGTACTTTAAATGAAAATATTTCTGACGCATGCATATTTTGTTTTAATATTTTATTAATGTCACTGCATTTTAATATCAAAATAGGTTAGAATAGTATATTTGTTATAAATCACACACATTATCCCTATTGCATAAATCAACAAATATTTCCTGAGATGTATATCTATTTCAATATACGGAATTATAATTTCAAAAAAGATTTTATATTCAAGTTTTAAAGTTTCCTAAAATATATCATTTCTTGAGAAAATTATAAAATTTTTTAATTTTTAATAGTGATTGCTGATATAATATAAAATTAAAGAAGTATTGAACACGTGAAATTTAAAAATAAAGTTGCAATGAGATTTAAGGAATAGCAAATATTTGAAAGCTTTAAAAAAATTACATTTTCAGAAAAAAATTTGAAAAATTATTTTTATTATGAAAAGAATGAAATCTAATTATATATATATATATATAGATAGATAGAAATTTTTTTCCACGTATAATGATATTTTTTATAACTTCGACTATAATAATTCTGTTCTCATAGTACCTTCTATATTTGTATTTTTTATTATTCATATGTGACTAAATGCTGATTTACGGTGACAAAATTCTGATATTATTTTAGTTGATGGTGTCAAGTTCTCTCTCTCTCAGTGAGTCTGATGTTTAAGAAATATTTAGAATTGTTAAATTTAGTAGATTAAGTTTATCATCTTTGAGTACAGGGCAATGTAATCATCTAAAGACAATAGAAATCGATGTATATTCTCTTTAAAGAATGTGATATAGAAAAGTAAAGACAAAATTTTTTAATTGATTATTGTCAAAAGCATTTGTGAAAAATTTATGCTGTGAAATGCTAATAGATAAATTTTTACAAGCATAAATCGCTTGTATCCTTTGATTATTTAAATAAACCTACTTTTAGAAATTAGTATAATTCATTTGTTGCTTCACATATGTTTTATTCTATGCAAAATTTGAATTAAAAATACTAATTGTGAATTTATAAAATGAAAAGCTGATTTTTATTTTTCAATTCATATTTTGAACAACGAGGGCGTTTTAGAAAGTAAGACTTCAAGCCCACTACTTTGATACTAAAAATACTACAAACATTTTCAACCCTTCATGCTCGGTGCATCAATGTTTAAGCAAAAGAATTCTTTTTATTTCATCTTTTTATCTTTTCTTATTCCATGGTAATTATAACACTAATTGATAACGTTTATTGAAACAACGGAATTTACCCCCGCTTACATGCAAAACACGTGCTGGTTAAATCTGTGAAATCGAAAGTCCTGTTGTTGGTCGTTGAGCAGTTACCACGGGCGCAATGGTCTGGAGAAATTTACTCCTCCTTCAGATCAATGCCAAAATTGAGAGAGTAGATCCTTTTTTGCTGCCATCTATTGGAGAATTTCAAGGGTTAAAGTGGTATTTTCACCTTTATGGTGCTCTGATTAAACGAAAGACGTTCCCAGTTGACTTAAATTCACATAGCCAAGGCAAAGCGAGCTTGATTTGACCAAATGTCATTAGTAACAAGAGCTGTAACTGAATTTCTGATTGTGGAAGGTTGTATACTCCCTCAACATTATTCGCTATCTATCTGCAATTTATATTGATGACATACTTGGTATCTGCAATGTGCGGAAGCAAAGAAGGACTATGAAGAAGCAATATACAACCATAACAAATCTCCAAGATTAACATAGAAATAAACGGCGTCCGATGAAAATCCTTAACTTCGAGTGGTCGTGTTGATTTGGGCCAGTGTTGTAAATAAGCAATCAGGAACACCTTAGAGTAAACGCCACAGTTATAACAAGTCGATGAAGGCAACATTTTGGAAATTATGCCTCCGGCATCCAATATAATTTTTTAACACCATTGAAAATTTTTGCACAGAATAAATGCAAGTTTGTTTTTTTTCTGTTGAATATTAAAAAAATGATGCCAACGCATACAACTGAATTTAAATCTTTCCATTGGTATGTGTGCTGGTTGAATCCTTCAAATATCATTTAAATGTTTTTGCTTTTAAAACATCTTACGTTATAAATACTTGTTTTATTTTAATGATCGTAAAAAGGGAAGGGAACTTTTTTTGTGTGAAAAAAAGTTTTTATATACTTAATTATAAAGATTATGTAATTATTCCCGTAAACTTCTAGTTTAATAATGTCTAATAGTTTATGAGATGTCTATTAATGTCTAATAGTTTATGAGAGAGATTACAAATATAATATTTTCATTGGCTTAAAAAATTATCATCCGATCTTTTCCGATTATAAAGTAAGAATAATATGTATATTATTCAAATATTTTATTTACTTTATCGAACAATTACATAAAAAATAAATAAGAATACTGTAAAATATCATATCATATAAATATGAATATGAATCATATAAATATGAATCATATAATATATATGAATCATATAATCATATATATCATATAAATATGAATTAGAATTATTCATAAGTTGAAAAAAGAAGGCTTATTCGATTACTCGGAAATACTAATAATTGCGAAAAATTGAGTTGATAATAGAAATGCACAATGAGATGTATATAAAAACAAATATTTCTAAAAATGTGCGAATAAATTTTAGCTATAAACTCAAAGAAGCAAATTATTTAAATATTGAAATCAAATTGAAAAAATTTGAATAGACTAAAAATAATAAATACATATTCAACACATTATTCACATATCTTAAATATTATTAGGTTTGCCTGCTATACTACGCCACACACAATGGTGCTTATACTATCACTTTCTAAATATTATCGTATTATTTGACAATTGATTCACTTGGAGCTTCAGTCATTTATAATTTACACAGAGTAGTATGTTTAGCTGGGATAAATCATAATTCAATAATTAGGTAAACTTTATAAGAGGTTTGTACTTGATTGGACAAGTGTTCTGTCCAGATAAGTTGCTTTCACATTGATTTTCCTAGCGGAAATCATATATGAAAGTTATTATGCCAGTTTAAGAATACAATTATATATTTATTTAAAATTAAAATTGTATATTATTTAAATTATAATTTTGATTAGTAGCGGAATTACGTGTTTGGAAATATACGTAATGCAGGCTGTTATATAACTTCTGAATGTTTTGCTCACACAATTTTGATAAAAATATTATCATAAACCCATAATTTTACATATATAATATCAAGTAATATTTCACCATCATGCTTAAATATATCTTTTAGAAGCATAAACTTAAGGGTTTATTATAATTAAAGTTATTTTAATTATATAATTCTTCTTAAATATGGAAAAGATAATAACCACCATGAAAAAAACTATTTAGATATTTCTCCTTACAACAATTGTGAATCTTTAAGCACATTCTCTGTCCCTTTGGATGAAAAGTTTATAACTAATTTCAAGAATAGCCATAAACATCCATAAATTATGTATGTTTATAGTTATTCCTGAAAACGAATCACTCAGTCATATAAGTTATTATATCGCATTTTATGATATTACATGCATCAGGATAATTATTATCAAAAGCTTATTTTTCATAAATAGAAGTAAATCATATTTGGAAACAACCAATGATTATTAAAAACACTTTATATTAATAAGTTGCTTTTTAAATGAAAATGTACCATACTGGCTGGCTAATTTGTTGGTAGACATGTGATATGTAACTTTTAGTCTAATGTGTGTTTTAGAAATTTATAAGAAAATTCTCAAAAAGTTAAGAAGACTGTATTTCACAACATATAAGATATTTAACATTGTATCAATAAATTTTAAAAAATAATTTTTTTCTAAAAATGTTGAAGTTGCCATCATCTGGTTGGTTCACTTATCGTTTATTGGAACGTAGTGAATTCGAATCCCGGCTTAATCGATGATTCGCAGTTCCCTATAAACGTTGTAGCAGAGTTTTTCATATTAAATATTACCTCTAGAAGTAGTAGCTCAAATATTGGGGAGACATTTGATTGGTCTCTACTTCTAAATTAAGAAGACTCCCATCTGGTATATCCCAGATAACTTCTTGCACCAACTTGTTTCCTAGTCCTGATATGGGCTCTACCAGGTATATAGAAACAGAGGGGAGATTGTGAAACAAAGACGAAGCAAAAGACTCCTAAAAGTATCATTTCACTTGGAGGACATTGCGACCTTGTAAAATTTTATCGTGCTCATTGCTGCCTTTAAAACTAACTGGTGGATTCCAACTTTGGATTAGGTGTAGAGAAGCATGATCATGCAACGATAACTTAATAGTCTTCAGCATTTAATACAATAGGCATAAGCTAAGTACTTAATACCATAAATACTGCAGAAATATATTTGTAGTGCATTAATTATTTTTCCATTAGAATTAAATATCTGTAGAGTTATCAAAAGTGATTTACGAAAGCTTAATAAATTTTAATCGTGTTTAAATTCTCTATAAATTACTACCTCTACTCATTTGTTAAATAAACTCAAATGAGATATTCATTCATTACATTAAACTATGATGGAAAAATACATAGCATATAAACTATTAATGGAATAACTTCAGCATTTACTAATATATTTATTGTGTAATGCATGTCAAAATACAATCGTAAAAACTGATTTTATGTTAAATCTCTATAAGCAAATAATTTCTAATTTTCTTATGATACATCTTAAAAGTAACTATAAACTATAAATAAATAATTTGAATGATGCATTTAACTTTTCCTGTTATAAAAATAGAAAGTCATTATTTGAAATATTTATAGGAATAAATTATAGTTGAATAAAACCCTTAATATACTTTATTTTATAAATTATTGAATATTTATCACGTATAAAACATCATAATTTAAAAGTATAAGACAACTGGATTTTCTATATATAAATCAACTTTTATATTTGGGTTGAAATTTTTATTTCTATAGCATTTTTGCAAGAACCTATTCTGGGAAGCTAACAAGATAGGAAACAGAATTCTTTTCTATGGTTAGTAAAAAACTACCAAAATTCTAGAAAACTATATATTTTCTTAAATATAAGTTTATATATTAAAGGCACTCTAACATTATCTATCTCTTTACTTTCTTATATATATAATATGATTTAGAAAATTTAGTAAATCAAAGCAAACAGTTTAGTTAAATATATATTTATGAGTGAAATTATTAGAGAAACATTTTAAAACAATAAACTTTATTATTAAAGGAGAGTGTTTTAATACAAAATATGATAACGAGGGAAAAAGTAAAGCAATTTTGAAAGTATCAAGAAAAATTATATTTTATGATGGTATTGAAACTCAAAGGCAGGGTTACAGAAATAACAGGCATGCTCCAGAAATAAAACTATTGTGATACATTATTTTTTTTAACATTTCGTATGCCAAAAATTTAAGTAAGATATTGTATTTGTGATTATAAATAAAAAAAATATATTTGTTATTTTAATGTATTAAAAGGTTTTATTTGCATCTCCATTTGCTAATTATATTTTTTATAAAAGAAACATTGCTATTTTAGGTTAAAAATCATATTTAATATTATATTACTTGGAAAATATCTGCAATTTCGTTGTATCGTACTAATATGCTATCATGTAATTTTTTATTTTATATTTATTCAAAATAAGGTAATAAATAATATATTTTTCCTTTTTTGTGTCTGAATCAAGCTGTCATCATGAGCAAAGATTTTCTATACCTTAACAGCATGATCTCATTTAGAAACTTTTCTTGGTACTTACTGATATTAATAAAGGTTTATGAATTTTAATCACCGTGTTTTCAGAGAGATAATACTTTCCTTGTAAGTAACTAAGTATTTAAGCAAACATTGTAGCAAGTGATTTACTTTTAATAAAGAAAAAGAAAACCTATAAAAATTTAACTTCAAAATTTGTAGCTACATTAACGACCTCTCTAACTTTGAAATTTCAATAGTATTTGCATATAAATCGAAAAGTAATAACAAAACTTCCGGATAATAATCAATTGATGAATGTAGAATTTATCTGATACCAACTCATTCATTCTGAGTTTTGGAGTATTAATTTTATAAATGAAATCAAATTCTAAATAATCGATTTTAAATATCTTAAAAAACTCAAACTAACATAAAATATCTGCAAACTGAATTAATTTTTAAAAATAGATACTTGTTTATGATCAAATCAAAGATTGCTTAAAAAGTTTTAAGAATATCGATAAATTATTATTGTTGTTATAAATTTCTATATTTTATAAAAATGAATTATACATCAATTTCTTTTTTTTTAATATTCATAAAAACCTATTCAAGATTGCTGGGAGAATTTACCTCATAAAAAATAAAATATTATTAACTTTTACTCTAATCAGGACTGATCACTTTCTGATAAATTTAGATAAATAACGAGCTTCTCTCTGTGAACCTCAAATTGCCATTGCTCGAAAACTCACTAACATTAATGTGTTTTAGAAATATTATATATAAGAAAAGATGAATATCAAAAAAGAAAAGAAAAATATTGGCTTCCATAAATGGCTTGGTCAAACAGTTTGACGACATTTATAATTGTTTAAAATTATATAAAATTTTAAGAAAACAAAAGAATATATATATATATATATATATATATATATATATATATATATATATATATATATATATATATATATACACTCACTTTCAAAAGTTAAGCATGGTGAGAAAAATGCTAATTTCTGGAAATTAATCAGAATTGAAGAGGATGCAAATCGCTGCAGAAATAGATGCAAGTATGCAAATAGGTCAGGTAACAGCCAATCGCGCTTTCATATCAAGAAATATGCAAAATGAGTATTCTTATAAGGAAACCAGCTTTATGAAAGGTTACAGAAGTTGATTATAAGTGCTGATAAAAGGTGTTTAAAACTTTTGTACAGTTTGTTTTTCAGTGCATAAGTGTTTCTGTGACTTCCAAAAAATGAATGGAAGATTATGAGCCCTGGTGTGCTGTAGGGCGCATTGAAACAGGATAGTTAATCTCAGATGTTGCTCTTTTCTTCGGCATTCATTATCGTGTAATTTCACGTTTATGGAAACAATTCCAAGCCTCACAGACAGTTGTCCAAAGGTCCATAGGTCACCCAAGTGTTACAAAACCCACGAAAGACCGATATATTGCGATTTTTATTAAGCGGAATAGCAGAGCGACCTCCATACGGGTGACATCTATGGCTACTTCAAATACTGTACGCTGAAGATTACATATAAGTGGACAGTACTTCGACCGGGTACTTCGAGTTTGTGTTTGTCTATCCGTCCTAATTAGATGAGCACGATTAAAGTAGTGCCGTGAACATGTCAGTTGGATTGTGTTTGACAGGGGCAATGTCATGTTTACAGATGACTCAAGATTTGCTCTGAAGCCAGATGACAAGTGTATAAGGATATGGCTGGAACAAGGAACACACAATCAGCCCGAAAACATCACCAAACATCACGCATTCCAGAGCAGAACCATTATGGTTAGGGCAGTGATTTCATTAGGATACCGCACCGATCTGCACATCTTTAAACAGTGCTTTGTGATGGCTATCCAGTATCTAGCTGAAGCCCTAGAGCCCATTGAGATACTTACGCGGCAGCAGTTTCCCCTACTTTTGTTTTAATGGACGATATCGCACGTTACCATAGAGCTGACATCGTTGATGACTACCTGGAGAGTAAATGGATTGCGCGTATGGCGTGGCCAGAATATTTAACAGACCTTAATATCATTGAAAATCTTTGGGATGTTCTCAGTCGTGCTGTATCTTCACGTTTCCCACCTCCAGCCTCTCTTATTGAGCTGGAAACTGCTCGACAAGAAGAATGGCTATTGCTTAGTTATGAGGTGGTTGACCTCCTAATTGAAAGCATGGTCAAAATGTGTAAGCTTTGTAAACAGATGAGGAGGGATCACATACCCTATTAATGTCATTTTTTTTCATATTTTATGCTGTTTATTTTCCCTTTATACATAATTCTGTTTAAATTTCTAGTATCTGATAACTTACAAAAGTTTAATATTGTTTTCATTTCTGTATATAATTATTGATTTTATTTTATGCATGAATATATATGTTACTTCCTGCCCAATTTTGTATCAATCAATCAAAGCAATATTTTTTGATTTTTTTGCATTTTATATCTTTGTGCTTAACTTTTGTGTGTGTGGATATATATATATATATATATATATATATAATGTATTATCACATTTACCCTAATATGTATTTTATATTATGCCATTTTGCTAATTGTCATAGTATTATGCATTTTACTGATTAATTTTAATATTACAACACTAATAAAGCTATAAATCTTTTCACATAAGATTCATAGTTATTCTTCAATTTACAAGAAAAAACACATGACAGGAAATTTTTAAATGCAATCTTGTTTAAAACTTTATAACTTATTCCTTTTGTGAAAGGAATAAAGTATCCAATTACAAAACGACACAAAGATAATCAAAGAAATAAAACTTTATTTCAATTTTTAATGCTAAATTTATACATAGATATTGAATTGAAGATGAAAGACTTTCCTGATTTATACAATTGATAGTAAACATTGGATTAGTTTCTTTTAAAAAAAACTTTTAAAGATGAAATGGAGGCTTCAACTGAACATGTGCTTAAGTTTAAGCCACTACTAAAAACCTGATAAAATCTGCAAGAAAATCAACAGTAATAATCACTGAGAGAGCAATCAAAGGCATTACAAACGTGTTTCTAAAATAAGTATATATGGTAGATATCTTAAATAAATACTGAATTCTGAATTTATATATTCCGATAAATAATCTAAAATAGTTTACTTAAAATAAAATTGTACTAAAATTATTGATAACAGGAATAGCAAATATACAGAACAGTATTTTGTTCGGCATTGTTTATCAAAAATGTAAGTCTGCAACAAATGTCATAAAATTTCAAAGACCCAAGTCTACGCTACAGAAGAAAGCTAAAATTGATAAAAGTCATTGCTCTTGTCGAGATGACAATTTGACACTTATTGTAAAAATAAAGGGATAAACCTTTACCAAGTACAATGATTCCTTTCAGTAAATTAAAAAGCTAGTGAATGAAATGTTTGAGAACTAAGTCTATTTCCATACTATCGATTTTATTGAAAAACATACCATTCCTATCATTTATAAAAAGTGAATTCGTGAAAAGTGATATTAAGTGAAAAGTGAATCATCATTCAAATTCATTTACTTGTGTGTTTAATCGTTTTATAAAAATTCATATTTAATATGTGCTACTAAATTGTGTACTAATTTTGTGATAACTAAATGGTGCACTAACATACAAATTATAGTGATTTCTATTAAACATTCTCAATACTACTCAGGCCTGTCAGAAAATAATATGAAATTTAAGAAGATACTTTGTTTATATCACAATTTCAGAAAGATTTTTAAGATAAAAAATATTTTTACATCCTTTGATTATTAAATATTTTTAATTAATTATAATGCTTTAAACAATAAACATTTTCACTAGTTAATTAGAAGAGCAATATCTGTTAATCTTATAATTCTCAACTGAACGTAATTTTATTAACAAATTTGTATTTCAGATTTGCAGAAATGAGAATTGGCTTTCAACAAATATATAAATATATTATATATATATATATATATATATATATATATATATATATATATATATATATAATCTAAAATAAAATATAAAAGTTGTCATTTAAAATTTTGAAAAAAAAAGTATAGGAACGAGTTGAATTATTTTAAGTTATTTCAATTAGGAAAACATTATTAGAACGCAAAAAAATACCAGATAATTCTGCAGAAGAAATTTAAATTATCTTATTGAGTTTCTTATCAGGTAAAATAACTATTTTGGCAACAAAAATCATGTATCATATAAATAAAAAAATTTATATTGTATTTCATATAAATGTGGTCACAATAAAAAGATGAAACAACTTACAATATTGTTATTTGTTTTTAACATGATCATCAATTTTAATTCAATATTTTGAGTTAACTATGAGATTAGTTTTTTCAATTATTAACTTGTTGAAAAATATCGAAAACCACTTTTATTGAACTAATGCATCACATAAGATTAAATTGAAATTTTACAAAGGTGATAAATTAAAATGTTCAATGTTAAGTTAATTAAGTATTAAAATATTTTATATTTAAATTAAAAGGTGTGTAAACCAAATTACAAATAACTTTTACTAACTTATTTTAAGATGTTAATTCATAAGAATTTATTGTATACATTATTTAGGAGTGATAATCTTTTACCACACCTTTGCCTTTCCTTTTTGTTATAGCGTTTAAAAATGATGTAATATATCCATAATACATTAAAAATATTTTTAATTTAAAATGGATATCAGTTACAGCATTTGCTATGCTATATTTTGAATTGTTAAAATTTTTATTCAGTAAAAATGACTCAAAATATGTCTCGAAGTGTTAAATCTACAACGATATTAATAAAAAACATATTATTAACATTTATAATGTAATACAATCTAATGCATATTATAAAGTAAGATATTAAAATAAAATCTACATAATATAGGTGAGCTGAGTCAAGCAACTTTATCATACAAGATTTTATTACTAAATGATATTAATTGTTTTGTACTATACCTTAAAAACAACATTCTAGACACTATACTCTTTAATTGCACATTATTCTATATATGTTATACAGAAATTAAAGGTATTTTATGTATTAATTTGTATCAATAGAGTATGATTATTCGAGTACCAGTTTAATTGTTCTTTATTCTATACATGTTACACATAAATTAGAGCAAGTGAATGTATTATAATGTATCATATTCATCAACACACTACGATTACTCAAATACTACTCATCAAAAAAATAACATTTGGTTTCACATCCGTAGCATAAAAGAATTGATGTCATTATAACCATGTTAACGTTCTGCATTTTTTCTGTTAGTAAAACGGTACCTTTTCTAAAAAAGAAAATTGTGTATATATTGAGAAATTTTAATGTGAGCAATTTTCGGAATGATTATGTAGAAAAACTTTGATTACGTAAATTCATCTTTATACATTATATTTTAAAAATATCTGTCTATAATGCTTTTTCCACTGATTTCTAATTTCGATACTTTATCAAGTAATCCTATTTATAACTTTATTTTATGAAAAGATTTTAGCTTTTTACGCTTTTTTTTCAGAGATCTCAAAATATACTTTCAAAATGGTTTAGAAATTGCATAAAAGAAGAAAAATGATATCGTACAATTTATATATCAGTTTTTCCCTTCTTTCTCACATCTATATATATTTTATTTTTAGAATATTCAAATTCCATAGGCGACCATTTCTTAAAGTAAATGTAAAACTACTTTATTTTCAAAATAAACATTCCTATTCTTTGACATTATTTTCTAATAAAATAAGCTTCCTTATAGATTTATTTTCCCTAAAGGGAAAATTTAAAATCACAGTATATGTATTATTGTTGTTAGTTTTTGTGTAAGATTTTTAATAATTTTTCAAAGAGAAAATATTTGATGACAGAAAGTGTCATTATATATTGAAATAAAAATTAGGATGAGATGAAGGAATCCAGAAAACATTACATGGTTTAAGTAAGAATTTTGACAAAGTATTTTATCTTCTTCATTATAGTTAAAGTACTGCAGTCAACTATGTAAATAATTTCAAAACAATTTATCACATCAAAACAAAATTGTTAAAGTATTAGAAAATTGATTGAAGTTAAGAAAAATGTATATTTTGCATTTTTTTAATTGTTTAATAAAAATTGACACGTAAATATAAAAATTAATGGACAAATTTTATTAAAAAAATGCAAAAAATTTTGTTTACATTTGTTGTTTAGCAAATCACAAACTTTAAATGAGTTAATATAGAGATTTGAAAAGTAAAACTTGTCGTACCAGATATTTTGCATTAAGTGTACTGGAGTTGTTACTAAATCTAGTCAAGATTGGAAAGAAAAGAAATTATTTTATTTTTAAAAACAATGAACTCTTAAAAGCGTACTTAACATGGACGATCATATATTGTATCTCAATCTGGCACACTCCATCGTCACAAATTACAAACTTTAAGTGAGTTAGTATAGAGATTTGAAAAGTAAAACTTGTAGTACCAGATATTTTGCAAAGTGTACTGGAGTTGTTACTAAATCTAGTCAAGATTGGAAAGAAAAGAAATTATTTTATTTTTAAAAACAATGAACTCTTAAAAGCGTACTTAACATGGACGATCATATATTGTATCTCAATCTGGCACACTCCATCGTCACAAATTACAAACTTTAAGTGAGTTAGTATAGAGATTTGAAAAGTAAAACTTGTCGTACCAAATATTTTGCATTAAGTGTACTGGAGTTGTTACTAAATCTAATCAATATTGGAAAGAAAAGAAATTATCTTATTTTTCAAAACAATGAACCCTTAAAAGCGTACTTAACATGGACGATCCAGTATTGTATCTCAATCTCTTTTTTTGATAAAATTAATAAAAAAGAAAGAACATATGGGTTAAATTTAACAAACTATAAAAAAGTTATGTAATAATAGGAAAGAAAATGAGACAGACAAAATTATTTTTAAAGCAGTTTTAAAGAAATTTTATAGAAACATCACACTTTATTTCAAAGATCATCACAATAATTTTAATACTGATTCCCATCAAACTGCTAAAGTGTATTATTAATTTGAAATCATTAATTTTATTATTTTAACTATAATAAAATAGTCTCAATTTCCCTTATTTAATTTTGAGATAAAATTATGCCATAAAATCTAATTATTTGAGAAGATCAATTATTATCAGATATCAGGATTTTTTCTTAAGAAAGGAAAAACCTATACTCGAAATTTTAAAGATATTTCTTACTTTTCACGAGGTCACAATCCAACTCTAATCAAAAATACTGTATCTGTACAGATATCATGAATGTTTTCATGTAATTGAACCATTTTAATGATATCAGTCACACAATTATTCTGGAAATATTAGATATTTTAAATGTATCCAATATTTCCACAATATAGATTTGACAGTTTGTTTTGTTGGGTAATGTTCCATATACCGTACGTCGCATTTTAATTATCTGTCCAAATTTCGATGATTTACGTACAGTGTTTCTTGATAAATTAATTTAATTTTATCAGACTAGATTGGGTTTAAATCACATAAAAATTTGTTTACATTTTTACGTGCAATTGGTTTCTTGAACTCTCTATTTAAGATATTTATCCATCTTAATCTTTTATATAATCTTTTCTTGAGATTTAAAGCATTCTTTCTTATATACTTGATTAATCTTTTAAGTAGAATTTTTTACTTTTAAGTTTTAAATACTATATTGTGAAGAAATGTTCAATATTGGACCTTGTACCAGTAAACCTCACACAATCAAATCAAATCAATCAAATTCACAAAATCACATGATTTTTTTTTTCAAATATGTCTTTGCGTGATTTTTCAAAAATATTTTTATTTTAAGTACTTTGTTTTTATATAATATTTTATAGTAATTCAAAATATTAAATTTGAGATATTTTGGCAACAATAATTAAGGTTAATCTGTGGTTTGGGTACCCCTTTCTCACCAAATGGGCGATAGACGCGCCAAGCGTGCTAACCCTGACTATTTCATCCTAAACGCACTCCTTGTGGCAATCCTGTCTTTTTTGTTATACAATTATATGTGTACTTCTTGCTATACAATTCGTAAAAAAACCATTGTTTTTGTTTTCATTACCATACCAACGGTGAAATTCATTAAAAACACGGATTTCGGTTTCGTCGCCATAGAAACGCCGTTTTTGATTAGTGTCTCTCGGAACATTCAACTTCGCGAGACAACACGCAAAAACACGCCAATTGGTGACTTTTTGAAAATGCGCCAAGCACTTGACCCAAAGCACATTTTCACCATAATTAAATTAAATATTTTGAATAAATTTAAAACAGAATTTGTAATAAATTAAAATTGTTTCAGCTAATATGAAGTTCACTTTTAATCACGGTTTATTTATAATAGCACAGAAATTGCTAAAAAAATCTTAAATTGCCACATTTGAGAGAAACTTATATCATAAATTTTTCTATATAAAGTTTCTCTCACTAAAACCTATATTATTTATCAATCCTGCTATAACCCATGTACTCAGAATATGAGTCAGTATCTGTATTTTTTCTCTTATATACTGTATTTTGTTGTAAAGTACTTTTAAAGGAAACAGTTTTTCTTATTTTTGTTGTGTTTGTTTTAGTTAAATGATATTAATTTATAATAAAAATCATTGCGATAAGATGGTACATTCGTAAACTTCAAATAATATTTTTTTTATTTTATTTTAAAAGTATTGTTCAATTTAAAAACAATAAATAAAAAAGCTATGAATTATTATATTTAATATTTCGTTGTAAGATGTATATTTTTCTTTGTTGAAAAAGTAATTTTTAGATGAGTAGCATCTTCATTGGTCAGCTAGTGTAATCATGTTTATAAACTTAAAATTTGATGAAGTAGGAAAAATGTGAATATTATATCAACAATTTTTTAATTAAAGATAAACAGATTATTTTTAGGAAGAAATCTCCTAGTCTGTTAGCCGAAAACTCATGTATGATCACATTTCACAATTTTATGAAAACAAATTTGACAGCAGTGAAAATAATGAAGAAAACAGAATTTAATAGAATTCCCGAATATTAGCTAAATTAAATATGCATCAAAGTTTCCTCTCTGTAATTTAACTAATAAATTTCGTATTTCAAATGCAAAGCCAATGATTTCCCTTCATGATTTTAGTGATCACTCACTCATAAAACTTATGTAAAAGTTTTATATAAATTAATTAATTAAAAAGTGATTAATGTATGCCACTAAAATTATTTATATTAAAGCTTCCATATTCAAAAAAAATACTAAAACAGCTTCGGTGTAAAAAATGAAGATTGCTTTTATCTTTACTCAAATTAGTAAAATTATTTTCATTGTGATAACTAACAATGCACAAAGAATATGTAAAATGATATCACACAATTAAGGCAATTTGATTTCAATATTTGTTTTATGAGTAGAGAAGAGAATAAAACAGATATAAAAACAAATGCTTATAAAAAGTCGAGGAACAGATATGATTTGCCCTAATTATCAACGATTCATTATCTTGATTTTTTCGTAGCTCCTCTTCTTTTGTGTATGCACACACACACCCACACACCACACACACACACACATATATATATATATATATAACACGCACATCTTTGAAACAAGAAAAATATACTAAAACCATAACACTAATGAAGCAATAATAATAATGAATAAAAATTAATAAATAAAGGAATATTAAAGAATAACGTATTATATTCATTTAATACACACAGATTGTTTTTATTCAGTTACAAAGTGAAAATAAAATTATTTATTTACTCAATGATTATTTTTATTCACTTACAAAGTGGAAATAAAATTATTTACTTACTCAGCGATTATTTTAGTATTAATTAAGCACTAACTCACTGATTATTTTTATTTTTGCTCTCTTCTACATGTTTTATATTTTATGTTTCGTATGAAAAAATAACAATATTTTATGAACATATTTATCTAAAATAACTATTTTTCTAATATAATTTATTATTTAATTGAAATTTTCTTCCTCATTATGCTCTAAAAGAAATCAAATCTAATATTTTAGTTAGATATTCTCAGAATATAAATATTCTGTTTGCAATTTAATTTCAGTTTAGTCAGGATTCCACTGAAGTCACTAATAATTAAAAGGATTTTTATTTATTAAAGTTTCATAAGGTCACATGTGTCTCCCTGATGTTTATTTAAGAAATTTGCAGTAAATGTTTACAGTTTCTTTATCAGCCCTATAAAGTGTGTTAAAATTACTAAATCCTTAAGTATTATTCTCTGTCTCCGTCTCTCTCTCTAAACTGGCAGAAATAATCTATTTAAAATATATATAATAAAGTAAATTACTCATTTATTAAAACTAAAAAATAGCTAAATAAAACACGTTTTGGTAAAAAATTTTTGATTTCATAGCAATCACTCTTTTAAAAATAGGCATTGATGTTTTTCCACTTTTAATGCATTTTAAAAAATAAAACTTTTAATACATTTTAATGAAAGGAATTATAAAAGTTATTACCATTTTAAATCTTATAGATAGAAAACCCTATTTGAAAGAATAATTAGAATAATTGAAGAATATAATGTTTAAAATTAAAAAGTACATTTTACAATATATATTATCTATGCATAAAAAAATAAAATATTGAGTTTTGTTTTGTTTAAGTATTTTTTGCATTTTTACAATTAAGAATATCTTAGAAATATTTCAAAAGAAAGCAAGAATAAATTCAAAGTGATTAAAATTAAATTTTCATTGTTCTAGTGCAAGTTTTAACAACAAAACTTAAATCTTTCTTATATATTACTTAAATCTTATTTATATTGCACATTTTAAATGTATTTATTAAACAGAAATATTCGATAAGTGTAATTTTTTACCAAACAAATTTTTTATATAAATAGCAAATCAGTGTCACTTTTTAAAATAATTCATTGATATTATTTGAACGGGTCTCAAATACTTTTAATTGTTTTAAAAAATAAATGACATTCCATTGATCTAATTATTTTCAGTTATTTTTAATTTAGTAAATGAAGCAGTCTCATATAATTTCGTGTGTGTGTGTGTGTGTGTGTGTGTGTGTGTGTGTGTGTGTGTGTGTGTGTGTGTGTGTGTGTGTGTGTGTGTGTGTGTGTGTGTGTGTGTGTGTGTGTGTGTGTGTGTGTGTGTGTGTGTGTGTGTGTGTGTGTGTGTGTGTGTGTGTGTGTGTGTGTGTGTGTGTGTAACTTGTGTTTGAAAAACAAAACTCATCTACACATTATGTAAAATTTTCAAGACAATCCTTTAAAATAATTGTTTACCAAATAAAGCAAAATTTATATAGTTTTCGTAAAGATTTACAAATTATTTCTATCATGAAACTACCTATTTTAATATTCTATTAATTTTCTTCTAAATGTTTCTAATATAATTTGAATTATTCTTGAATATGATTATAATTTTTATCAAGTTATCAAGCACTTCTAATTAACAAGAAGTTTTACCGAAGCCGTAAATTTTTAACAAATATAAAATAACTTTCATGATATAAAAGTTGAGTAAATTCTTCTTCTTTTCATGTGTTGCATGTAATGAAGGAACGAATTTCTATCTTGTAAAGGTTTCTATCCATCATCGATATATTGTCACAAGAGATGATCAATAGTAACATTAACATTGTAATAGTTCATTGTGACGTTTGAATAACTATACAAGGTGGTTATAAAGATAATAAGGATTAAACAATAAGGCAATGAAATAAGCTCGCAAAGAATGATTTACAAAGTGGTTTTTATTATAAATGCAACCATTTTTAACATTCCTTTAATTTATTATAAATAAATAATGTTTAATTTACTTAAATATTTCGATATTGATAAAAGATAGGAAAAGCAATATAGTATGAAATCATGTCTCTTAAACAAGATAATACAGCTGTCTAAAAATGAACCTCCTTTTTAAAAGGGAGTTCAGTTACTACTTAATCAAAGTTTACATACCTTGCTTTATGTTGGCTATCGTCGCTTGGGTGTCTTTCTGGCTGGATCAGAATGCTATTCCCTCACTTGTCTCTCTTTGAGTGACTACACAGCTGTACATGGTGACTCATACGTTTGTTATTAATACGCCCCTTTCATCCGTAACTTATACCAAAGTCATTGACATATGGACTGGGGTCTACTTGAACTTTGTATTCAGCTCTCTACTGGAGTAGGCGCTTATCAACTATGCTTCTCGCAGTGAACGGCACAATATTAGTGCCAAAGAACAACTAAAGAAGCAGTGGGAGCTGGAACATGCAGCTCTGGCACACTCCATCGTCAAGAAAATAGAGTGACAACATTTGTTATGCTAATTGCACTCCTTTTAAATATCTATTTCTTGGATTACAGTGCCAAATATATTAAGTAAATTTCGCTTTGAAGAGCAGTGATTCATATATGAATTATATGGAAGAATACAAAACAAATTACACAGTAAAGAATTTTTGTGAATTAATGTAATATACCAGTATTGTTCACGTCTCATTGACAGAAAAAATGATGTTGTGTTTTGTTTGATGAGGAGGTAACAACACAAGTTTTCTAATAAAATACCGGGTGTTATTTGGTGGCTAAAAGAAAGAAGCAAAATTCAAATCTTCTTTAAGCATTGCCCAAACCCGATACTGAATTCATGATAATTTAGATAATCGTTAATGATTATCTAAATTATCATCTCGAAATATTAAAAAGATTCTGCTTTGCAACATAAAATCATATTTTGCAATATATATATATATATATATATATATATATATATATATATATATATATATATATATATATATAGTTTTTATATATATATATATATATATATATATATATATATATATATATATATATATATATATATATATATATATATATATATATATATATATATCGTTTTTTGATAAATAGAGATTACATTTTGCATATTTTGTAGATATTATCTAATTGGATACTTTATAATGAACAAAGAAACATTAAAATATATTACTTTCTATTGAAAATTTTCATGAAAATTTAAAATTTAAATTTTCATAGCTTACAACTATTAAATATAAATCTGAAAACAGAATTTTAAAGACACTGAACCTTATGATAATTTAAATGCAATATTAATTCATATAAAAGGAATAAAAAATACTTTAACACTTATCTCAACATTTTTAACTATGGTGAATAACATTAAATGCTTGCAACATTGCGGTACGCGAACCTTTCAAAATTGCGGCTCAGTCGCCTATCACGGGCATTCGCAGGGTCATCTACAATCGCTGTATAAGTAGTTAAGAGATTGCGAATTGTTTTTGAAACATGATTGATTCTATCTGATATAAGACATCTAGCATATTTGAAGGAAATTTCTTAGTACACCCGAGAAATTATAATACAATTTCAGGATCGGTAAATATCTTTCAAAGAGTTTGGGATCGTGTTGGATGAAACGAATAAACTCTGAAGCTGTTCGGTAATCAATGGATGCATGAAAGAACGACAGATAAATGAGAAATATCGCACCCACCTCGTTGTCTAATTAAAAGTGTGGAAGATATATTGTGTGGCTTACAGTGATCAACAGCTCAACCATATCATGAGGCTAGAACCAACGTATTCAGTTTATTTAATATTAATAAAGTCAGCTAGCAGCATTCAATGTCGTTGGTAATTGAACTGAATGCAAAAAGCATTCATTGTTTCTTTTACCTTTGACTCAAAACCACATCAGTTTACTCCACCAATGGTGTAATGAACAATGGTCATGGGAAAAGGAAGGGCTCAACGTACTGACGAATTTGCATTTGCCTGACACACTACGATACTCGGATTCGATTTTTGTCAAATCCGAGCCTCGTACTGTTTCAGACACAAATGCGAATCATGAAGACTCGAAAGACCACTCGCCACGTTGATTCAAAAGAGTCATCATGGTAAGAGACTACTGTTATGTATCTTTATGCTGATTCACACTGTACCCAATATTATGATCTAGAATAGTTTTAGACTTCATACTTGTATCCCAATACTGCTCATTGCCAGAACGCTGAAAAGACTACCTTTCTGTGGTGTTGGAGAACGTGTTGCTTCCAAATATTTAGTGCTTTTCATCAGCTACATTCCAAAAAAATAATGCGTGATTGCATGTGGTACGTAATGTTCAAATATTCTTCTTTAACTACTAAATTTCTCCGTTGGCTGGCATGTTATCCTTACCTATCGCCAATCGAAAGTGTACAATACATGCTTATGTACTACCCAATGCTACACCAGACTGACTTTTGAAAAACGTGAAAACCAGATTGGCAACTATAGCATAAGGATACATCCAACGTCTCTTTGATTCTGCATCGATAGGTATGGCAGAGGTTATAGCCATTATTTGTGGCTGAACTAATTACTGAATTTCTTATTATCGAGACTCCAAAAGAAGTATTATTTTCCAGCAGTCCATTATTGTATAAAATACAATATGTCAAATAAATCTTTCTTGATGTTTCATTTTAGATAGACAGCAACGGGTATAAGCAAATTTCTTTTATAAAAAAAATTAACAGAATTACTCTTTATTTTGAAGAATTTGATTTTTAAACTTTATATTAATTGAGAATAATTAAAACATTTGGAACTTACAGTTAATTGTGAAATACAACTTAAAATTTTTATGTAATTATTCATTTTATCATTACCTTTTTTGATACTTTTCTCATTTTACTTATATATCTTAAGGTTGTTACTTTACGATTTGATGTTAAATTATTTATCAATTTTCTTAAATTTGTATACGAAATTTTATACTAATGAAAATTTAAATTATAAAATATATTTTAAATATAAATATATTATATTTAAATTAAATAAATAATTAAAATTTGAAGAAATAAAGACATCCTCATAAATTGTAAAAACCTTATTTAAATACAGTGAATATTTAAATAATAGAAAAATAAATGTTTTCAATGTTTGAGCTCTTAAGGATTACCTAAATTTTTATTATAATATCAATCATTAGACCACTTGATGCATTAATCTTAAAATTATGTTTCATGCCTTAACTAACTCACTAAGCGTCAAAATATTATTTACAGCTTTATAAAAATTAATTGCTGATTCTAGAGTTTTAATTTAAAGAAAATTTTCTCATGCAAAAAATATTATTTTTATAGAGTTATGAGTTATAAATACATTGAAAAAGTGGCAATCACATTGTAATATAATATTGTATTCTATATTATATTACACAATGTGATATAATATAGATATATAATATAGATATAATATAATGTGATATAATATAGACTTATAGAATAATGAATAAATAAGGATCATATCATTAATTTTATATTATTTTTCAAAACGAAATATAAAACCTTATATTTTTATTTTATCTCTTCGAATTTTAAATGTATAAAATAATCTGAAATGCATTTAAAGAATAAAAATATAACTATTGAATTAAATTATTAATATCGTAGAAAAGGATAAATTATCAGACATTTTTGTTACAGGATAATCGTTTTCATAATAACTCTCAAGCACAATCATTTTTTTTACCTAGAGCAAATTTATGAATCCATTTCAGCCGATATAAAGTGGAATGCTCTTATGAAGTCGGCTGTCCCGATGGATTTGCCTCGTGCAGTTTTTACTGCAAATTATCGACTTTTAACTGGGCATGACTTTTTTTGTAAGCATGTACACCGTATCAGTGTAGCTGCTGATGATACCGGCCCCTTTTGTCAGGTGAAACTATGGACTTTGATCATTCGACAACTTGCACTGCACTTGCTTATATTACTTTTGACTCTGGACAACTTTACCAAGGCTGAATTTTATTGGGCCGCCAGAAGTCTTATGACAGATAAATGTCACTGATTGATGTAGGAAAAAAACAATCGTTTTTTATTTATTTAAAATATATTCATTAGATTGTATAGCTTTCTTGTTGATATAATCATCAATGAAAATATTCAGTTTTTCAGAATAATATTTTAACACATTCTTTTTTATATATTAAAATAACTAAACGTGGTTTATGTTAAAATAATGCATGTGATATAAATTTTCAGTTTAAATATTAAAATATTTAGCCACTGGTTACAAAAATATATTTATTCAAAAACTTTTTTAAATTTAAATTCTATTATAATCTTAGAATATTATTTTCTGTATTCTGGAAATGATAGAATGCTTCAAATAAATACTGAAATAAAAAAATTATCCTTCTTTTAAAAATTGGTTTGCAAAATAAACACCTGAAATTTTGTCTTTATCGGATTCTTTCAGAACGTTTTTAGATTGCTTTTAGAAAACTTTAGATTTTAATATAATTTTTTCCGGTATGTTAAGAATCGAATTAGTAATTTGCATTTTATTAAGTTTTCTTTTATGTTTATAGCTCAATGCCCCTAGATATTTTTGGTGAAAAACCGTTCACGAAGTTTGTTTCCAGCAATAATTTCAGAAAATTCCTTATTATGGTGAAAAATAAGAGTATACAAGTTTAAAAGTCTTTATAGTGTTAGTCTTTTCCATAAAAAGGAAGTTTCTTTTCTCGAGGCTTTTAAAAATATGTAGTCATTCAATAACATTAATAATTTTAAGTTTCATGCTTCAGCTAGTTACTTCATTATTCAAGCAGAATATTACTACGCATTATATTTTCAAAGATAAATATTGCTTTCGTAGCTTACTTGTGTTTTAAAAATAAAATTTATTTACTCATCATGTAAACTTTTCAAGACAATTCTTTCAAAAATTTGTTTACCGAATAAAGCAAACTTTATATTATTTTCGTAAAGTTGTACAAAAGTAATTTCTATAATAACATTCCTCTAAATGTAATCTAAATGTTTCTACTATAATTTGAAATATTCTTGAATATCATTGTAATATTTACAATGAATTATCAAACAATTCTAACAACCAAGAACTTTCACCGAAGCTTTAAATTTTTACTAAATATATAATAACTTTTATGATATAAAAGTTATGTAAATTACTTTTCTTTCCATGTGTTACATGTAATGCAAAATGCGAATATCAATACTCTAAAAGTTACTATTGATCATTGATACTCTCGCAATTAATCAAGAGTTACATTAACATTGTAATAGTTAATTGTGACATTTGTAGAACTTTACAAGGTGGTTGTAAGGATAATAAGGATTAAAAAATAAACCAAATTAATAAATTAACAATGAAGACAAAATGATAAATATTAGGTCATGTTACGATTCTTATTTTAACCACTATTTTATAATTAGCCTATTAGCCAACTCTTTAAATCATGCATATCATTTTGTTTTTTCCTTCATTACAGAATAAAGTATTAATATATTGAATTTTCAGTATGTATTCCTTTTTTTCAAAATATATTTTTCTGCATTTTTAATCATAATTTTCAAAATTACTAGTATATAAAATTGTTACAAAAATTAAGTAACATTCGGCACATGGGAGAATATATATATATATATATATATATATATATATATATATATATATATATATATATATATATATATATATATATATATATATATATATATATATATATATATATATATATATATATATATATATATATATATATATATATATATATATATATATATATATATATATATATATATATATATATATATATATATATATATATATATATATATATATATATATATATATATTAAAAACACACAATATGCAAAATGAACCCTGAAAAATTGTGGATCATATATTCGGTAATTAATACACACATCAAATCTAAAAAATCTAAATATAAAAATAAAATATCATAATATGCTTTACATTCAAATTTAATTTTGTTGCAAAGTAAAGTAATTACTATTAATTTATTTTTCCTAACATTTTGTTTTTTCTTTCTTTACAGAATAAACTATTAATATTTCGAATTTTCAGTCATGTATTGCATTTTTATCATTTATTTTAATTTTGTCACGTAAAGACTTTTTTACTCAGTAAAATTCAACCAAAATAACGGATTAAAAATCATAGTGAATCCAATCTAACCAGAATCAAGCTCTTTTTCTACTCAATCAAATTTGAAAATGACTTATATAAAATCTAAAATCTAGAGTATCGTAAATCTGAAATCATCAAACACTGAAAAACACTCGAACTTTAACCGTGTACATTATTTAAGTAAAACCCTTATTTTTAAAAAAAATAAAGTTCTGAAAAATAGTGATACACATTGATTATTTATGAAAAAGTATAAACATTGCATAGTAAAGTAAATACAGTATAGTAATGTAAATATTATACTTTTATTAATTATTATTATTATAAGATTTTTATGGATTGAATTTTCCATAAGTTATACTTTACAATTTTATCCCTGTAATAATAAACCAAAATGCACATTGTAATAAATTAAAACTAAGTACTTATTTGTTGAAAACAGTATTGAATAATTGAATAAGAAAATAATCCAATTTTAATAATAATTTGCCTGTTCTAAACTATTTCTTTCATAAGAAAACAAAATTATATTTATAATGAGACTCACATTTAATCAAATGTTATCAGATTTCATGGATTTTAAGATTGAGCATTTTATTTAAATCAAATTACCATTACAATTAGTAACAATATGGAAAAGAAAAAATCTGTTTATACATTGTATTTTTTCTAATATTCCACTTTGACTGCATAGATATATTTTCTAAGGAAATAGTTTTTATACAGTGATATCAGTTGAAGTAGGTTTTTTCATTTAAATATTTTCCAAAAAATGCATTCAGATTATGCATACTCTATTCAAAAAATGCATACTCAAATCAAAAATGGTATTTATTCAAAGTTTCCTATTTTGATGATCATGTTTTACTCTCATGCAAATGTTGCCCCGGAACATAAGTTTAAAAGACAACTTTTTACATAATAATTAGTTAATCTGAATATTTGCAATCAAATTATTAATTTATATGTCTGAAATAATCTAAATATTTTTATAAATACTGTATACAATAGAAATTAATATTTTTTAAACCATTCCCATTACAAGAACAATCCTTTATTAAGCCCATTTTAATTTTAATATATTGATTTTTTTTAATAGTCATTTTATTTAATAAAATCATTTGAAAGTGCACAACAATGCAATATATATAAGTCAAAACATTTATTTAATTTATTCCAGTATTTCTTTGAAGATGATAAAAGCTTCAAAAAGTTTATGATGGTTGGTTGAAAAGCGTTCATGGTAAGAATACATTCTTTCATTAGGTACAAAAAAATTGATTACAGGCAGAAATCAGGATAAAAGAGTTAATATTTACAGAAATTGATAATCATATAGCCCGAATTCATTCCTCAGTAAGTAAATATTACTTGAAATTTGACACGTTACTGTAGAAGAATATATTTTTAGGAAATAAAAAACAAATATTGAAAAAATAATAAAATGAGTAGGTATATTTCTTATAAATAGTGCCATTCAAACTGACACAAATATTATTCGTGTAAAATATTATGTACCTTTGGGAAATTATAATCCTTGCAAAAAAAAAAAAAAAAAAAAGATTTGTACTATCTTGGGATATTTAAGAATTTCTATTTTGACATTATCACATTCATAATTCAATACGACTCTAATTTCAAACATATTGGTACAAACTTAATAATTTACAGCTTTGACGGTATGTTACTGAGTTTGAGAGAAAACAAATATCGTTTTTTGAAGATATATTTCATCTTGAAGTCATCTAAGCAAACAGTTGATATAATGAATAAATTATTTTGTATTAAATTGTTTAATTTTTAAATATCGTAAGACAATACTCATTAATGCCTTAATACAAATTTTATTTCAAAAAATTGCAATCGTTTATGAACCAACTCAGGTAAAGATTCAAATTGTTCTTGAATATAAAAATGATCTGATATAAAAATGAAAATAACTAAAAGAGACCTCAAAATGGAATTATACCATTAAAAATATTAATACTTTATACAAAAAATACTTATTCTAAATATTTTTTAACAAAATACTACTTTTTTATTAGGTTTTCGTGGAAACAAATTAATTTGTATATCATCAACAAATTAATTTGTATTTTGTATTGAATTTGTTTTTGAATCATTCTTCTCATAGTAACTTTATATTAGATATTGGTGAACGATGAGTTCATCAATAGTAGCAGATACTAGTATACTAGACCAAATATTATTGGTGACCATGGTACATGGGGAATTTATTGCTGTGCTAATGCACAAGGGAATGTTTAAAGTCTTATCATTACTAAATGGATGACGAGTTATTCAACCCTAAGTTGTATAATTTATCTTTATAAATATATATTTCGAGTTAGGAATTAATTTCAATTTTTTCTTAAGAAGGTATCACGAGTGTTGCATTATCAGTGAGAACGATGATTTTACTCTATTAGAACCTACTGTTAGTGTGATTGTCTATACACATAATTCAAAATAAGTTGTTATTTAATCACACTCAGTGTGTATTATATAGATGTGCTAATTTTCAGTAAATCATCCATATCAAGCAAAGTTTGAGACGTGTTTCACATTTAAGTATTTCATATTTATAGAGACACAGTGTTTCTTCCAAATTTTATAAAAAATTCTTTAGCCAAATCTTCGTTAGTTTTGCAAACTGAGTTATTTGTATATGAAAATATATTAGATATTATGTTAAGTTTTCATTAATTTTACATCATTATTTATGATATTATAAGTTTAGAAAATTATGCATTTTTTTGTCTTTGAATTTGAATATTAATTATCTAAACATGAATATTGTTTTTATTTTCATCCATTTGGAATAAAAAACAGTAAGAACAGCAGGAAAAATTTCCTATATAAAAATCTCAAAAACATATTACACCTTCTTCTTTATATATCTTTATAAACTAACAATAAAATTATTTGCAACTTCTTAAAGTTAAATTTGAATAGGAATTATTGTAGATTTAAAATTTATATTTCCCATATTAAAATCTCCTATATTAAAATTCCTATATTTAAATCTTAAGAAAATGAATATTGATTTTTAGTAAACATAATATTAAATCTGAGAAGAGTTTCTTTTGAAATTTGAATTATTCATTAAAATAACATGTTGAGGATGGAAAAAAACAATATTCTAACTCTGAAAATTATATACACAAAATTTGATTGCATAAAACTACCAAAGGCATTTATTTATGTTAGAAAGTTATTAAAATTTCTCCCCATTCTTTAATATTTTGTGAAGCTGAATTTTACAAGGTGTACTTAAAAGTTTAATTATTTTTTTTAAAAAATGCAATAAATAAATAAGAAAAAACTCATTTCAAGTTTGATTTGCTTTATCTTTCTTCTCATTTAATTAAAACCAATTTTTGACAGACTAAAAGAAAGAAAATTGAAATCGGAAGAAATTAATTTTTGTTAATATAATAAAAAATGATAAATTTCGAAAATAATATACTGAAACAGTTATTTAGATTAGAGTTGTTATATTATATTATAGAAAACTAATTATTAACACATTTATTTAGTGCATATATATACATATATATGTATATATATATATATATATGTATATATATATATATGTATATATATATATATATATGTATATATATATATATATATTTATATATATATATATGTATGTATATATATATATATATATATATATATATATATATATATATATATGTGTGTGTGTGTGTGTGTGTGTGTGTGTGTGTGTGTGTGTGTGTGTGTGTGTGTGTGTGTGTGTGTGTGTGTGTGTGTGTGTGTGTGTATATATATATATATATATATATATATATTACAAATATATATTCGGTAACTAATATATATAATTATATATAATTGCACAGAAAAAAAATCATAAAATAATACGGAAATAATTAAACATCATAATTAATTTAACTATATTATTTTTTAAGTTTTCTGTTCCATAATTATATATATTAGCTATATACCAAGTTCATAAAAATACTTCTGCATTAATATGGTATGAAGGATACATTCAAACTATTGTTAGTTTCAAAATTTTCTACCAACAAATTTTTTGAGGGAGTTATTAATAAAATTAAAATTATAAATTTTATTTTCCTTTATTCTAAGTAAATTATTAGCCCTTTCCCTTAATTAACTAAACAATCTACTTTTCAGTTGCAACAAAATAACAAAATAATTATTTATTTGCTCGTTCACTATTGTAAAATCATAAATTACTTACACTTTTTTGCGCACTATAATATGGGCAAAAATATCATGGTTTTCTAGTGTAAATATTACTTTTTAGAAAAATGTGGTTACAAAAAACTTATTTACTGGAAAATTGTGCCTTGGTGCTATAAATAAAATAATGTGTTTAACTTAAATGCATTATAACAATTTTTCAAAACATTTCTATTAGGTATTCAATCATATTTATCCAAATAAAAAAAGTTCATTGCTTTAAGTTAAACAAACGTAAGAGCAAATTCGTCAATAAATTTACGTTTAATTGAATATAAATACATACTATTCGCGTTAAGTAATAAAAAGTAATAAGCTTTAGGTAGAAGAAAGCTAAAAAATATTAAACATTTTTAAACATTTTCGATAAACTTAAATTAAACAAACTAAAGGTAATAACATTCATTGTCAAAATACTTTTCTACAGCAATGTAGAAAAGCAAAATAAAATAAATTATCTTTCTTACATTTTTCTAAATATTAAATGTGGTGAAAGTATATAACATAAGAGATGAAAAATAGGTAATATTATTTATTATATCCTAAAGTATTTTGTAGAAGGCAACTGTTATTTTAAAGTAACATATTATTAACTGTATGGTAACTATAAAATTTTTTTTGTCAATATGTATTTCATTTTTTCCTTGTCTATAAATACTAATTCCTTAACATTAAATATAATTAAGAAAATTTCTGACTACCGAGTATTAAACTTACAATGGCAGTATTAATTATGAGGTAAAATATAATGTGTTGGGCTACCATAATATTGCATGCTTTTAAAATGTACGGCCAAATGGTTCATTGAATAAATATAGAAGTTATATAACCATAGAAATTTTATTATTCAATAAAAAATTTAAAAAATATTGTTCTATGTCATATTGAACAAACTCCTAATTGAGTAATTCTTTAACTAGTTTAATGTGTTAGTTTAGGAAAATATTTTAGAAATTTATGACAGTTTATACTACCAGTATGTTTGAAATATTGTTCAAACACAGAATTTTAGATATCTTTTTTATATGAATACATATTTAATAACACTGGTAATTTACATTTTAAAAATAAAAACTTCTTTTCAATAAGTATTCATGTTCTCACATTACTTTAATTTGGGAGCGAAATTAATGTGTAGATGAACTTATATGAATATGTTTCTATAAATATTACTGAGATACAAAACTTGAAATGTATTTTAAATACATTTTTTTCTTATTTATAAAAATAAAATGTTAAGATAACAAAATCAGGAACATTATATAGAATGAACTTTATTACAAACACAGAAAAATATACATTCATTTAAAGTTATGATATCCTACTTTCATTGCAATATTTTTATAAGTAAAAAGGAATTTAATTTTTAACATAACAAGACTATTATATTTTTCACTTCATTATATTATTATTATAGTTATTTTTATTATAAAATATTTTATAAATTTATTATAAGTATTTAGTGTGTTACAGTGAAAAATCATAAATATTGTTTCCATTGTTCAATTTAAGTTGCACAAAAATAAAGTATATATTTATTAATCTAAAAATAATGGATCTCTGGGAAAGATTAAGTGTGTGTGTGTGTGTATGTGCGTGTGTGTGTGTGTGTATGTGCGTGTGTGTGTGTGTATGTGCGTGTGTGTGTGTGTGTATGTGCGTGTGTGTGTGTGTGTGCGTGTGTGTGTGTGTGTGTATGTGCGTGTGTGTGTGTGTGTGTGTGTTTGTGTGTGTGTGTGTGTTTGTGCGTGTGTGTGTGTGTTTGTGTGTGTGTGTGTTTGTTTTTGTGTGTGTGTGTGTGTATGTGCGTGTGTGTGTGTTTGTGCGTGTGTGTGTGTGTGTATGTGCGTGTGTGTGTGTGTATGTGCGTGTGTGTGTGTGCGTGTATATGTGCGTGTGTGTGTGTGTATGTATGTGTATGTGTGTGTGTGTGTATATATATATGTATATGTACATATGTATATATATGTGTGTGTGTAATATATATGTGTGTATGTGCGTATGTGTGTATATGCATGTGTGTATGTATATATGTACATGTGTGTGTATATGTGTGTATGTGTGTATATATGTGTGTGTGTGTATATATGTGTGTGTGTGTATAAAGTGTGTGTATGTACGTGTGTGTGTGTGTATGTAGACGTGTGTGTGTGTATGTGCGTGTGTGTGTGTGTATGTACGTGTGTGTGTGTGTGTATGTGCGTGTGTGTGTGTGTATGTGCGTGTGTGTGGTGTGTGCGTGCGTGTGTGTGACAGTGTGTGTGTGTGTGTGTGTATGTGTGTGTATGTGTGTGTGTGTGTATGTGTGTGCATCTGTGTGTATGTGTGTGTGTGTATGTGTGTGTATGTGTGTGTGTGTGTATGTGTGTGTATGTGTGTGTGTATGTGTGTGTATGTGTGTGCATCTGTGTGTATGTGTGTGTATGTGTGTGCATCTGTGTGTATGTGTGTGTGTATGTGTGTGTGTGTGTGTGTGTGTGTGTGTGTGTGTGTGTGTGTGTGTGTGTGTGTGTGTGTGTGTGTGTGTGTGTGTGTGTGTGTGTGTGTGTTATTTAAACATGAATATTAGCTTTTAATAAATGTTCTTACCTTACCTGATGAATTTTTATAATTTTCAGTTTTTTAACTTTGAAACAAAAATTTTACGCTTTTAGTTTAATAGGCTATTTAAAACTCTCAGATAGAATTCCAATGAAATTCACAGAATGCTTCATATTATTTTTAAACATATCCTCAGGAAAATCATAAAAATTTAACTGTGAAAAAAGAATGCAATCGAAACAATCGCAAATGTTGATAAAACTAAGAAATATTTTACAATTTGACTTATGAATTTGATTCAATTTAATCACATATTGTTTATTATAGGAAAATTTTAATATAAGAAAAGATTTTAATCCTTTAAAAGAGAAGGAAATTATAAATAACGCTTAATACAATCTATCAGTTGACAGCAGTTTTTACATAAGAAATTTGCAATCACATACATTCTTTAGTAATTAAAATAACAAGAACCATAAAAATTGCATTATTCCTAAAAAATTATGTACTGAATTTCAGAATTCAGTGATTTAGAACTTTCTGCATTAAACTGAATTCGGATCAATATTTAAAATATATTTCAAATTATGTATGTGTGTGATTATGCTCACACAACTCATTTATAGTGTAATAAAATGGTAATGTCGATGTAAATAAGATTGTGCTATATAATTAACTAACTGAATGAATTCATAATTTTAGCTGTTGCGCAAAACTTTATTCAGAGAAATCATTAGTTGTACTGGGGACAAAAGCAATCAACTATAATGAGGATATTTGGTTGTTGGATGTAGATGGGTGGGTCGAACCAAAGGGCTCGATTGCTTCTACCTCAGTGCATCACTTCATGTGTTGAAAGGCAAATTGTGCAAATGGCAGTGATGGATCTTTCGTAGCACAGATAAGTTCACACAGATCGAACCATAGCACAGCACAGTCAGTCTGTAACGCATCATCCAGTGTCTGCACGTACCATTCGACGCCGTTTACAGCAGAGTGGTCAGTCAGCAAATCATCCATTACTTAGTGTACTATTGACGCAGAACCACAGACGTCTCTGCCGCCAATGGTGTGATTAAAGAAGGATATGGACGGCAGAATGGAATGAAATTGTCTTTACTGACGAGTCACACTTCTGTCTGCAAAATCACGATGGTAACATTCAAGACTACAGACACCGTTGAGAGAGAATGCTGAACAACTGCATTATGCACTGCCACACTGTTCCTGCACCAGGTATAGAGGTATGAGGCTGTATTGGATATCACTCTCGCACTTATCTAGTACGCATTCCCGGTACTTTAAACCTATTCTGGAAAATCTGCCAGAGCTACATCTCCAATGGGTTCCTTCCTTAACTTCAGGGCTTGCCCACAGCCATGTTATTACAGGATAATGCGTTTCCACACGTGGCAAGCATTGTCAAAGGGTTCTTCGTTAATCGCTAGATTGAAATGATTACCTACCCTGCTCCATGGTCATTAACAGTTGGACAATATGTTTCGCCGATGCAAAGTATGTGGTCCAAGGTTGCTCAATGTTTAACCCAGATTACAGCCTCAGCTATATATATATATATATATATAATGCAAGATTAGATATAGAACTGAAAAGTACAAGAATAGATAAAAACAGTTACTAATACATTCAGCGCAAAAGCAGCTAGAATTACTAAAATATAATTCATAGTATATTTTATAAAATAAATAATCAAATATCAGATGGAAAATAATACATTGAAAATAACAAATGAAAATCAATACATTAAAAATACGAAATATAGTAAATAGTTAAAAAATGTTCAATATATATATCTTAAAATTTCAAAGAAAATAGAAAATAATGCATTGAAAATGCAAAATATAAATATTTGGAAAAATGTTTAAAATTACAAAGAAAAATATAAAATGGAGTGAAGTACCTACATGGCTAGCTTCGTCAGGGGGTGTTGACCACATTGGCACAAAGTATGGCTTTTCTGCACTGTCCAAGACTTAGTCTTAAAGAAGCCAATACACCCCAAAGCCGTACCGAAATATCAAGCCTGAATAAAAGAAGTAAAATTTAATCTGAAGTATATAAGCCAAAATCCAATTTTGCCAACATACATTTCATTTATAATAATCAATTTAAAACCAGCTCCAAATCCATATCCAAATACAAGTCCAAATCTGCAAGAACCGCACCAAATACTATATGTAAGCCAAATAAATACATAAATTAACGACTAAGTGTGTAATCACTATTGGCATTTCAAGCTTCTTATAAGACCTTCAAGGTTTGGGTGACCCTTCTGTGAAGTATAAAAATAATCCTTACTTCACTCTTAAATAATCAATGCTCTACTAGCCAAATAGAGTGTTTAATAAATTTCATGGGAATGTTTTTCTGAGTTAGAATATTTTCTAGTCTATTTATTTGTTTATTGATATTGTTTAAATTATTACATATATTATATATTCTATTAAGTTGATTAAAAATAATATTTTTATAAATTTTAATAGAAATGTTTGAATTCCAGATAATGAGCTTATTAACTTTGATATTAAAATTATTAGTTTTATCGTATATGTCAGTATATGTATAGTTATGTTTTACTCAAAATTTAAAACAAAATTTAAATAATTTAAATTATAAAGGAATAAATAAAATATATATTATAACGGAATAAACAATATTTAAAAAATATTAATAATTATATATTAATATTATAATTATTTTTGTTTTTATAATTTTAATTCAGTATTAGATATCGATATAAATTTTTGGAAAAACCTTAGTTTATTTTGCATTTATAATAATTATATTTCCTATGGAGAAAAGATTTACTTACAAATTAACGGCATTGCCGCAGGTTCCAAATTTTCAAGTCTGTTAGCAAATCTATTTTTAAAACACTATGAAAAATCATTTGTTATACAAATACCATAGGCCTACAGATGTATTGTTGATTTTATATTTTTTAATTGCTTAGAATTCGATAAAACTTACAATAATATATAGCCTGAGGAATTAAAATTAATCAAAACTAATAACGATAACTGAAAAACTGAATTTTTTGATAGATATTTTAATTACGATAAAAGATACATATAAAGATACAATAAACAAATAAATAGACTAGAAAATATTCGAACTTATAATAACATTCCAATTAAATTTAGTAAACCCTATTTGCCAAGTAGAGCATTGCTTATAATAATGAAGTAAGGCGTAGTTTTATACTACCGAAGGGTCACTCAAGCCTTGAAGGTCTTATAAAAAACTTGAAATGCCAATAGTGTTTACACATTTAGTCGTTAACTTATGCATTTATATGGCTTATACATAGTATTTGATGCGGTTCTTTCAGATTTAGACTTGTATTTGAATTTGGAGCTGGTTTTATTGATTATTATAAATTAAATGTATTTTGGCAACATTGGATTTTGGCTTACATATTTTAGATTAAATTTTACTTCTTTTATTCTGGCTTGATATTTTGGTTTGAACTTTTGGTATAGCTGTGGGGGGCACTGGCTCTTTAAGACTATGTCATTCGCCAGTGCAGAAACGCCATACTTTGTGAAATACTGACCATTACCCCCTGACGAAGCTGTCCATGTTGGTACTTCATTCCATTTTATATATTTTGAAATTTTAAACATTTTTCCAAATACTTAATATATTTTGTATTTTTAATGTATTATTTTCTATTTTCTTTGAAATTTTAAGATATATATTGAACATTTTTCCAACTACTTACTATATTTCGTTTTTTTTATGTATCGACTTCCATTTGGAATTTTCAATGTATCATTTTCCATCTAATATTTAACTTTATGAAAAAAACGTTATTCTCTCTCTCTCTCTCTCTCTCTCTCTCTCTCTATATATATATATATATATATATATATATATATATATATATATATATATATATATATATATATATATATATATATATTAGTCACATAGATATTGAGAGTTTAAGGTAATCTAAGTATTTATCTGAGAACATTAAATAGTTAGAGCCCAAGTAAAAATATTTTAAATATAAGCTTAATAACTTTTATAAATTTTATGAGTAAACAGAGATTATATAACATAAATAATATTTAGTTGAATTTAAGTTGTTCGCCAATGATTTTACCTAATACACACACAAGCAGTAGTTTTCTTATAATGAAGTTTCATTTTAAAATACAGCTTACTTAATTCTCAAAAAATATACATATATTAAATCAAATGCTTAAAAAATAAGAAAAGAAAGACATGAAGTTTATAAAACATACATTTAAAATCTCTTGTCTCCAAACTTAAATAAAAAGTTAATAAATTTGGAATTAATATAAGCATATAAACTAAATACAGTTTAAATAAATTCTGTATTCATGCATCCAGAAATATTTGATTTTCAAATATTGTTCAACAGCATAAATTATTATAATATTTAAGCTCTCAATGTAATTTTTATTGTGGAAGGGAAATAAATGTTTCAAAATCATTATTATGAGTCTTATTTTTTATGTTATTTATTATTGATTCTATTATTATTATTTTTTTATTATTTATATTATTATATTCATTAAGAAATCATATTATATAAATGTTCATGGATTTTTTATTTTTAAAATTATTATTTTTCTTTCAATGCATGGAAATACACTCTATTTTATTTAATATTTAAAGTTGATAGGGTTTTCAAATTTTATAAAAGTAAAGATTTTTATCTATTTTTCTGTAATTAATCTTTAAAATTGGAAGGAAGCTTATACATGAAGCGTAAAATGAAATAAAAAGTTACGTGAAATTAAATGTGAATTAAGGTTTGGACTTATCGTTTTAGCCTTTCTCAGTATATAAAAACATTAATGAACTGAAGATTTTCTATTGTTATGTTTTGCCCAAAAGTATGTAAATTTTTATTATTTATTCTACACAAATTTTATTTTCTTTTAAATATATCTTTCTTAATATTTTTCAAGGATTAGCTTTCAAGAACATTTTCTTTAAATTTATTTTTTCCATCTTATAAACTATTTATCCAAGCCTCTTCTCGTATATCTTTAAAAGAGCATTTCTTTATAATAATAAGCTTCAAAAGCAATTCTGAAACTCATGATCCTAAAGTTAAGCCCTACACCATATATTTATTGTTATATGACCCAAAACGATTATAAATTTATGACGCATTGACAGGATGTTTGAATTGAATATTTGTGTTTTCATTTTTATCACTTTACAACACAATGATATCAAGCGTATTGCAAATAGTAATTTTTATGATATCTTAAATTTATTCATGCACACTAATATTGGTTTAATTTAATTAGTGTGTGTGTGTGTGTGTGTGTGTGTGTGTGTGTGTGTGTGTGTGTGTGTGTGTGTGTGTGTGTGTGTGTGTGTGTGTGTGTGTGTGTGTGTGTGTGTGTGTGTGTGTGTGTGTGTGTGTGTGTGAGTGTGTGTGTGAGAGAGAGAGAGAGAGATAACTTTATTATCACACAGCATAAAATTTTTAAATATAATCATTATAGAAATACATGATACACACAATTGGTATAAGAATTTTTTTACATTAAATTTAAATATTAGAATTTTTTTAATGATTTTAACATTGGATAACAATTTTAAAAGCCGACATGGTAATTAGTATTTATGTTAACATAGCGAATTTATCAAAATATGATATATTTCATTCTCTTCTCATTTTGAATATATTTGGGAACAAGAAGTTAGTATTTGTAATTAGATACAAACTATTTGAGACTAGTTTGAACAAATGTTTTTATATAATTAAGTCTCAAGAGTTTCAAGTGAGAATTGGAGTTGCTCAAAGAAAGAGCTATTGAATACAGTTTCTTTTTTAAAAGCAACTTATCTAAGAGCCACAAATTGTTATTTCCTAGTTCTAATCCAACTGTTTCATTTCTAAGCCAAAGAATAATTAATTGTATAATAAAGCTTGTAAAAAAATGGTAGACTATGAAAAATAAAATTGAAGGAAAACTTTCACAAAGAAAATTTATATTCTTAACGAATTGCATGTTTTCAAAAAATAAATTTGAAACTTATTTAAATTGCTTAAAAGAATCTTATCTAATAGAATTAAAAATAACAAGGAAAAGATAATAGTTTTTCAATTAAGTTCTCTTTTTTGGAAGTATTTATTTTAAATGATAATTCATTCCTAAATAAATTATTTCATTGGTGAATTTTCATTATAAAATCTTTATATTAAAAATATTATAATTTAGAAGCTTTAATATTTTTCTGTTATATATACTTTAGTGAAAGGTTGAATGGTATGTAAATTAGGTTTCTGTAATTTGTTTTAGATAAGAAAATAATTGACGTTAGCTAAATAAAATCATGAATTTTAATGATATTTTAAGCAATATTTATAGTAATTTGGAATCTATCTGGAATAGCAAATTTTGTCATATTGCCAAAACAAAAAAAGTCCGCAGAATGAGGAGTGCACAAAATGAGCAAAAATTGCTAAATATTTTATCTAAATTCGGACACTCAATAAGTTCACTCAGAGTTTTGTCTGTGCGAAAAATAAAGATCATCTCTCACTAGCACAAAATATATTTTCAATGGATCCCATCCCATCCCATCCATCCAAGCCTGAAACAAAGAAAAATGGTTAATACCTCCGCTTTACAGCTGGTTAAAAGTAAAAAAACTAGGACTTTTCCTATCTCTCCCTTGCGAAAGGCAGACCAACACATGTCTGTCCTGACTTCAAGTTCTAGCAATATATTTCCTCTTTGCCCTAAATGCCGGCAGGAACAGGCATCAACACAACATATCTTGAATTGCCTTGGACTGGACTGAGAGGATATCCACACTTGTCCACTTCTTCTGTCAGACTTCATAAATGTTTATTGATCTAGTTTCATTGAACTGGGTTGTCTCTATCAGAGCAGATGTAAGATTAGAAACAACAATTTAGAGTTTTGTTAATGTATGAAAATCTTAAGTAATAACACTTACGGCGCTAATTCAATTATTATATTTTTTGGTATTGTGTTTGGAAAATTATAGTTAATTTTATTTATGATATTTTCATTTCATAAAAAGTTGCTTAAGATAATGTCGTATTATATATATATATATATATATATATATATATATATATATATATATATATATATAGATATATATATATATATATGGGTACTTTTGTTAAACTATTTAACTTGTAAATTTATAATAATCTAGCGTATTTCGGTAATGTAAAGAAATTATTAAGAATATATATCCAGTTAATAATTAATTTAGCAACAACACCAAAACTCCATTTTTTTCTTTGTTAAATTAATAATTATTATGTGATGAAATATATTCTTTTAATAAATTCATTTTAGTTATCAAATATTAATTTTTTACAATTTATAAAATATAAATATGCTTATATATTTTATTGATACAAAATTTACTTTAATTAAAATATTTTTGTTCACATATAATAATTAAATTACATAAGCACAAAATATATTGTATTAAAAATATTTTTTTAAAAATTTATTTTTACGTTAATATTAAATTTTTATTGTGAACTCACAAAAAATTTTAAATGACACAATATTATTCTGATTCGAGTGTGATCTGAACAGTAATATTTTCAATAACATTTAACTTTTTTAATTAATTTATAAAATAGGAAAAGCAATAAGCATTAGAGAATGCTATCATCGTATAAAATTCATACCAGGAGATTTTGTTTTATATTTTTAATATTGTAAAATATGTATGTAACTTACATCTTTTAGTAATTAAAAATTCCTTAAGATAAAATCTATTTCTCATTCTATTCGGTATGGCAAATGTGTGTTTGTGTGTGACGTGAAATATTTTTTAAATTCTTTCATTCCTATATTCATATTCCAAATTTACAGTGTTTTCTTGTTTTAAAATGAAATAATACATTATGTGAAGTTCATTTTTTTACAAACTTGTATTTTCATTTCTTACATTATGTGGGCATTTACATACCCAAGACTTTTTCACAATATATTACTGAAAAAAAATAAATTGAAGTATACTTTTGCAAATACTATCATTTTTTTAAATACTAATTGTTGAATTACTAATGTAAGTATGTGATAATTTTAAATAAACTAATCAATTTCTGTTATATAATTAGAATCTAAATGTAAAATTATATTAAGCATTTTTATTCAAACATTTCAACATTACGGATTGTAAATTTATTTTAAATTACTAAGAATATGTAATCATTGTGCATAGTTTCAGAAATAATGTGAATTAAATGGTTGCATTGAAGTCCATTTGTCTTAGAAATCAATAATTATTCATGTGTATTGCTTATTATTGGATTCCATTTACTCTTCTTTTAGATTTTATTCTAAGTCTTCCGAATAATTTCTTATATCCATACGGTAAAATATAGATTTCTTGCATATTTCATGTTTCCAATTAGCAATCAAAGAAAAGTATAGAGAAAGTCCAAGTTCTTCCAAGAAAATTTCTACTTGCACAGATGAATATCTGTTGTACTTGATGTGATAGTATAAAGATCCACACTACTTTATAGAAGTAAATTTTTCTAATATTACCATGCGATTTTCATAGCTTCATGAAATATTGACTATGAATCTAATGTATTATGTGTTTCCATTCTTTTGGATATTTCATCACAAAGGAATGATGAGAACCTAATTTTGTAGCTCCTGTACGTTATTTTGTCTCATATGGGATGAATGTCCATGAGAAGCAAAAAATGCTAATTAGAAAACTCTTAATTAATTAATTCTTAAAATTTGATGGTAGAAAAATCAGCCGGAAAAGAAAAGCAAATGTTTTAATCAAAACATACATATATAAATGAAAGGTGTAAATGCGACATGATGTCTTGGCAATTTTCTCTCTATCCCATCATTGATCTTCGTCAATCTTACACTCTATCATACCTAGTCTTCAAGCTTATGTCCTTGTCCTTCTATTTCTATTGTCAACAATGTATCTATCAAGTATCATTATATCATAGAAACAGCTTTGAATCATCTATATGTATTTCTTGTTTATCAAAGAGACCACTAGCTGTTAAATTTAATACTAATTTATTGCAGTTAGATTTATTTTAAAGGAACTATTTCTTTTGATTTTCAAACATTCAGTTCCGATTTAAATCTTTGAGCTACATTCTTTGGGTAAGGTGTTTTAAATATTCATTTAAAATTATTATAATGTGGTGATGGGGCTAGTATCATCCTGATGTTTATTAACACTTCTAAATAGGTGTTATCAATTGTTAGAAGATATTATATAAATTAGAAGTAAAAAGTTATAATTCGTTGCTTTGTATTATATAATGCATAATACCTAGTGCTACCTCCTGGATTGTTTGGGGTTCACTCTGGCGGATATTTGCACAAGTCCACTGCTGGTGCTTGACTTCGCTAGGGTTCACGGTGTCATAGATTTGACTACCTCTAGATCTCTGAAGGATTGGAAACAACAATAACATAATATATATAAAGCAAAAATTCACATATTCTGACAAGTTTCAGCCACAAAAAGAGGAAAAGAAAGAAATCTTGGTTTATCTACCCAATTCATTTTATAGATTAATGAAAATGAACAATCTTCAATAGAAATTGTTTATTTTCCTTAAAGTTTTATGCTTTTATGCATTCTATCCTTTATTTACAAGTTATTTCGTGATTCTTTCAATATTTTGATTCATTGAAGCCAAAAATTTAAACTCATAGTAAGTTAATCAAGGGTTCTTGTGGTTTCGTGATTAAAATAATTTTCAAGATTTACACATTTCCCAGATTCATCTGATTACTGTATAAGCATTCTTGTTCGGTAAAATATAATTCACAAAATATTTTTGTGCATCTTTATGTATATTTTTATAATGAATTAAGTTTTCAAACATTCTAGCACTAATTTAAAGTAAGTGCAATAGAATAATGCATCAAATCACTTTATATTACTAAATGATTTTAAACATTTTTCTTGTGGAAGATACTCAATACCGGAAAACTAATTTTATTTATTTATTGCACTATTTTTGCTATTTCTTTGTTTTATTTTAAATTATTGCAAATGTACACTTTGTTCATTATCTGACTTGTTATATCATTTGTCGTTTATGAAAAGACACTATGCACAGTTTTTAGCAAAGTAATCTTTTCTAAATATTAAAGTTAATTTTTTGAGAATTTTTATATAAATAGAACTCCATGAAGTTTTACTAGATAAAAAAATGTCGAATTAATTATAATATAATTTTTACTAAGCACTCGTATAAATATTTATGAAATACTTTAGCAAACAGTATTCTATGAAATTTTACTTTATAAAAAGAATTCAAAGTTTTTGGAATTAGATAAATTATTTTAAAAATAAATTAAAATAAAATGGAAAATATATGTTAGAGCTAATTTGGGAAGAAAATAGCTACATTTTTATCAAGTTATATATTTCAGCTTCCAAATAATTCATATGTTCGATGGATATGTACAGAATTATGAATGGTCATAAAATAATCCTTGTAAAAAATGTTGGGGCACAGTTAACATAATTAAAATTTTATTATGATTCTAGAAATTAAAATGAATCTATTCAAGTTATTGGTCAATAATGAATATTTTAGAGTAAAATTTTTCCACATAAAAATATTATTTCCAAATAAATACCGATATTTTCTATAAAATAACATATATAATTCTCTTTTAAAAATCTGCTAATATTTATTTTTTAAATTTCCATGTAAAAGATTAATGCATAAAAATTCAAATTAACATAATTTATGTAAGATTTTGTATTTTCATTTTATATATATGCATACTTTTATGTTTTTCATTTCTCTGTGAATTTTTTTTTCCTACAAAATTTAAATTTGAAATAACAGCTTTTTCTGCGTAAACAAAAATTTGAACAAATTAAATGGAAATAATTTCTTTAAATAGCTAACTTTTATCGATTAACATTTATAAACACATATTAAATTACATTTATTGTTTACAAAAATAAAAAAATTGACCTGTATCGATACCACTTCAAATATGTCAGATATCATTTCGGCAGGAAATGTTACTATGGCAACCGTATGACAAAGGTTATCTACGCCACAACATGATTCTATTTTTCACGATGGAAAATAACTCAATATTTGTTATAAAAAAAGTAAAGCTAAAAATAATTTGGTACCTGTTTATATTTGCTACTTCAGCACAACTTTTCTACAAAACCAATAAAACGATAATAGATTTCTGTAATAAGTTAAAAGTATCCATCTTGAAATTAATAAGGTATGATATAAATAGTAAATATTAATATATAAATGTTAATTTTTTTCTAATGATGTACCTTATTATGGTGTACCTTATTATAATGGTGTGATGTTTTTCCGCTATTTTGCATTTTAAATCATTATTATTTTAAAGCATGCCATATGTTAATATATATATATATATAAATATATATATATATATATATATATATATATATATATATATATTATATATATTATATATATTATATATATATATATATATATATATATATATATATATATATATATATATATATATATATATATATATATATATATATATATATATATATATATTATATATATATATATATATATATATATATATATATATGTATGTATAGATATAGATAGATAGATAGATAAAGCTTTGATTTTTAATATTTTATCTGGAAATTTTAAGTAACAAATAAAAATGAAATTTCAAATACAGATTTTTATATTTTATTCATGTAATTTATACTGGTTAAACAATATATCATTTCATTCATAAAGTTTTAGTTAAAAATCATTTAAATTATTGTATTATAAATAATATGTTTTTATTTAATTCTTAGTATTAACCAAAATTATTATTTATACAGCATTTGTTTTATAGATGTAGGAACAGTTTCTAAATATTTACTTAAATGTAGAATCTGTTAATTTCTTCATCTCATCGCCTTTAATGTTTCAATTTCCTGATCTTATTAATTTGTATTTTAGATGCGTGTATATCAGATGTTTCAGCTGCATTTCTTTACAGTCATATACGAGCATGTGCGCGTTATCCAACCACTAATAAATTGCTTCGGCAAGAGGAAACTTAAAGAGAATTTAATTTCTTACAATTTTAAATCGCATGGAACTACACAATGAAAGTAAATTTCATAAAAAAAATGTTCAGTAAGCAAATTTCCGAATAATTAATATTCATTATATATCACAAATTTTCACAATATTTTACACATTTTCAATATTTTTAACCATTTAATCTAATTTTCAAACAAATTTATGATCAATTCATTTTCAGGACATATTTAATGCAAATGATATACTATAATAATAATTAGATAAACTACATTTAATTTAACGATAAGCAATAAATTCGTTATATTAAACTTAGTTTGTGTTTGAATTAACATTTTTAGTATAAAAAAATAAAATATCAATACTTTCAAATTTATTAACAATTATCTTATTCCTGATATATTTAATTAATTCCTGGTTTACATCAACTTTAAAATAACTTAATGCAAGAATTCATTCAGAAGTTTATTTAAAGATTTGCTTAAGGTTTAAGTTTTTATGTTGAGAGATTCTTAATTAAAATCTTATTTTATTAATTTTATTACAACTCTCTTTAATTTGCTTATTTTATTGATTACTTCAAATTAGATGTTTATTTTACATCTGTATAATATATTTCTGAAAGTTTTTAAATACTCATTTAAAATTAAATGCATAAAATAATTTTACAAAAAGTTGACATCTTTGCTATTTTTAAGAATTTTTTTCTTTTTAATGATTGAAAAAGTGGCTCACTCTATAAAAAAAAAACTTGTATAATTCAGATATAATCTCAGTTTCTCGACTGCTTTATTGCTAATGTAAAGGAAAACACTTGTTCATATAAATTAATCTTTTCAAGAATATTTCGGATTTTTTAATTTCTCAATTTAACTCTAGCATATTTAACTAAAACATAATTCTGTTACACAAAAGATTATGAATTTTATTGGTATTTATTGTTTCTTTGAAAAGTGCTTATTGACCTTTTTTATAAAATAACTTCATTATCAATTAGATAATGAAATTAAAATATCTTTAGAAAGCATACAACAATGCCCGATTATGTTTCTTTCAGCTTAAGAAGGATTAAAATAACTATCTTATGTAATTATTTTTTTATGTAATTCTCATGTAATGTCTTTCTTACGTGATTTTCTTATGTAATTTATTTATTATGTAATTTTTCAACATTGTATTACAATATTTAGAATTATGTAAGAATTTAATATTGGAGCAAAAGAGGAAACACATAAAAATTGTTATTTAAAATCCTAAATTAACTTTATACATTTTTTAAAACTAAAAAATGTTTTATTAATAATATCTTAAATAAAATGTTATTTTTAGTCTAAATTATATATATATATATATATATATTGATCACAAAATAAAGCGCAAACTTTTATCAAGAATCGTTGTTAATTTTACTAAAACAACATGAATTTGAGATTATAGGTAATTCTTCAAAATAACAGTAATTTTTAAATGTATACCTTTAATATAAATTTATAAAATTAAGTTCACTATCCAATACTTTTTTTCTAAAATCTGTGTCTTATTTAAATTATATACACAAATATCATATGTGTAATTAAAACAGGTTTTCTAGCACATTAAATAAGAAAATTTTCATATATTTTGTAATTTGATTCAACATTTTTTTTTGTAATTTTATTTTACTAATCCTATTCAAAACAAATATTTAACAAAGCAATTAATAAAAATTACGTTTTAATGTGTTTCATGGTTTTCTTTTGTTTGTAAAATTAATTAATGACATTGTCTTTGAAACGACATAAAATTACTGTTAACTTATATTTTTTTCTCAGTAAGTTCAAAAGAACAAGTCTATTCAGTATATAGAGTATATTCAGTATATTCAAGTATATAGAGTAGATTTTTTTTCAGTTTTTGTCGAGTCTATTCCAGACATTGACAAAAATTAAAATCAAATATCAGCAACGCCATAAATGCTCAATAAATATATATTCCATTTAATTCTACATTTCTTAAACTGATATTTAAAATATTTTATGTTTTTATCAAGTATACAGGGGGCTTATTAATTATTGTCGTGGTTTTCGTACCTCATAAATTTCGAATAAAAAATATTACGCAAAAAATCGATTACGTATTCGTAAATAACAATTCAAAGAATTTTACTCATTGCAGTCTTAGCATATTTGCAGTCTGAGTAATTATGACCTCATAAATAAAAATGGCGACCATGCAAGAAAAAGAAATGTGTTTTTCGAAACTAAATCAGCCATAACTGCTATTCGTCACTTCAGAACCACGTGCCAGAAAGTTCCTTCTTCGGATATTTCTATCAGACGCTGGTTAACACAATATCAGGAAACTGGTATCATTCTAAACCGAAAGGGAGCTGGAAGATCGAGACTTCGTAGGAAAATGTTGATCACATCCTAGAAACGTTTACGAACAGCCCATGAAAATCAACGAGACAAGCAGCTGTGCAGTTACATATCCCGCATAAGACGATATGGAATGTTCTCCATAACTACCTTCATCGAATGCCTACAAAATGCAAATTGTGCAAGCTTTACACCCGAATGATGAACCGCGTCGTTTTACGTTCAATGAACAAATTTTGAATTGAGAATGATGAAAATTACCTTCGGAAATGGTTCTTCAGTGACGAATCCACTTTTCATGAGGCTCGGAGAATCAGCACGATTATCGAGAATTTGAAAGAGATAGCCCGAATGTGGTGCGCTTTATCATATACTGAGGTTATTAGACATTTCTTCTTTGCTGAAACAACAATAAACTCCGTGACATACCTTGACATTCTGGAATTGTATGCGGTTCCTCAGGTGCAGCAACACCAGCCAGATGTGATATTTCAGCAGGCTGGTGCACCCCCACATTATGGCATGGTTGTACTTAACATTTAAATGAGAACTTTTCTGACAGATGGTCTGGAAGAGGTGGACTAACTCTATGGCCTGCAAAATCACCAGATATAACATCAATAGACTTTTTTCTTTGGGAGTTTATCAAGAACATTGAATACTAGACCCCTGTGCCCTCGCTTGATTAACTGATTCTTGATAAATTTTCATATTTAAATTTGAATGTGGGAAACATATTTATGTGTATAAACTGAAATGCTAGTACGTTGTTTTAAATTGAGAATTTAACATAATTCAATATTAAAATGATTCGTCTTAGTTTTTATAATTATAATTTCCTTTTTCTAAAATATAAACTAACTGCTTCAGATATCATATGTTACTATAAACTTTTGAAATTCTATCATTAAAAATATCATTTTAATAATATTTAATTTAGACCATAGTTTAATTATATGGTAACTTTTATTCACAAAAATAAATATAAATTAAACTTCTCAAAAGTGAAATTGTGCATCAAGGATAAATAACGCTTTTAGTATCATGCAAACTTTGTGATCAATGGTGGTGAAGAAGATTTACAAATGATTATCGCATTGACATATAAAATCATTAAAAGCTTATTCTGTGTCTAATTTCCCCACCTCGAGCACATTAGACGATGAATACAGGCTTCTATCCATCAAAGCATTCTATTTTGTCCTTTGAAAGTTGCCTGAGGTAAATGTTACCAAACCATATTCACTGCTGTAAGCATATCATCCACAAATTGAGCTAGTGTCCCTCGATTCATGTCATATTCAATGAGATCCCACATTTGTTTCAATGGGATTCAGATTTGTAGAATTTATTGGCCAGGGAAGGATATCAAATGTAATCAGGCTGTTCAAAATTTGCTTTGAGATATGAAAGGAAAGGCTGTCTTGTTGAAATACCGTTTTGGGTGCACCTTGCAACAAGGGTAAAATAACAGACTTTCCAACTTCTGGACTGAGCCATATGCAATCTAACAGTGGTCATTAAGTATCAAATGGATCATGTGATTAAATATTATGCTTTTTGTAGGACCACTTTGATTTGAGGCAAAATATGTTGTTTCGTAGCGCCATCTAAATTGCCATCATTTCTCTTCATACAGAATCAAGATTTCTTTCTGAACAATACCAGGTGCCATTCGATGGAACAGCTACGATGATACCATGTTGGACATCTAGCTCTGTGATGAGCGAATAATGGTACTTCTATTTCTATTATGTGTGCATGTAATTATAATTTATGCATTTGTTTGCAGAGGGATTGGCTGGACTGAAATCCACCAGATCCTGGAGACTACCGGCTTCGGATGTCACATAGTCAGAATAAAGGGTCTTCAAAAGCCATCGGGCGAATATGCCGATTATGCACTGAGTATCTTTGAGCGCACCTCATCCTCTTCACCGTACATGTAGGCATAGAATATTTTATGCATACTTTTATTTAGTTCTTATGACGTATTATTAATAGCATATATTGTTACAGAAAATATACTGGAATGTATAATATCCGTATTGAAATCATTGACACTAAATTTGTATAATTAGAGAAATTTTTATGAAGATTATTGGCTTTGAACTGTAAATTTTATATGAAATTCATCAATCGCGCCCGAATGATTTTTTTTAATTATTTTATTATATATGAATACACATTAATTATTTATAAAAAGTGTAAAACAACTTACACTGAATTGTCAATTGTTGAAAACGCCTTAAAAATATTCGAAAAAATATCTGAATTAAATTAATCTCCTTTTATAAATATGTGAAAGTATTTTTCATTGACTCTTATATTTCCTTTTGTTCATATTTTAGAAATATTTTCAAATTCTATTTATCTGCGTATAATTACAACACACAAATAAAAATAATTGTTTGAAAATAAAATAAACTTTTTTTATAAATCGGAAAATAATCAACTTTAAAATATTTACAAAACGTCTCTACTTCAAATCCCAGAAACTCTTATTCTTGTTTTTATTTTTTATGCATTTGAATTCTTGTAAAGAGCAAAATTAAATTATTTTTTCCACTTCAACAGCTGTTTTCTATTTTCCTATAAATGTATTGATTAACTCAAAAAAATTCTGATTTGCAATTCTATGAAATTATGCTAACTAGTCCTTATTTTTTAGTAAAAAAATATCTTAATAACATTAAAAGCTGCCTTTATTATCTTTGTCTTTATTAATACTTTTTAGAAATTAATTTGAACAGTTTTTATAAAAGAAAAACATTATTTTACTCCTTAATTTACATAACATTATCTTTTTCTCTTGTGCAGATATAAACAGTAGCTGTAAAATAAGAACTGAAAACATTTTATGTGATGTTAATTAAATTTCTACGTTTATTTTCCACGATGCTGTATAACATAAAATCCTTTATATTCATGATTGGCAGATTGTTTTGCTTAAAATGAATTGTATTATTTTCAAATACTAGGGATTTTCAATTTTAATAATTATCTTGTAACATGTAGAATACTTTATTCGTTTTCATTTGTCTCGATAAAACTCTGTTTTGTATTTTTTAGTTAAAATTTCATGAGCTTAAGTACACATTTTTATAGTTGTCTTTTTTCATGATAATGCAATAATTAATTTAAATTAGCATACATTGTAGCATGTTGATCCATTAAGTAACAATTGAAATAAAATTAAATCTCTGCCTTTGCTTAGCGTGTATGATTACGCTAACTATAATTTTTAAAATGTAAATATAAGACATAATCATTTATATGATCCATAAAATCAAATTTAATTTTCGTATATTAACTTTATGTAGTTTCGTTTTTTATAGATTTATTTGATCACAGTAATTCAAATTCTGCCAGTGAATGAGACTTTTTTTTCCACTTTTCGTAAGGGAAAATGTAAATTACAGATTTCTATTAAAGCCTATTTATTTGTACTGTGTTTAAACAAGCACACACTTTGCATGGAATAAAATACAAGATTTATTTTCGATACAGGATTTTTTTGTTTACTTTACGACTTATCAGCTGCTGCATTAAGTTACCGAATATGTTAGGGTATTACATTTGGAGATATTGGTGTGAATGAACATACGACAAGGCATTGGTTTCACAAATTCAAGTCGAGGGATTTGTCTTTCTGTGATGAAGCTGGTATCTGGTGGGGTACTCCTCAAATGGTTCACTATGAGCTGCTACCAACTGATCAACATTGGTTAATATTAAGGATATACTTATCTGGGCCAATAACGCGAGGCCACATTTCGCAGGGGTAGTCAGGAATTC